>SJYX01001984.1:160313-202977 GCA_006410675.1 Oreotragus oreotragus
TACCCCACGGGCATGGCTTAGTTTCCTTGAGTTAGACAAGGCTGTGGTCCTAGTGTGATTAGATTGACTAGTTTTCTGTGAGTATGGTTTCAGTGTGTCTGCCTTCTGATGCCCTCTTGCAACACCTACCATCTTACCTGGATGTCTCTTGCCTTGGGCATGGGGTGTCTCTTCACGGCTGCTCCAGCAAAACACAGCCTCTGCTCCTTACGTTGGATGAGGGGTGTCTCCTCACTGCTGCCCTTCCTGACCTTCAACGTGGGATGGCTCCTCTTAATCATAGTATCTGGTTTTTGTGGCTCACATATGATGGGATATTTTCTTAAACACAACTGGAGTACCTAGGATGGTAGAGATTTTGTTCCTTCCAGATAGGAGAAGTAGTCTGGGAAACTGGCCAACATACTGACATTTCATGGACATTGTTTTGTTTTTACAACAATGGGCAGAATATTTATTATTGTCCTAATGTTTAAAGAGATCCAAGAAATACAACAGTCCGTCACATTGACTCAGTTTCTCCATCTGAATCTTCCTGAATGTGGTGGTACAAACAGTTTTTTGTTACCCTTAGTCATTTTCCAAACTTTAAAATTTTTATCATCATAAAAGGTGGTTCCATTTGCGGTTATGACTTAGGGGGCATCCTGAAGGAGTCTGGCAAAGAGATGTCTCCTACTGTTTCCTTGAACTCTACCTTAAGTGATTCATGTCTATATGTTGAAAAAAAAATTTTTTTTTTTTGCTGCTGTTATTCTCTCTAAACAACTTACTGTGAGTAATTTTCATCAGAATTCCTTATTCCTACTGATTGAACAGATTTGATCAATATTAAAAATGTTCAAGGCAGTCAGCCTAAGGAAAGAAGAGAGAAGACATACAAAGGAAAAGAGGGAGAGATGTATATCATGTTACTTTACTGTGTAAACATTTCAATCACTTATATTAGAGACCTCAGGAGTTTTCTGTCCTCCAAAGAAACTTAAGAATCATGCTATAACCAATTTGCAAGTACGGCATGAGGTAATGGTGGGATATTGTTTTTCTGCTCCTATATGAACTCTTTTATTAGAGTTTAAAAAGAGTTTTTCTTTGGTTGTAAAGATAGGGAGCCACATTTGGTGTGAAATATCTCTAGAGTAGTTATTAATAACTTAAGGATGCTTAGCTTCATCTTTCAACATTTGCATGATGAATATATTTCACAGAATTCAGCAAACAACAAAAAACCCCAACAGAACTCCCCAAGCCCCACCTAAACACAGCTTAAATGGTAGGCACTTAATTTCCCTCTATTTCAAGATCCTAAGTATGAGGCTTACAGTTCTGAGTCGGCATTCTGTGACTTGCTTGCCTTCCACTGTGGCCACGATACGGGTGCAGCAGCCCCAAGCATCGGGTCTTCACAAGAGAATTTAACAGCAGGAAAGAGGAGGGGTTTCTTTTTTTTTTTTTTAATCATCAGGGGCGAAGAGCTTTCTCTTCTTGGAAGACTTCTTTTGTCATCTTATTAGATGGCACTGGGTCAATTTCCTGTGCCCTAGTGCAAGGGTAGCCAGGATGGGGAGTATCTGCTATTTTTAGTCTGTATTTGTTAACAAAAAAGAGGAAGATGGGGAAAGATCTCAGATAAGTACTATTTAGAACCATTCTTCATTTCTACCAAATGTATTTCCTTGAGTACATTTCTAAAAAATGCGTCATTTTCCTGCCCCTAAACTTTCAGGTTTTTTTATAATTGGAGCAGAGCAGCCCATGGGGTTGCGAAGAGTTGGACATGACTGAGAGACTGAACTGATAGTTGATTTACAGTATTGTGTTTTTTCAGGTTACAGCAAAGTGATTTGGATATATATATATATATATATAAATATGTGTATATATTATTTTTCAGATTCTTTTCCATTATAGGTTATTATAAGATAATGAATGTAATCCCTTGCTGTTGTTGTTTGATCGCTCAGTCATGTCTGACTCTTTGTGACCCCATGGACTGCAACATGCCAGGCTTCCCTGTCCTTCACCATCTGCTGGGGTTTACTCAAACTCATGTCCATCAAGTCAGTGATACCATCCAACCATCTCATCCTCTGTCACCCCCTTCACTTCCTGCCTTCAATCTTTCCCACATCAGGGTTGTTTCCAGTGAGTTGGCTCTTCCTATCAGGTGGCCGAAGTATTGGAGCTTCAGCTTCAGCATCAGTCCTTCCAATGAATATTCAAGACTGAGTTCCTTTAGGATGGACTGGTTGAATCTCCTTGCAGTCCAAGGGACTCTCAAGAGTGTCCCTGTGCTATATATTAAATCCTTGTTGTTTATCATTTCAATAACTTTTGTTGCTAGTGAATACAATAAAATCCAGCTCCCCTCCCTTTACTATCCAGTGGCTACTAAATGAATCTGGAACAGACCCAGAGCATTCCTCTGTTCATACCTACACTCTTGATGTTTCCTCCTCTTGTAATCTCTTCTCCACAGTCTCCCACTGTATGTCGATTTAGACATCAATGCTTAGCTCCAAGGCTGCTTTCTCCATGAAGCCTTCCCAGCTTCCCTCTACCATCTGTGATTTCTCTTTACTGCCAGCTTCCTCAGCAGCACTTCCTGTACACAGTAGAAACTGCCCACTCTTGGATATACCATTTGACTTTTGATTATCACAAGACCCCACAAAGACCTGGCTCAAAAGCATTGTCAACATTGCTGAGGTGTAATCCAGATCTCGTCTCTTGCAAAGCTGCGGGTGCAGTGGTGAATTTTCTCAGATGGTCTTCTCCCAGACCCCAGCAAGATTTCACTGTTCTTTCTCTGTTGTAATATAGGCAGTAAGTTTTGTGAACTCATTAAAAGCTGTGCTCCATTGTGGGAAATGGCTATTAATCGAGAGATAAGACTTTAGATGAAAACTGAAGAGGTAGTTAACTTTTGATTTGAGGAGAGGAATGGGAAAGGAGTAATCCTCCAGAAAATGTGACTGCTGAGACAGCAGAAGCCTGGAAAAATACTTACACATCCTTAAGATTGTGCTATAGATGACTTCTTACTTGGTATTACAAATATTTATGTATAGTACTCCTGAAAGGTCATTGGACTTCAGAAGGCAGGGAATAAATGATACAGAATTGAGATTAGGTTGTAGGTCTGTCAGCTCCCCAAGACCATGTGACTTTTGGGAAGATACTTGACTTTGTGAGCCTTTGGTTTCCCCATCTGTAAAGCAATGGTTAAAATACATATCTCACAGGTTACCCAGGCTATTAAATGAAATAATATTTGAAAAATATCATGTAAACCTTAAAACTATAGATGATTAAATAATTGTCATTATTTATCTCCACAACATCCATCATGAGAGCAGGCGCTCAGAAGATATTTGTTTAATAAATGAATGAGTGAATGAAAAGCTATCACAATGAGCTGATTATAAGGATAAACATATTTTTCTTTCCAGAAGAGTGTCTGTGAGGTTCTAAGGCATTTTCTTTGCTTGCACTACTAAAATGTGGAAATCAATAAAAATCATTACTGAGAATTAAATACTAGTAGATTATATCAACTTTAATATGAAGCTAAATTTCTTGTATGAATACATTGGCTATTCATAAACTGCTGGGCCTACACTTTCACTGTTTACAGCATTACTGGAGCCTTTCATGAGCACCACAGCTTTGCAGTTCCTCTGGGACCATCCATTATCCCACGGATCCATTAACATCTATAATTCTCTTTAAAAACCTAATAAAATTGACTGTAAGAAGCCTGTGCTGTGTATTGTCTTCAAACATAACCTTCTTCACATCTTTCTTGAGTGCTGAGACTTTTAAAGGATCTGGGATTATTGGAATGGTAGCTTTCTCCCTCCACTTGTGCTTCAGATTTATACCTCTCCAAGGTAAGGAGCCGGGTGCTGCAGTCTGGCTGCAAAGAGAGCGTGGGAATCTATAAATAGCTTTACACTGCCCCTGAGCCACCCAGACATGATCGGTGGGCATGAAATGGTTTAGTTTTTCTATGACCAGCTCTAACAAGAGAATTATTTACCTCTCTGTGAAGAACATGCATTATTACACTTAACTATTTTGCTGACCCCTGTGAATGTTGTCTTAAATCCCAACAGGTGCTTTGCAGATGTGATTGAGTTAAAGATCTTGTCATGGTGAAATTGTCCTGGTTTATTCAAATTGGCCCTAATTGTAATCACAAGAGTTCTTATTACAAGGATTGACTACAAGGAGGGTAGAAGGTCAAAGGTGGAAGGTAATGTGATGACAGAAGCAGGGAGAGAAGAGGCGATGTGAAGGAGGGCATAGGTGAGGAATGACAGCCCCTAGGACCTGGAGAAGGCAAGGAACAGATTCCCCCTTGGAGTCTCCAGAAGAAACTTGCTCTGCTGACACCTCGGTTTTAGCCCAGTAAGACTTACTTGTGTGGTAGTCGCCCAGTTGTGTCCAGCTCTTTGTGACTCATGGATGGCTGTAGCCCACCAGGCTCCTCTGTCCATGGGATTCTCCAAGGAAGCACACTGGGGTGGGTTACCATATCCTTCTCCAGGGGATCTTCCCAACCCAGGGATCGAACCCAAGTCTCCTGCATTGCAGGCAGATGCTTTACCTTCTGAGCCCCCTGGGAGGCCCAAGACTTACTCAGGACTTTTAAATTTCAGAATTGTGAGAGAATCAATTTGTGTTGTTTCAAGCCATTGTGTTTGTGGCGATTTGTTACAGCAGCAATAGGAAACTCATACAGGTGGTCTGCTTGAGTGGTGGGAGCCTGGGTGGTTGGTGGTGAAGGTTTTCTCCCTCCACAATCCAGGGCATTCTAGCCAGCCCAGAAACAGGAGCTCCTTAAACCCCCTCATTGGCTTTAGGTTTCGGGTGTCAGGAGACTATTTGGTAAAACTCATCCTTCATTCTTCCTTCCAGTCTGTCTTAGTCTTACTCTTTTATGTTAAAAAAATTTTTTTTAAATTTTTTTAAAAATTAAGAATTAGTTAATTAATTTTTAAATTTTTGGCCTATTTGGTAAAACTCATCCTTCATTCTTCCTTCCAGTCTATCTTAGTCTTACTCTTTTATTAAAAAAAATTTTTTTTAGTTTTTTTAAAAATTAAGAATTAGTTAATTTTTAAATTTTTGGCTGTGATGGATCTTCATCGCTTTGCATGGGCTTTCTCTAGTTGCAGTGAATAGGTGTTATGGTTCATTGCAGCGCACAGGCTTCTCACTGCAGTAGCTTTTCTTGTTGCATTCATTCTTCCTTCCAGTCTATCTTAGTCTTACTCTTTTATTAAAAAAAATTTTTTTTAGTTTTTTTAAAAATTAAGAATTAGTTAATTTTTAAATTTTTGGCTGTGATGGATCTTCATCGCTTTGCATGGGCTTTCTCTAGTTGCAGTGAATAGGTGTTATGGTTCATTGCAGCGCACAGGCTTCTCACTGCAGTAGCTTTTCTTGTTGCAGAGCACAGGCTTTAGACTTCAGCAGCTGCAGTTCATGGGCTCAGCAGTTGCAGTTCACAGGTCTAAAGCTCTGACTCATTAGCTGTGATGCACAGGCTTAGTTGTCCCAAGGGATGCGGGATCTTCCTGGACCAGAGATCAAACCCGTGTCCCCTACACTGGCAGTCAGGTTCTTAACCACTGGACCACCAAGGAAGTCTCTATCTCTTTACTCTTAAAATAAGTTATTTTCTTCATTTTCTTTCTCAATAGCTCATGATGGCTTGTAAAATCTAGAATTAGATCCAATGGCAGGAGTTGTCCCCCTTCCTCAAATTCAGGTAGGGTTTAATTCTCAAATGTCTTTTGAAGAAGAGTGGAAATGTTCTTATTTCATCCTTCTAATGCAGCAAGAAGAGGAAGATAAACATGAAACAAGATCACTCATGTTCTGCTACACTGTGATGTCCCAGAATTTCTCTGTATCTTTTCTTCTTTGTTTTATGGCAGAATTGGAATCACTGCTAAGGTTGTATGCCCAAATCCCTCCTTGTACGTACTGAGAACTGATGCCGAAAGAGAAAATATTCTGTATTGTGGGCCGAATTCTGGCAAATTGTTGCCCATTGTGATTTCTCGTTTGGGCAAAACTTAATCATGATCCAAGTTTTATATTAGAAAAATGCATATAAAAAGTGATTGTAAGTATTATGTAAGAGCTGGAAAACATCTTATCTATCCAAAGTCATAATTTCCAAATATAACTCCTTTCTGAGTTGGCAGCATATATGTCTGACTGAAGCCTACTATGAACAAGAGTGGTTGAGTTATTAAAACTCCATTAATCTAATTTGTTTGGAGAAGGCAATGGCACCCCACTCCAGTACTCTTGCCTGGAAAATCCTATGGAAGGAGGAGCCTGGAAGGCTGCAGTCCATGGGGTCGCTGAGGGTCGGACATGACTAAGCGACTTCATTTTCACTTTTCACTTTCTTGCACTGGAGAAGGAAATGGTAACCCACTCCAGTGTTCTTGCCTGGAGAATCCCAGGGATGGGGGAGCCTTTTGGGCTGCCGTCTATGGGGCTGCACAGAGTCGGGCACGACTGAAGTGACTTAGCAGCAGTAGCTTATGCCTGGCTTAAACAGAATTTAAATGAAGAGAGAGGAGAAATATTATTCAGTATAATTAAGATGTCAGACCCTACTCATTTATGAAAAGATGCAAAGTCAATGAAAGAAACCCTGTGGTGTAGCGTTTGGCTTTGAAAATGCTAAATAAATGGAAAAATAATCAAGTGGTAACCATAATAGATATGTGATGTTTGTTCAGAACCTTCTTTCTTTCTGTTGGTGCACACCTCACTAAAATGTATAAGCGAGCCTCCTTTGCTCTTCTAGACTGTGGCCTATGGTGCCAAATCCTAGCAGCCTTCAGTGTAACCCAAAGAAAACTGTCGGTAACATACATACATCTAAACGCTGGCAATTTAAAACCTTATTACTGGCGGCCACCAGCTCTGGAATTATCCTTGTCAGATCTAAGAAAGCAGCCAACCTTCCCAGCAGTCTCTTCGGCATCTCTGAACTTCTGTGTCATTGCATTTTTAGGGCTAGGAGTAATGGTGTGACAATTGCATGGTGCTCCCTCCTCTCTTCAATTCTGTTTCAAAGGGTCGGCATGACCTACAGTGTGACAAAATAAGCTAGCTGTTCAGTTGAGCCAGGTGTCCTTGGAGAAGCTAGGAGAAGGAATAACAGTGCCATGAGGTCATTAGTGTGCTCTCTATTATGAGCCATAAGTGACAGCTCCGAGTGGGACTATCCTGCTTGGGAGTCTGTCACTTCGTGCTGCAAGCATCTCAGTGCAGGTGGGAACCAGCATCTCACCAAACATCTATGTGGTCAGGTGGAAAAGCCAGCACCCATGGGGCTAGGAATTGGAGCAAGTCTAAGAAAGCAGATTTAAAATGGGAAGAGGAAGATAGTGGTATGAACTGATGAAGTTTTCTACAGATGTTGGCTGGCATAACTGGAAACTTCACAAGCATACCAAATCCTGCTCACCATATCTCCCATCTGTGAAAAGTAAATAAAGGTTCGGTTCAGTTCAGTTCAGTTCAGTCACTCAGTCATGTCCGACTCTTTGCGACCCCATGAATCACAGCATGCCAGGCCTCCCTGTTCATCACCATCTCTCGGAGTTCACTCAGACTCGCGTCCATCAAGTCCATGATGCCATCCAGCCATCTCATCCTTGGTCGTCCCCTTCTCCTCCCGCCCCCAATCCCTCCCAGCATCAGAGTCTTTTCCAATGAGTCAACTCTTCTCATGAGGTGGCCACAGTACTGGAGTTTCAGCTTTAGCATCATTCCTTCCAAACAAAATAAAAAACAAAAGTAAACAGCAGGTTGGTGTTGTTCAGTCACTAAGTCGTGTTTGACTCTTTGCCACCCCATGGACTGCAGCACGCCAGGCCTCCCTGTCCATCACCAACTCCCAGAGCTTGCTAAGACTCATGTCCATTGAGTTGGTGATGCCATCCAACCATCTCATCCTCTGTCACCCCCTTCTCCGGCTGCCCTCAATCTTTCCCAGCATCAGGGTCTTTTCCAATGAGTCAGCTCCTTGTATGAGGTGGTCAAACTATTGGAGCTCCAGCTTTAGCATCAGTCCTTCCAATAAATATTCAGGATTTTACTCATCTAATAGTGGAGTTGGTTGATCCCATCAGCTCCTGAAATCCTCGAGTCAGTAAATTCTGCCTTTGGATCATTGCCAAATTGCCAGATATTGGTTAAATGATCCCTACTTACCTTTCTCACTCAGAATCCAGAGTGTAGGTCTAGTGAGCCTCTGTACCAATTTTTTCCTAACTTCTTATCTATTCTCTACACACTATCCAGCACAAACTCTTCCTCTCAGCTATCTCCTCCCTCTTTAGCCAGATCTTTCCCCAAGAGTGATTCCTTTCAGCTGCATTTTCCACGGAGTCTGTGGCATAGGCTTAATGACACTAAAAGATAGTTTGCAGGAAAGAGTAGGTCCCAGAGACTGTTGCTGCTTCTAAACTATCTGTGCTGCTGCTGCTGCTGAGTCGCTTCAGTCGTGTCCGACTCTGCATGACCCCATAGACGGCAGCCCACCAGACTCCGCCATCCCTGGGATTCTCCAGGCAAGACCCCTGGAGTGGGGTGCCATTGCCTTCTCCGAAACTATCTGTGAGCCCTGGGNCTGCTGCTGCTGCTGAGTCGCTTCAGTCGTGTCCGACTCTGCATGACCCCATAGACGGCAGCCCACCAGACTCCGCCATCCCTGGGATTCTCCAGGCAAGACCCCTGGAGTGGGGTGCCATTGCCTTCTCCGAAACTATCTGTGAGCCCTGGGTATCCTAATCTTTGGAGTGTTATTGCCTCAACTTCCAGAGTTTTTTTTCTAGATGAAAATCTTGTGACTTTTAAATACTATTTTATTTTATGAGAATCAGCTTCTTGGTTCCAGTTATTTGGATTGCATATCAGTCAGGACAGGTTGGGCTGTAGTAACAAACATCCCCCAAATCTTGGTGGCTTGAATCAACAAGGGCTTATTTTTCACTCATGAAATACGTGTGTTATAGGTTGGCAAGGGGCTCTGCATCTCAGAATCATGCAGAGACCCAGATGACTGGAGCTCCATTATGACATGTGGTTCTAGATTGCCTTAGGTCAAGGGAACTGTGTTGAACTGTGTAAGTGTTTGCAAAGCTTCCACAGGAAGTGACACATCAGTTGATCACATTTAATTAGCCAAAGCAAGTTCAGGTTATGTCTGCTTTATGAATTGGAATGTTTGTGAATAATCCTAATGAGTCCTAGAGTTAGACTGTGCCTTTTTGTATTGCCAGGTCCTATGGGTTTAGGCTCTGTGATTTCCTCTCATTTTTATGAATCTTGTCTATATATCTTCTCACAACTACTCTTTCTACTTCTTTTCTGTAAAGCAACCTGCTTTCTCATTAATGAGATCACTGTCCGTGAAATTCCTACCAGTACAACCTTCTCCTTTATCTTTCCTTTAACATAAACACGGGCCTCCCTCATAGCTCAGTTGGTAAAGAATCTGCCTGCGATGCCGGAGACCTCGGTTCGATTCCTGGGTCGGGAAGATCCCCTGGAGAAGGGATAGGATACCCACTCCAGCATTCTTGGGCTTCCCTTGTGGTTCAGCTGGTAAAGAATCTGCCTGCAAGGTGGGAGACCTGGGTTCAATCCCTGGATTGGGAAGATCCCCTGCAGAACGGAAAGGCTACCCATTCCAGTATTCTAGACTGGAGAATTCCATGGACCGAGTCCATGGGGTCGAAAAGAGTCAGACGCGAATAAGCGACTTTCACTTTCACTTTGACTTAGCATAAACACAGGGAACACAATCGATGTTCTCCACTGACAATTCTAGGTTATTGTTCTGGCTGCTGAAATTCAGCAATCTCTCCTTTTCTGTCTCATATCTCCCTTCCTAGTTCCTGTGATATACGAAGCCCCATGGTCCTCGTTCCCCTTAGTCACCAAATTTAACCTTGTCCATAGCTTATGATCGTGTCAGTGGCTCCATACCGCCTTTACATCGACTAACCCCCAACTCCGCTCCATCGTCGGATCTCATTATCTGTCTCCACAATCTCCAATTCCGAGGCTCCTGCCTCTTCCCATCATGTGTCAGTTATTCCGAATTTGTTACTCACACTGACCCTGATCTTTACTTACAGCACAGCCTTGCCTCTGCTCTCTTTCCTCCTCTCTGTTAGCATCTTTCTGACTTCATTTCTTTCCTGTCGATGCTGCTTTCTTTGGGCAGCCAACTCAGCAGTGTCTTTACTTATTCCCTAAAATTCCCCACTGACCTTGAACTTGCAGTTGCTTCCTTGCTGGGCTGCAGAGTGCTGCTAGAGAAAGCTACACTGATGGAGGCTGCCACAAATTCATGCTCCTTCTTTTTAACTGAGCCGTCATTTCTGCTCAGCACTTCTTTAATTCATCTCTTGCTGACTCACTGCTCATCCCACACAGCAGTTCTTCCAAACATTTTTAACTCTCTTTAAGATTCAAGCCCTGCTCCAGATATGGCCCCAAAATACCTTTCCAGTTTCATCTCTCACTTCTCCCCCAAAGCTCTTCGCCTTGCACTTTCTAAACTCTGCATGTTTGCTCCCCCTTTTATCCCATCCCCTGTTATCTCCAAAGAAAATACCACCTAATTTCCACAGGCTTTTCTCCTCTGAGAGAGGTCTTGATTTGTTATACACAGCAATGGAATTTTTATTACCTCATATGGGACTTAGCAAGTATTGCCTTATACTAGGTTCTTGTACACATGTACCATCTCCCATTTTTATTGTGTGTTTCTTGAGAGTAGAAACCATGGTGGTTTGTATACATAGTGTTTATAGATAGTGTGTTGCCCTTTGTAGATAGCCGATCAGTTGATGTTTGGTGAATGCACTGGAGAAATGAATATTAGGTATCTTGAAAATAGGGTTTTTCTCCCTTTCATCTCCAGAAGGAGTGAAAGTAATATTAAAGGAAGTTTTTAAGATCTGTTTTATTATTGACATTTTAATGTAATAGTTGCAGTATTGGATGTTGGTGCTGATAGACTGAACGTGTTTGGAGAGTATTAAGAGTTATGTGAGGCTTGCCAGGTGGTACAGTGGTAAAGAATCAGCTGCCGATGCAGGAGACACAGGAGATGCAGGTTTGACCCCTGGGTTGGGAAGATCCCCTGAAGCAGGAAATGGCAACCCACTCCACTATTTCTGCCTGGAAAATTCCAAGGACAGAGAAGCCTGGTAGGCTACAGTCCAAGGGGTCCCAAAGAGTCAGTCATGACTGAGCACACTCCCAAGTTATGTGAAACAGTCCCAGTTCATATCATGTGCCTGGACTCTGTGGTTTTTCCTCTAGGCTGGTTAATTAAGGTCTGTATTCCGGTCACTTTATTTTTATCTTTTTATTTAATATCTGAATCAATAAAGACAATAGCTTATGTGTAGAATTTTGTCTTACAGCAGGTTGCTTTAGATTCTGGTCTCCTGAAATATATTTGGTTTAAAAGTAGCTACTACCTTTCTGGGATTTGCATGGCATACCTTATCACAGTCTGAGTATGGAATTATTTGAGAGAGAAGACAAATGATAGTCAAATGGAGAGCCCGAATGTTTCCTTTATTATCGGTAAAACTAATGTTGGAGAATGTGAGCAACAGTGGGATTCCTATTTTCATACTGCAGAATCAGACCAGCGCAGCCAGCCATGGGCAGTGCCTCCCTACATGGGGGCTGCCCCTATACCACTTCCAGCATGGAGGAGCAGAGCAGAACCCCAGCTTCCAGTGCTGGAGAAGAGCTACCTGTGTAGCTGGCCTTTCCCTACACCTGCAAACAGGTAGGCTTCCTACATGATGAGAAAGCAAGGTAGAGCAAAAAGATGCGAGTGTTTGGGGAAAACACTTCCTCATGGAAACCAGAATGGAGTAAGAACATTCCTATGTACCATTACTGAATATGATGATACGATGTTTGCACCCATGAGATGATTTCCGGTCATCAACAATGAGCATTTGAGTTACTTCTGTCCCTGATTTGGGTGTACTTCATTTTATTTTATTTTATTTTATTGAAGTATAGTTGATTTACAGTGTTGTATTTAATTTCTGCTGTACAAAGTGACTCAGTTATACATATACGTATATATATATTCGGTTTATCACAGGATATTGAATATAGTTCCCTGTGCTTTGCAATAGGACCTTGTTATTTGTCCATGCTATATATAATAGTTTGCAACTGCTAACTCCAGACTTCACATCCATCCCTCATGTCTGTAAGTCTGTTTTTGTTTGGTAAATAAGTTCATTTGTATTGTATCTTAGATTCCACATGTAAGTGATACCGTACATTATTTCTCTGTCTGACTTCCTTCGCTTAGTATGATAATGTCTAGGTCCATCCATGTTGCTGCAAATGGCATTATTTCATTCTTTAAAATGGCTGAATAATATCCCATGATGTATATACCACATCTTCTTTATCCATTTATCTGTTGATGGACATTTAGATTATGTCCGACTCAAGTCACTCACTCATGTCTGACTTTTTGAGACCCTATGGACTATACAGTCCATGGAATTCTCCAGGCCAGAATACTGGAGTGGGTAGCCTATCCCTTCTCCAGGGGATCTTCCTGACCCAGGAATCGAACCAGGGTCTCCTGTGTTGCAGGTGGATTCTTTACCAACTGAGCTATCCGGGAAGCCCAGAGTGTGTCCATATCTTAGCTAGGTGGTACTTCTGATAGTAACCAGATAGTGTATAATTATTTTCCACTTTTATTTGACCCTCTTAAGACATTACAATTAGATGAAAAACAATTATCTTCTTAGGAAGAAATCAGTTGATGTACATTACTACTTCGCCAAGCTCAACCACATAGCATATGGGAATGACAGTCCCTAATCTAAATAGTCAGATGAACAATCATGTGGAGGCTGCAATGTCACCACACAATTGAACACTTTGTTGATATGAAATTAATACAAGTAGAAGGAATTTAACCAGGACAAAACACATCCAGACATTTTTTGACCCACAGCAAAGTCCCTCCCATAAAATGTTTAAGGTTGCATATACATTATTTTCAAAATCTCTCTTCCTATTTGCTCTATTTACTGTATTTTTTCCATATCTGCTTATTTACTATATTTATTGTTTTGGCTCCATTGACTGATCAATCCAATTAAACAACCAATATATTGAGGGAAAGAATTTGTTTGATGGCTCAGTTAATGGACAAGTTGTTTCTTAAATTTACTGTTGTTTAGGCTTTACTCTTAACCCTTGCTTAATTAATCATGATAGTTTTTGGTTTACAGTACCTGGTTTTACTACCCTCTTTCCTTCTTTTATGCTTTTAAATATTGAATCACAGATCACTCCCGTATTTGCTGAGACTTTGCTCCTGCCTGTCTAGAGTCTCTGTCCTGACAGTTCTTTCATTCCCTCCCTCCCTCCTCCAACAACACCCTTTGAACTTGTTAAGGTCTTCAAGCACTTGAACTTTCTGATTTCTTTTTTAAGCATTCTTTATTTTTATTTTTTGATGTGGGCCATTTTTTAAAAGTCTTTATTGAACTTTGTTACAATAGAGCTTCTGTTTTATGGTTTTTTATTTTGTTTTGTATTTTGGCTGCAAAGCATGTAGGATCTTAGCTCCCGAATCAGGGATCAAACCCACACTCCCCACATTGGAAGGCAAAGTCTTAACTGTCAGGGAAGCCCGCTTCTGATTTCCTTCACCCCACTGGTTCCGCAGAGCTTTCTGTTCTGTACTGCACGTGTGTTCTTTGTTTGCTCAATATTCCTTGAGGGAATCACTCCCACCCTAATTTTTAGTTCATGGATTGAGTAGTGCTCATATCATCTCCTGATCCACTGATGGGCATGTGACCCTGGCTTGGCCAATCATAATACTCAATTTTTTTAGGCATAGTGATTAATTCAGGGGTACACACATCAAGCCATGTTTGATCGGCATTATTGGGGGAGAGAGATCCACTCTCTCTTGGGATGCTAAGTAGGTGAAACAAGACCATTCCTGCTGTTGATCATTCTGGCTTAGGGAGAACCATTAAGGGAGAACCTGTTAAAGAATAAAGCCTACGCAGAGAAAAATCAGAGCTTCGAGATAATGTTAGGTCCCAGTTCAAGCAAATAAAATCAGATATACCCAAAGGGACATTTCTTCTTTCAATTTTCAGTTTCATGAGCCAGCAAATTCTTGTTTTTCTTCTTAAGCCAAATTGAGTCAGGGTTCTAATACACTTTCTTTCTTCTTTAGTTTCGAGGCCATCGAATACAATTTGGGCCATTTTTGCCTTTTGGCCACTTCTCCCACTTCCCTGACACAGGTATTTTGCTATTTTGTATGCTGCGGACTAGGCCCCCCACCTTTTTCATGTCTAAGCTGCCGAGCGCTGATAAAGAGTACTAAGAAGCTACCAAGGTTGGTGTCACTACAACCTGATGACTTTTATTCTCAGGTGGGCCCGCGGGGCTGCCAGTTGATTCCTGACTACACGCCATGAGTTTTTCTAGGCACTGAAGTTACAGAAAAGAATGTCAGTTAAGACTGCTGCCATATGAAACATTCCGCTCAAGCAAACAGTCAGAAAGCAAGAAGGCAAATACTTGAGTGGTGTAATTTCAGACAGTGATAAATATTATAAAGAAAAGTACAGATATAAGGCTAGAAAGTGACATGGGGTGGGAGGCTATTCATATACAGTGGAAAGAACAGTTGTTTCGCTTTGAATAGAAACATGGATGACATGAGTGAATTAGCTATGCAAGGTCCCTCGTAGGAACAAGAAGCCCCATATCCCTGAGGCAGAGACAGACATGGAGCATCCCAGTGATGACAGTGGAAGGTTAGTGACTGGAGCGCAGTGAAGTGGTGGGAAATGAGACAGTTCAGAAAGGCAGCTGTGGCCACACACAGAGCCGACCATCTGCTAAAATGGCTGTCCGGGTGTGACACGACCACATTAAACAGAACATGTCTAAACCTGAGCTCCTTACATTTCCTCTCACCCACCAACTTCTTGCTCTGTTTATTTCCTGTTTCAGAAAAATGGAGCTACCATCTGTATGGCCAGAACTGTCATGGCCCTCCTCAACTCTTTCCCCTTCTGCCTTTCATCTCATCAGTCACCAGCTCTTACCAACTCTACCTCTTCAGTTCAGTTCAGTTCAGTCGCTCAGTCGTGCCTGACTCTTTGTGACCCCATGGACTGCAGCACACCAGGCCTCCCTGTCCATCACTAACTCCCGGAGTTTACTCAGACTCATGTCCATCGAGTCAGTGATGCCATCCAACCATCTCATCTTCTGTCATTTCCTTTTCCTCCCACCTTCAATCTTTCCCAGCATCAGAGTCTTTGCTAGTGAGTCAGTTCTTTACATCAGGTGGCCATATTATTGAAGTTTCAGCTTCAGCATCAGTCCTTCCAATGAATGTTCAGGACTGATTTCCTTTAGGATGGACTGGTCAGATCTCCTTGCAGCCCAAGGGACTCTCAAGAGCCTTCTCCAACACCACAGTTCAAAAGCATCATTTTTTTAGGCACCCAGCTTTCTTTATAGTCCAACTCTCACATCCATATGTGACTACTGGAAAAACCATAGCCTTGACTAGACAGACGTTTGATGGCAAAGTAATGTCTCTGCTTTTTAATATGCTATCTAGGTTGATTATTGAGAAGGCCATGGCAACCCACTCCAGTACTCTTGCCTGGCAAATCCCATGGATAGAGGAGCCTGGTAGCCTGCAGTACATGGGGTCGCTAGGAGTCGGACACGACTGAGTGACTTCACTTTCACTTTTCACTTTCATTATCTGGAGAAGGAAATGGCAACCCACTCCAGTGTTCTTGCGTGGAGAATCCCAGGGATGGGGGAGCCTGGTGGGCTGCCATCTCTGGGGTCACACAGAGTTGGACATTACTGAAGCGACTTAGCAGCAGCAGCAGGTTGATCATAGCTTTCCTTCCAAGGAGCAAGTGTCTTTTAATTTCATGGCTGCAATCACCATCCGCAGTGATTTTGGAGCCCCCAAAAATAAAGTCTGTCACTGTTTCCACTTTTCTCCCATCTATTTGCCGTGAAGTGATGGGACCAGTTGCCATGATCTTAGTTTTCTCAATGTTGAGCTTTAAACCAACTTTTTCACTCTTCTCTTTCATTTTCATCAAGAGGCTCTTTAGTTCTTCTTCGTCATCTGCATATCTGAGGTTGTTGATATTTCTCCCAGCAATCTTGATTCCAGCTTGTGCTTCATCCAGCCCGACATTTTGCGTGATGTACTCTGCATATAAGTTAAATAAGCAGGGTGACAACGTGCAACCTTGATGTATTCCTTTCCCAAGTTGGAACCAATCTATTGTTCCATGTCCAGTTCTAACTGTTGCTTCTTGACCTGCATACAGCTTTCTCAGGAGGCAGGCAAGATGGTCTGGTATGTATTCCCATCTCTTTCAGAATTTTCCAGTTTGTTGTGATCCACAGTCAAAGGCTTTGGCATAGTCAATAAAGCAGAAATAGATGTTTTTTCTGGAACTCTCTTGCTTTTTCTATGATCTGACGGATGCTGGCAACTTGATCTCTGGTTCCTCTGCCTTTTGTAAATCCAGCTTGAACATCTGGAAGTTCACGGTTCACGTACTGTCAAAGACTTGCTTGGAGAATTTTGAGATCTAGTCTAGGTTTGCCCTGCAGCCTTTCCGCCAGAGCCTTTGTTCAGACCTTCTCACTGGGTAGTGCAATGACTTCTCTATATCTGTGCTTGCTCCCTAGCAGTTTATCCTTCATATCACTACGACTTTTCTCAATTATAAATTTGATTTTGTTACTTTGTTACATTAATTTCTCTTAAGTATTCCATACTGCCTACCATCCCAGCTCCTTCACATGGCCTGTAGGGTCTTTCATAGTCTGGCCCTTACCTCTTGCCTCGTTGCTTCTTCCTACCCCTCCTCCCACCCCCCTATAGCTCCTCGGCTCTACTGAACTGTTCCTTGCTCTGTGCTCTGCAAGCTTGCACTCTCCCTCAGGAATGCCCACTACAGCTTTTACTTTCTTGGATAATGCCTAACTATTCTGCAAGTCTCAACTCAAAGGTTCCATCTTTTCTATGCCTGAAGAACTCCATGTTTAGCTGTACCCTAGCAGTTTTCACATGGTTTTGCAACTGTTTGTGTGTCTGGTTTTTTTTATTGCAAAATTTTCAATGGCAAATTATTTGGGGGGTGAGTCATTTCTCTTTTCTCTAGTGTATAGTCTAGTATTGGATCCAGTGTGTGTTTGCTTGCTCAGTCATGTCCAGCTCTTTATGACCCCATGGACTGTGGCCCACCACGCTTCTCTGTCCATAGGGTTCTCCAGGCAATAATACTGAAGAGGGTTGCCATTTTCTCCTCCATTGGATAAGTGGCTATCCAATAATTTTGAGCAAATGACATTATAATCTTTGTGAAATTCTTCCTTTATAAACACCAGTTATGGGGATCTTCCTGACCCAGGGATCGAACCCAAGTCTCTCACATTGCAGGAAGATTCTTTACCATCTGAGCCACCAAGGAAGCCCTATTATTATAAACACTAGTTCAAGAATGTAATGCTTTTTTGAAAGCAGTTTAGGCTTTTCTTTTTACTGTTTTATTTGTTATTATATAAAAAAATTCACATGTATTTAAGGATGCAGAGGCACTCACACGTTTATAGTCGTATATCTCTTGCAAGTCCATCTATAACCTAGTTGTCTAACTTTTTTAGGGCATTGTCTTGAAATTTATTTTCTCAATTAATAAAATCATACCCTTTGTGGTTATTATTACTCCATGGGGTACAAGCACAAAATTTAAAAGTTCAATTAAAATACATAAAACAAAACAGCGGCAGTTAAAATAACATATTTGAAAAATTTCAGCTTAAAATGATGCCCCAATGGGGAAGAGCAATTAAAAAAGATATGTGTGTATATATACACACACACACACACACATACACAGAAGAAGTTATGAAAAAAATGTTAATGATCTTAAAATAATCGTTTTTGTATCACAGAAAACAGTCATAGATTTATAGTTTGCTTTTTTATTTATTTTTTTATTTTTTAATTTTTTTTAGAGCTTCCATTTTACTTTATTTTGCTTTACAGTACTCTATTGGTTTTGGCATACATTGACATGAATCTGCCACAGGTGTACACGAACTCCCAAACAGGAACCCCCCTCCTACCACACATCATCCTTCCGGATCATCCCCATACACCAGCCCCAAGCATCCTGCATCCTGCATCGAACATAGACTGGCGATTCGTTTCTTACCTGATAGTATACATATTTCAATGCTATTCTCCCAAATAGCATCATCTCTTACTTTGTGTGCAGTATCTCATTCCTAATTGTATAAACAGTCAATACGCAGACCATTATTTAAAAAACTGAGAGACTTAGTCACTTTCTTCTAAATATTTTTGATGGAAGAACATTCCAATTACAATAGGAGGTTGCCAGTAGAAATCTAAAGATTGAGAGTGAAATCCTTTATGACAGAAGTACATTCTTCTGTCAAATAAGAATTCTACCTACCTTAAAATTCTGGCTGACTTTGTCTTTGATATTTTGAAATAACCAGAGCTCTTTTGCCTTTTATTTCACTGTGAATTATTTTGTTGTGGGCTTTTGGCTAAAAAAGTAGTAGTTGAATGAAAAACATTTATCTAGCCAANACAGAAGTACATTCTTCTGTCAAATAAGAATTCTACCTACCTTAAAATTCTGGCTGACTTTGTCTTTGATATTTTGAAATAACCAGAGCTCTTTTGCCTTTTATTTCGCTGTGAATTATTTTGTTGTGGGCTTTTGGCTAAAAAAGTAGTAGTTGAATGAAAAACATTTATCTAGCCAATGAGAAAAATCAAGACAGTGAGAAAAGGAGATATAAAAACTTGTCTACACAATGGTAGGGATTGATGACAGAAAAGCATGGTATTACTTAAAAAATGTTATTCAAATACCTTGAAAGGAAGTAGGTTTGTGAGCTTCTGGATAGAATTTCAGATAGTTTTCCATCTCTCCAATAAAATAGACATTTATCAAGAGCCTGTCATGTGCAAGACCTCACAGAAGATAGAAGGCAGAATAGGGTACTTGCCTTCAAGGAGTTTTTAGCTGTACTGGGTTAAAGAAAATATGTACACGGATAGAACACGGGGAGGTTAAGCTTAGTGAACTGAATTTAGAGGTTTATCTTGTACTCTCCTGAAATAATGCTGAGTAAAGAAATTGAGTAAGTATGAACTGAGAAGCATAACAACAATGAGAGAAGATACGACAACAGAGCAAGTCATTTTCAGAAGATAGAAATGGATCAAAAGACTGGCAAAGACGAAAAACTGATCCAAGTGCCTACAGGTGGCAACAGCGATGAGAAACAAGTGAAATTTTGCCTTGTGACCCCAGAAAGTCTCCAAAATTAAAGATACTTGGTATCCTTGAATACAGAAGTACAGCATGGAATTGAAAACAAGAGGAATTGGTTGGAAATTTCTGTAACAAGAAACTAGAACTCCTTGGTCCTTTTTGCCTCTCTGATGTTAACAGAAAGCATCAATTTTTGAAAAAACAGAACTGGAACGTTTACTGTGAATGATGGGAGGGAAGATATTATATTGAAAACAGGACAAAATGAAAGTCTGTGTACTGCATGGTGAGACTTGCTTGCCTCCTTAAGCTACTTGACTTAAGAAGCAGCTTACAGACAGGGAGGTGGCAAGAATACACAGAAGAACTGTACAAAAAAGATCTTCATGACCTGGATAATCATGATGGTGTGATCATTCACCTAGAGCCAGACATCCTGGAATGTGAATTCAAGTGGATCTTAGAAAACATCACTACGAACACAGCTAGTGGAGGTGATGAAATTCCAGTTGAGCTATTTCAAATCCTGAAAGATGATGCTGTGAAAGTGCTGCACTCAATATGCCAGCAAATTTGAAAAACTCGGCAGTGACCACAGGACTGGAAAAGGTCAGTTTTTATTCCAATCCCAAAGAAAGGCAATGCCAAAGAATACTCAAACTACCACACAATTTCACTCATCTCACACGCTAGTAAAGTCATGCTCAAAATTCTTCAAGNGTCCCTTGGACTGACTGCAAGGAGACCCAACCAGTCCATCCTAAAAGAGATCAGTCCTGGATGTTCATTGGAAGGACTGATGCTGAAGCTGAAACTCCAGTACTTTGGCCACCTCATGCGAAGTGTTGACTGATTGGAAAAGACTCTGATGCTGGGAGGGATTGGGGGCAGGAGGAGAAGGGGACAACAGAGAATGAGATGGCTGGATGGCATCACCGACTCGATGGACATGAGTCTGAGTGGATTCTGGGAGTTGGTGATGGACAGGGAGGTCTGGCATGCTGCAATTCGTGGGGTCGCAAAGAGTCAGACACGACTGAGCGACTCAACTGAACTGAACAGGCAGGGAAGTGGAAAATTTTCTCTGGAGGTTCCAAAGTATCATAGAATGTCTGTATCTTTGTCCAGAGGCTGATCTAAATCACTCATTTAAAGGGCATGTCTCTAGTCAACAGTGAAATTCACCAATTGCTAAATTCCACTTTATACAGTTTTCAAGCAACTTTTTATTGTTTCAGTGTTAAATGTGAGTGGGCAAGCAGCTCAGCAGATATCTGAATACAGCCTCCATCAAGAATAGCAGCAGAAAAGGGAGACAGTAATCCAAAAAGAACTAGGAGAGAAATAGAGATATGACAAGAAATGGAAGAAATGCAGCCTTCCTCCATCTCAAAGCCATTAACAAAATTCTCAGAAAGTTGAAAGAACATATCTGTGAATCAAGAACAAGTTATTGTTTTTAAAAAGCAATCAGAAAACAAAAAAATTAATTCTTGGAAATTAAACATAAGATAGCCCCAAACAAAAAGCAAACAAAAACGCAGCAAAAAAAAAATCCCCAAACAAACAAAGCTGGATAGAAAGTGTGGACGTTAAGCCCATTTTTCATAAAGTGGAGGAAAAAGACAAAGAACTGGACCAAAAGTAAGAAAAGGTAAGAAAAATAGAAGACTGATCTCTATCTCAGAAAGCATTTCCAGAAAGAGAATGGGAAGTACAGAATAATGGAATTATATGAGAAGATTTCCCAAGGCTGATGATGCACATTTTCACTTTGAAGGAGGCCACTGAGTGCCCAGCATGAGGGCTTCACAACAAAGAACTGGACCAAAAGTAAGAAAAGGTAAGAAAAATAGAAGACTGATCTCTATCTCAGAAAGCATTTCCAGAAAGAGAATGGGAAGTACAGAATAATGGAATTATATGAGAAGATTTCCCAAGGCTGATGATGCACATTTTCACTTTGAAGGAGGCCACTGAGTGCCCAGCATGAGGGCTTCACAAGGGATTTATACCCACACACACTGCCGGAAAATTTGGAGACAAGATTATAGAGAAGAGTCTTTGAAATGCAGGACAGGGAAAGTAGCTCATAGATCAAGAATTATGACATCAAACTCTTAGTAGCAACAAAGGAAGCTCGGAATTCTATATCCATTCAAACTACTAATATAAATTAAAAGTAAGTACCACCCAGCATACCAAATACATTCTGCACACTAGATCTCAGAATATTTGTTTCCAAATCACCCATTTGTAGAAGAATTGTTTTACTTTTTCTTTTTATTGAGGTATAGTTGATTTAGAATATTATATCAATTTCAGGTGTATAACATGATTACAATTTTTTATAGATTATGCTCCATTTGTTGTTACTATAAAATATTGGCTATATTTCCTATTCTGTACAATATACCCTTGTAGCTTATATATTTTATGCATAGTAGTTTGTACTTCTTGATCCCTTATCCTCATCTTGTCCCTCCTCCCTTACCCCTCCTCCCTTTTCTTTCCCCCACTAGTTTGTCCTTATGAATCTGATTTATTTTTGTTATATTCACTAGCTTGTTTTATTATTTAGATTCCACATATAAGTGATATCATACATTATTTGCCTTTCTGTCTGACTTATTGCACTGAGCATAATACTATCAAGTTTCATCCATGTTGTTGCAAATGTCAAAATTTCATTCTTTTTTATGGCTGAGTAATATTCCATTGTATACATACTCCACATCTTCTTAACCCACTCATCTGTTGATGGACACTTAGGTTACAGCTTTATCTTGGCTATTGTAAATAATGTTGCAAACACTGGTATGCATATGTTAATATCTTTTCAAATTAGTTTTTTCATTTTTTTTCTGGAGGCATACGCAGGAGTGGACTTGCTGGAGCCTGTGACAGTTCTGTTTTTAGTTTTTCGAGTGATCTCCATACTGTTTTCTGCATCGATTTACACTCCAACCCAGAATAAAAGAGTGCTGTTTTTCATTCTAAGGTGGCATGATAAATTGACTTAAAAATGTTCAGGTTCTTTCCTTTTTTAATTTGATAAAATGGATTTGCAAGCACAGTTTTCAGATATTGAGGAAATAGAGATTCGTTCTGTTTCGAAGGCAGTTTTCATGGAGGAAAATGAACGTTGAAGGATGAGCATGGCAGAGGCTGTCAACAGTTGGCAATCACTGTGTACTGCTCTGCACGGCCCAGGCTCCCTGGTGGTTAGACTGGGCCCGTGTGACTGGGCTGCAGCCAGTAGAAAGGGAGTGGAAGAGATGTAAGTAATTTCTAGACCTGGTCCTTAAAATAAGCCTGGCAATACCCTGTGGCCATGTCTTCCTCTAAAGAATTTGGAAGTTTCTAGCACATAGTTTTATGTTAAGTGTTGGCTATTATTATTATCTCAAAGATAGGGAAGCAGGAGTGGCATCCTAGGGGAAAGTAATGGAATAAAACAGGAGGATAATTCTCTTTGAGGAAGCAGTGTGTGAATGCAGGAGTGGGATATAAAGACGGTTAGTGTGTATAGTTAGCATATTTGTTTGGGCTTGATCTGGGAAGGAGACACACAGAGAGTGAGAGGAAATATAGGGTATATTGCAGGCAGGTGACTGCATACCATCTGGGGAGTTGGGGAAGGAGTCTATGGAAGGTTGTCACTCTTTTTCTGGGGGTGGGCCCGTGAGTCAGTGGGACTGGCAGTTGGGAAGAGAAGCTGGAGGAAAAGAGGGGCTGAACAAAGACAGATGCTGCACTGGAAGCTGCCTCCATCACAGCCTGTAACCTTGATGACATGAGTGCCCTGCAGAAAGCAAGAAGGTGATCCAGTGGATTTTGCATCACTGAGTGTGAATAGCAGTAGAGCCTGGTACCCTCTGGCGATTGGCTTTCAGAACATAATGACTCCTGTTTCACTTTTGGCTTCCAAATCCCATGAAACTTTCTCCTGTGGTCTGCTCACTCAGAATCACACAGGATATAATAGACTCTGGAAAATGTAGGTGCAGATTGAGGTCAAATTATAGAAGGAGGTTAGCACCAGGCTGATGCATTTGGGCTCTCCTGAGCTGGCTATGGAGGGCTACTGAAAATTGACAATATTAATAGATTCAGAATTGAAAGCTGTAGGACCCTCAGCTAAGTTACTCTTGAGGATGTTGATATGTTGTTAGAGTTGATTTTATTCACCATTTATTGCCCACCTACTGTGTACTTGTAAATCAATTTTGCCTTGTTTCATTACTTAGGAAGGCTCACTGCACTTGTGGTGTTTTTTTTTCTGATCATAAAGAATAATCTTTATCACTGGTACATGTTGATAATTCTAGGGACAGAGAGTGTTAGACATAGTGGATACAACTGAGTGTCATTGCCAGTAAAATAGTAATAATATCATCTGTTTTTAAAGTGCTTCAGGGCCTTTGGAGGAAAGGTATTACTGGAGGTAGGTATAAAGTTAAAAAGGAAATTCAAGATGAATGATGTTTATATGGTGATAGTTTAATAATGTGTTTCAGAGGGACAGGTGAACTGTAGTGCTTGAGAAAAATGAGTGTTGCTACTTAATGGTACAAGCTGTCCATGTTTAATCATTTAAAAGGGTAGATCTCCTTTTTGTATAGTATCTAGCTAGATACTCTTCTCCAGCTGCTGAAATTCTTTCATCCTTCAGGGTCCTCATTTTCACTTCCTTGAAGACTTCTCTGTGGCCTCATTCAGAAGGCATACTTCTTTTCTTTAGTTTTTGTGGAACTTTGTAGTAGATTACAGAAGACTTATTCTTCTCATATACTGCTACACTTCCACTGAGATGCAGAGCAGGGGAAGAATCACAGAGATCTGGGTTAGAATCCTGGTTCTCCATTCATTGTGTGATCTAGGGCAAGGTGCTTACTATCTCTTAGACTCAATTTCAATTTCTTCAAGTTTTGCAAAATTGCACTGAAGTATCAACCACATAAGTATAAAATGAATGCTAATCTCATTCATTCAGCTTTTTCTTTTTCAAATTTATGACACCAGCCCCAGTTGGTTTTAACCGCTCTAAAGATTAGAGTATTATCTTAATCATTGTTAAATAACAAGTAAGCTAATAAAAAGATCTTAATCATTGTTGACTCCCTCTGAGTATTTAGTCCAAGGTCTGACTGTAGGCATTCCTTGGAGTACTATGATGACATGGAAATGGTCTACTTTAGTTTGAGTTCCTACTGAATAGTGCTGCTGGCAATGGGTCAAATTCCTCGTCTGGAGTCAATATACACCTTCCAAGGCCACTCCTTGTTTCATCGAAGAATTAAGGCTGCACATCTCAGTGGAGCTTCTCTGGCAACATTGGCTGCTGAAAGTTAAAATCAAAAGTACTTCTGGAAAGAACAGAAAGGAGCTTTTGGGGTCTCTCTGTCCTTAGTTTTCACCAGGGCCCAGGGGTTGCTTTCAGAAGCAGAGTGTGATGGAGTGTTGGCTCCCAGAAGTCCACCTTCCTGTCTTGAGCAGAATATCAAAGTGAAGGCGGCCTTTCTGAGCCAGCGTCCTCCCATGCTGGGCCCTACTGAAAGACCATTATTAAGCCAACCAATTCATGTCCAAGTGGCATCAATCATTTGGGTCACACAATGCCTGACTGTAAATTATGACATTATCTCCGAGTAGGAAGGTGATAATAATAATAATCATTAAAAAAAAAAAAAAAGCTCCCGGCATGGCCCCAGCCAGCTGAGGACCTTAGCCAGATCTGTCATATTTGTTCTGAACATGAAAGGCTTGGCTGTTCTCTTGCAGGCCCATACATCACTGGGCCTGTCATGGGTTTCTGCAGGACCAGTTGACACAGCTCAGAACAGCAGCTGCTGGATGGCTTTGGGGAGCCTGACTCAAGAAATAGTTGCTGGGGTACAGGGACCACAAGCATTCTTCCAGAGACTGACATCCTGTTGTGTTGTCCTGCCACTGCCCTCGGTAAGTCACAACGAGGAGTAAACTGCTGTCACCGAGATGAAAGGCCCCCTTCCTCTGATCTCTCCACTACAAAATTACTTCAGTGCCACACTGTATTTTATGTCAATACCTATTTTATTTTTCAAAATTGAAAAAGATATAAGTACATTGTTCCCTGAATTCCTGATGCTCTGGGTAACCTAGCAACCAAGTATGCCACATCGCACACTACAGAATATTATCATGCACTCCACTCAACTAACAAGCAAGCAGCACAGATTTCCCTTGCAGATGATTTAGGCTAAATTAACAGTTAATAGTTGCAATTAATATTAAAAATAATAATAACCTCCCTTTTTCATTTCTTGGAGCTGGATTTGTAGGAATAATGCTTGGTTCTAATGGTACATGTGGGAGAGGGTTTTTCACTGGGCCTACAATCTTCCAAGTGTTTTGCATGGGATTTAGGTAGCCAGTAGCATGCTACAAAGGGATAATCACATGAAACAGGAGAATACATTTAGAGCATTTGGAAACCAGGCAAAATTTTCAAGTTTGAAATTGACTTATGCTTTGCACCTCTGGGAAGATGCTGTCAACAAGGGCCTTGTGTGCACTGATTGGGCTGTTGAGCCACACTGACACTGCCCCTGATCTTCAGAGAAGGCTGCCAGGAAACCCTCTGGCAAGCAGCTCTGGGACAAGAATGAAGCCAGCGCGAGAGTCAGGGTCAGGGAGAAGTTCAAGGAGCTCTGACCTGGAAGAACACGAGCAAGATCATGACACAGGGCAAGAGTATGTTGTAAAATGACAGAAGTTACAGGGAAGAGAAAAAAGAGTCAAACAGAAGGGGGACAGGACAAAGGAGGATAAAAAGGATCTCTCCGGGAACAAGGAGGTAGAGCCTGAAACAGATTCGTTGTCATGAAACCGGAGGTAGGGGGATTCTTTTTGATAACAGACTGGAAGTTCAAGCATTGGTCAATTGGTACCTAAAATGGACTTTTATGTCCACTTTGCCCTTCATTTTAGATTTCCTTTTGAGTTGACCTACTTATTCTTGTTTTGTGAAAATCAGTTACTTGGTGAAACACACACACAGAGACAACACACACACACATTTTCATTAACGGGCCCTTGTGAATAATTCACTGTTCACCTCTTCTTTCCCTTCTTTTAATAGCAATCAATTTAATTTGGTAGCTTCTTTCCTGAGCCACCAGAACTTTAAGAAGCCTTTGCAACTTTCTTAGAACTCAGACCTCAAAAAGAACCCTTGAAAAGCCCTGCTGTTTCTCTCCTTAACTAGTCACCTCAATCTGAAGAACTAAGGGCCTTTCATTTTGAGTACGTCCTGCTGCTTTTTAATAATCTACGAGTGAATTAGGCATTTTCGCCTTCAGGTTACAGCTGTTGCAAATAATGTTTCCTTCCAATCACGGAGAAAATATTTTAATACTTTCTAGGACTCTGTGTCTCATCTAAATTGAATTAACTTCATTTGCAAATATCAATACAAAGCTGATTCTTGAAACACTTTTTCCCCTCAATTAGAATAAAAATTTAAGGGCACATTCGGCTTGTCAATGGGTCACGACAATTTTACCCATTTAGAGAGCATTTTGATGTCATCGTCAGGAACAGCCCCTCCTGTGTCTGGTTTCTAAGTGCTCACAGTTTGTGCCGATTAAGTAGCAGGCCACTTGGTTGCACCCCTCGCCACCGGGGGAACTGACAGGACTAAATATCACTGCAGTGCAGCAAAGCATGGAGATGCTCTGAGGACAGCCGAGCCGAAAGCATGAAGACAATGCATAAGTGTTTGGATGGTAGAAGGGCGGTGGGAATCTGGGACTCAATAACAGTCTGAAATCCTGCAGTTTGGGATTTGCTCAATTTTAAGCAAAGTATTTCAGAAAGCAGAGCACTGGTGTGATGATTTTTCCATGGAAGCACAGAAGATTCAGCTGCTTAAAAAAGGCCACGTTAATGTATCTGTGCCCAAACACTTGTAAAAGCCAGACCACCCATGGGGAATGTGCTCTAGTCAAGGCTGTGGAGGAGTGACTTGTGCATTGGAGGGTTTCTGTTGCTGAGGCGATGGGATGGGAGGCTGGGAGAGACGGCTGCATCTGAATTCGCATGAGTCCTCCAGGGCAGCGGCACAGAAAGTGTGCACCCCTCAGCGCGTTACAATCAATCTGTTCACTGTGGCAAGTGTAGGTTCATCGGGGGTTGTGACTTTAAGCGTGGGTCCAAAATAGTTTAGCTTTCATTTCTCTCTTCTGCAATACTTTCTGTTAAAAGAGCATTGATACATTGGAAAAATATTAAGAGTAAAATCGAGACATCCTAGGGAAGATTATGAAGACAGTTGACTAAAATCTTCATGGATTTACAGCATTGTAGTGAGAGCTGGGGGACTGGGAAAATCAGTGACAGTTGAGGAGACCTTGGTTTTGGTTTTCATCTGAAAATAGCTGTGAACAGATGGACATCAGTTTAGGAAAAAAATTGAGTGGCCTCAAAATTGAATTTGTACTCAGTGAGTTTTGTACTGTAAGATACAACAAAAAATTACCAAATACTACAAAAAAACTCCTTCAAAGTTATATCTTCATAGTCAAAGCTATGGTTTTTCCAGTAGTCATGTATGGATGTGAGAGTTAGACTATAAAGAAAGCTGAACACTGAAGAATTGCTACTTTTGAACAGTGGTGTTGGAGGAGACTCTTGAGAGTCCCTTGGACTGCTCCATCCTAAAGGAGATCAGTCCTGAATATTCATTGGAAGGGCTGATGCTGAAGCTGAAACTCCAATACTTTGGCCACCTGATGTGAAGAACTAACTCATTGGAAAAGACTCTGATGCTGGGAAAAATTGAAGGCGGGAAGATAAGGGGACGACAGAGGATGAGGTGGTTGGATGGCATCACCGACTCAATGGACATGAGTTTGAGTAAACTCCGGGAGTTGGTGATGGACAGGGAGGCCTGGCATGCTGCAGTCCATGGGGTCGCAAAGAGTTGGATACGATTGAGTGACTGAACTGAAACGAACTGAACAAAAAACTCCTTCAAAGTTATATCTAGACAGTTATCTCTATAAATGACCCTTATATTCTTACCACAGGGGCTGTAGGTAAGTGAATGGCCCTCTTGCCCATGGCAGCACCCCTGCTGTTAGCCGCGCATAAAGGCTGGCCCTGGCCACGTTGCAGTTTTATACCAGGGATTTGGGAGCAGCTCTCAAGGGTAAGGATGAGGTGGGCATCCCTCGCCCCCAGTGAACCTTGATACTTGTGATACTTGTCAGGATTGGGCCCTGCTTCCTCTTCCTTAGGTTCCTCTCAGGTGAAGTAAGCAGTGTACTCGCATCTTAGTATTACTGTGTGGCGATGTCCGTTCTGGCCTTCTCAGCTGGGTATCCACATCTTAAAGCAAACACATGGAGCAGGCATGGTTTCACCCAAAGAAACACAAGGTTGCTGATGTCATTCTGGGCATCCCAGTGAAGGAGATGTATCCTGATGGGGGACGCGTCCACTGCCTTTCAAATTATATCCTGCCAGCGAACTGCCTAGAAGTCTAACCATATTCCATCTTTCAACTGAGTGCCACAGGCCTTACAACACATTCAAAGCGTCCAAACTTTTTATCAGAATATTCACTTGAGTAAAAATCTATTGTTGCAGATGTGGAATTTTGCCCATCTACACCTGCTGCCTTGTTATATTTTAAATTGAAGTTACTTGATGAAAGAAGATAACATTAAGTTAGAAACCATTTGTAGCAAACATCCTGTGGTGCTCTTGATAAAGACAATGATAAGCAATGTTATATCATTTTACTTGGACTAGAAGTCAGTAGAAGTCAATGCCTAGAAAAGTATTAGAAGGTATTAGAGGTTTCTCTTATGGCTCAGAAGGTTAAGAATCTACCTGCAATGCGGGAGACCTGGGTTCAATCCCTGGGAAGACCTGGGAGATCCCCTGGAGGAGGGCATGGTAGCCCATTCCAGTGATCTTGCCTGGAAAATCCCCATGGACAGAGGAGTCTGGCGGATTACAGTCCATGAGGTCGCAAAGAATCAGACATGACTAAGTGGCTAAGCACACACAGAGGATAAAACAATATTCTGAAGAATTGCTTAAAATAGTACAACATTTAAGCAATGTTATTCTTAAAAATATGATTATGGTACGATTCAGAAAACAACCAACAGTCTAAAATCTAAAAGAGAAAAGTCCCTTCTGTGATTTCAAATTATATATTATTATTATGTTAAAAAATCATATTCCTGTTTTTCTTTTACCCATCTCCTCTGTCCTTTCTTGGTTTCTTATTTCACTACCCACTGTATGTTGAAATCTTCCAGACATTATTCTGGTAAGACAGGGATCCCATTACACTGTCTCTGCTCCCACGGAAGCATCCCCGACTTTAGGGAGTGACGGGGCTTGGCTATAGCACAATATGGTTGGCTGTGATGCCAACTGTCCCCTGCATGGGGTATGCAGAGTGGGCATTTATGACAAGCGTTGCTTACAACTTCCTTACAAATAAATTCTGTTGTCTTTTAGCTGCCCCTCATAACAGCTCTTTTGCCATTTTGTGGATGGTATGTCTTAAAATTCAAGTGAGGCAGCCTGCCTAGATTTTACGTCATGTGTAAAGATAAATAGCAAACCAGGGCTGCGTGGTCTTCATAAAGAAGATGTTCTGTTAGAGGAGAGTTCAGAGCACTGAGAGGGCACGTGAGCTGGGAAGACCCATTAGGCCATTTCACAGGAGCCCAGGATGCCTGGCAAGGAGAGATGGTCGTTTTCAGTCGTTCCTGAATAATTCAGTGTGGTTCCTTCTAGCCCTCATTTCTTTTCAAGCATTTGGTGGACACTGGAAAAACTTTCTGGAAAAGGCTTAAAGTTTCTTGCCCATCAAAATAAAGATTCTGTGATAATTTTATTTATTTCAAACCCCTAAAAGAAAAAAGTTGAATAAGGAAGTTTGAAATTTTATGTCCCATGGCCTCACCTAACCCCTTTACACTGAAGTATTTAAAATGTACATAGAAAAAAGATCATGACAATTGGAGTGGCATTTTTGTTTCAAAACATAGAACACCCATTTTTGAATTTAAATGCAAATTTTATCATAATTTTCCATGTGTTTTTGAATTGTCACGATCAAAATGCCAGCTTTGGGGTAACTGAGTGGCATCAAGAAGTAACTAGTTTATACTGTTTCTAGTTTGTTTGTTTGTTTGTTTGTTTTTCATTCAGGGAGCATGAAACACCTCACAAACACTGGCACAAGCTAGAGATCTGATCTCTGAGCTGAAGGGTAGCTTTGGCCTCATCCCCTTGCACTGAATAGCTGGGAAATGGTGTCTAGAGTATGTGTGTATATGTGTGTGTGTGTGTGCATGCACATAAATGTACATTTATGTGACCTTCTGTTAAGAGATGCTTATTAGTTAATATGCTTAAGTTTATGAATTTTTCTAATAGCTTACAATACCATAATGTGCACTTACCTAATTTAAAATCCTTGGAAATCTGTTTTCCCCCCAAAATTACAGATATAAGTATAGCTTTATTTCAAGATGGATTTACTTAAAATAATGGCAACACCAAAAATTAAAAAAAAAAAAAAGCAACAATAGCAATAGCAAACAACAAAGACCACTTCCAAAATACATACATACAGACAAAAGAAACCTTTACTAAATTCCGTTAGCTCTAGTCACAGATAGCAGGCACCTGAGACATCAGAAGAATCTTCTGCTCTGGTCAACTCCCTGCAGGGTCATCTGCTTGGCAGTCGGACAATGCTAGACACATGCTAATGGGGTTAATTGCAGCCACACGTGGGTTTTCTTTTTGGATGACAGGGCACTGCCTTAAAATTGAACTGCGCACTGTCGAGGGACTAATTCCGGGCTTCCTTTCAGCCCCATCCTCACCCTGTGACAGACTGCTGCTACCTACAAGCCCCTGGACACACTCGCCTGGGTTGGCTGAAGTGTGGGAACGGGCGCAGCGCTGGGTCAGAGGGCACGGAGCCGGTGTCGCTACAGGCACGTCTCTGCTTTTGTGCTGGCCCTGGCTTCGTCCTACTTTATGCAGATTCCACCTCTGGGAGATCCAGATTGTGCCATATGGGATTCCTGTGTATTACCAGCGAGGACACATGCCTGTGGGAACTATTCTAATGAAGGACCAGCCCGGGCACCGCTGCCTGACGGTTGCTTTTCCCAGGAGAATTTTTGTAAGGGGGGCTTAGGGGTGACGTCTGGGGGCAAAGGCATTCTCAATGTCTGGGAAAAGAGCTGCGTGTCTGGTTCTTTTACAGAGTATGCGTATGGAAATGGGAAGTTTTAGGAAAGAATTCTCTGAAGGAAAAAAAAAAATTTGCTTTCTTTGTATTTCTTTCCCCTTCTTCCTGCCCCCCCCCCTTTCTGCCCTTTGTTCTATTATTACCATTACTTTTGGTGCATGGTCTTCTGTATTTGCCTTTATCTCTTCTTTTTATTTATTTATTTTTTTGCCTTTATCACTTCTGATGTTTGCTTTCCTTCCATCTAATTATGCTCAACTTTAAAATGTCATGCTTGGATTTTCTCTCCGATAGATTCCGTTGCTTATCTGTTACTTCAAGTCACATTTCCTTTGCTGATTCTGCATTCCTTTATCAGCCCTTATATATTTTGAAGCTGTATCTCTTCCTCCCTTCCTCCTATGCATTATAACTTTGAATATTTCTGTTCCTCAGCATCAATGCTCCTCTCTCTTCCTTTTTTCAAAGCCTCTGTCATATGGTTTCATTTACTTATTTTTGATAGAATCATTCATTTTACAGGAACTAAATACAAAATAACCACAATATTCTTGTTGTCTTTCTTTGTTTTTGACTCAGTCTTCTTTACATCCTTACCCTATTTTTAAAGCATTTCACCTTTTTATTCATCTTTCTAACCTTGGATGTAACAGCATTCTTGTTTTTTATTTCATGAACACATCCATCTCTAAATTCCAATTTCTATATACTTCTTTCTCTTTTTAAAAATATGTTTCTCGCCTCTTTCTAGTTTAAGTGAAGATTTTGTTGATTGCAGATTTTGTCTTGCTTTAATAGTTGTCCTCTGTATGATGTGACTACTTTTAAGAACTTGAGATGGAGACTTGCATAGCTGAAGGAATGCATCACATGGAGTTAGATGATCTACAGAGAGGGCTAACTCAGTCTCAAGTCATAGGCTCACTGATATCACTTACTTACTTGTTACTTACGGTCTGTGCCATCATAGTCCTAGGAAAATACCTATTCACTCGTGCCTGTGATTAGCCTGATCTCAGGGTTTTCCATTTGCAATAACCCCCTTCTTGAGTGGTTGATTCATTTGGGTGGGGCATTCAGGCCCCTTCTTCAACAAGAAGGACCATTATGCACCATGACTATTTTCTTGATGACGTTTCAAATTGTCAGTAGAAAAAAAATTAATAGCTAAGACCTACGAGGCTTTCTCTGGATTATATTAGAGAACATCAGTTGAATCACTCAATGGCTGTTTCCAAGTAACCTTGGTCTTCATGGAGAAACTTCCCTGGGGTTAGTCTCAGTTGTTTTTATAGCTAGAGGTGAATTAATAAATAGGGCTTTTCATACCCACAGATGGTATGTTTTAGCAGGTGCTGAGGAGTCTTTTGGCTTCCCCAAATACCTCTGCTGCTTATACCTAATACTTTACAGTTAGAAATTTATTCCTTCGGCTTAAGAAATAGTTCTGTGTTAAAATCTAAATATTCCTGGGAGGGAAATATATTCAGTCACTAATGCCTTGTAAGATCTTTTCCCTTTCTAAAGGATACATTTTGGTAACTTTAGGGGAAAAAATTAGGAACTGTAGGGAATTTGAATACCAAAGGTACCAGAGGTTTATATTTTGCTTGTTATCAACTCTACTATGGAAGAAATTACTTGCCATGGGATAACATCTTCATCATCTTTTATTGTCACAGTGTTTTAAGGTCCTGGCTCACATGTGCTGAATGAGAATAACTTTTAATCGGGCCTCCTTTCATTTTCAAAAATACCCCAGTTTGACAACATATGTGGTCATCCTACTTCTAGATGGCTTGGCAGGACAGAGGAAGTGAAGGAGAAAAATTTAAGAACAATGTCGTATTTATCGCTTTTAAAATTCTTTTGATCAATTTTATTATTTATTTCAAATTTTACTTTATTTATTGCCTTATTGGCTGAGTGTATATTATTTGCTGTTCTCCATTTCTTTTTTTTTTGGCTGTGCTGGATCTTTGTTGCTGCGCGTGGGCTTTCTCTAGTGGCAGTGAGCTGGAGGTACTTTTCATTGCCACGCGTGGGCTTCTCACTTCAGGGGCTTCCCTTGTGGCGCACAGGCTCTAGGCACACGAGCTTCAGGAGTTGCCAGAACATGGGCTCAGTAGTTGTGCATGGGATTATTTGCTCCACAGCATGTGGAATCTTCCTGAACCAGGGACTGGACCCATGTCCCCTGCATTGGCAGGCCAATTCTTAACCACTGGACCAGTAAGGAAGCTCTCTCCATTTCTTTTAATTGGTCTCCTTGATAATACTCACCATTGTTATTTTTTTGGTATAACTTATTCCACTTTGTTCACCTTTTCCTGTTCTGACCTAAGAACAGATGTATTCCTCCAATTCTCTGATCTGATGCTCTGTGAAGAGCTGATGCATGGCCTTCTGATGTACATATTTATATATATTAGAGCCAACTTATTCTGGAGATTCTCATTTTATAATACCAATAGCAGTTAATCAATAAGGGTTAACTTTTGCATCTGCCATTTATAGGTCATGTGACTTTGGATAAATCATTTAAACACCCTGAACCTTGATTTCCTCTTTAATAAAGTGGGGTTACTACTACTCACCTCTCAAGGATATTGTAAGAATTAAATGCAATCATGTACATGAAGGGCCTGGCATAAAATAGAGAAGCTGCATGAAAATGTATGACTCCTTTTTCTTGCATGGTTTCAGTTGAGATAGATTATTATTTNCATCCTTACCCTATTTTTAAAGCATTTCACCTTTTTATTCATCTTTCTAACCTTGGATGTAACAGCATTCTTGTTTTTTATTTCATGAACACATCCATCTCTAAATTCCAATTTCTATATACTTCTTTCTCTTTTTAAAAATATGTTTCTCGCCTCTTTCTAGTTTAAGTGAAGATTTTGTTGATTGCAGATTTTGTCTTGCTTTAATAGTTGTCCTCTGTATGATGTGACTACTTTTAAGAACTTGAGATGGAGACTTGCATAGCTGAAGGAATGCATCACATGGAGTTAGATGATCTACAGAGAGGGCTAACTCAGTCTCAAGTCATAGGCTCACTGATATCACTTACTTACTTGTTACTTACGGTCTGTGCCATCATAGTCCTAGGAAAATACCTATTCACTCGTGCCTGTGATTAGCCTGATCTCAGGGTTTTCCATTTGCAATAACCCCCTTCTTGAGTGGTTGATTCATTTGGGTGGGGCATTCAGGCCCCTTCTTCAACAAGAAGGACCATTATGCACCATGACTATTTTCTTGATGACGTTTCAAATTGTCAGTAGAAAAAAAATTAATAGCTAAGACCTACGAGGCTTTCTCTGGATTATATTAGAGAACATCAGTTGAATCACTCAATGGCTGTTTCCAAGTAACCTTGGTCTTCATGGAGAAACTTCCCTGGGGTTAGTCTCAGTTGTTTTTATAGCTAGAGGTGAATTAATAAATAGGGCTTTTCATACCCACAGATGGTATGTTTTAGCAGGTGCTGAGGAGTCTTTTGGCTTCCCCAAATACCTCTGCTGCTTATACCTAATACTTTACAGTTAGAAATTTATTCCTTCGGCTTAAGAAATAGTTCTGTGTTAAAATCTAAATATTCCTGGGAGGGAAATATATTCAGTCACTAATGCCTTGTAAGATCTTTTCCCTTTCTAAAGGATACATTTTGGTAACTTTAGGGGAAAAAATTAGGAACTGTAGGGAATTTGAATACCAAAGGTACCAGAGGTTTATATTTTGCTTGTTATCAACTCTACTATGGAAGAAATTACTTGCCATGGGATAACATCTTCATCATCTTTTATTGTCACAGTGTTTTAAGGTCCTGGCTCACATGTGCTGAATGAGAATAACTTTTAATCGGGCCTCCTTTCATTTTCAAAAATACCCCAGTTTGACAACATATGTGGTCATCCTACTTCTAGATGGCTTGGCAGGACAGAGGAAGTGAAGGAGAAAAATTTAAGAACAATGTCGTATTTATCGCTTTTAAAATTCTTTTGATCAATTTTATTATTTATTTCAAATTTTACTTTATTTATTGCCTTATTGGCTGAGTGTATATTATTTGCTGTTCTCCATTTCTTTTTTTTTTGGCTGTGCTGGATCTTTGTTGCTGCGCGTGGGCTTTCTCTAGTGGCAGTGAGCTGGAGGTACTTTTCATTGCCACGCGTGGGCTTCTCACTTCAGCGGCTTCCCTTGTGGCGCACAGGCTCTAGGCACACGAGCTTCAGGAGTTGCCAGAACATGGGCTCAGTAGTTGTGCATGGGATTATTTGCTCCACAGCATGTGGAATCTTCCTGAACCAGGGACTGGACCCATGTCCCCTGCATTGGCAGGCCAATTCTTAACCACTGGACCAGTAAGGAAGCTCTCTCCATTTCTTTTAATTGGTCTCCTTGATAATACTCACCATTGTTATTTTTTTGGTATAACTTATTCCACTTTGTTCACCTTTTCCTGTTCTGACCTAAGAACAGATGTATTCCTCCAATTCTCTGATCTGATGCTCTGTGAAGAGCTGATGCATGGCCTTCTGATGTACATATTTATATATATTAGAGCCAACTTATTCTGGAGATTCTCATTTTATAATACCAATAGCAGTTAATCAATAAGGGTTAACTTTTGCATCTGCCATTTATAGGTCATGTGACTTTGGATAAATCATTTAAACACCCTGAACCTTGATTTCCTCTTTAATAAAGTGGGGGTACTACTACTCACCTCTCAAGGATATTGTAAGAATTAAATGCAATCATGTACATGAAGGGCCTGGCATAAAATAGAGAAGCTGCATGAAAATGTATGACTCCTTTTTCTTGCATGGTTTCAGTTGAGATAGATTATTATTTTAAAGAGGTTGATCTCTAAAAAGTGATATTATTATAGTTTATTAGTGCACTAATCCAGGCTCTTCAGAGGATCACCTTCTTGGTACCAATTTACTTCTGGTTTTCTTTTTTCCAGAATAAATTCCAACATTCCAGACATCTTTTTAAGATATTCAGGAAACATGGGAGTGATTTTTCAAGTTCCATCAGGAATTTAAGTTGCCAAAAGTAAATTTCTGACCCAAAGCACATATTCCCCAGAGTTTCAGGGAAATGATCAGAAATGCAGACAGGCATCATTACCATCATGTTAAAAAAGGAAAGAAAGGAAAAAACAGACTTGAGTCCCAGACAAACTTCCTGGATTGCTGTGACTACTCCGTGAAGCTCTCATAGCCACTTCAGGTATGCAGTGCTCAGTGGCAGATTTTCAAACAAACAATATTCCCTTTCGTTATCTCTCCCATTTCCCTGACTGCACATCACTCCAGTTATCTTCCATCAAGGATTTTGAAGAGAAAGAAAACCAGAGGTTTTTCTAAGTTTTTTTTCTTCCTTAAGCCAACTAGCATTTAATATGGAGGATTTAAAATTTTTATTTGGACTCAAACCCAAGTTAATATGACTATATGATTTAGGTTCAATTTAGATTTAAAAATGAGGGAGATAAAATAATTAATTCCCACTCTAGTTTGTTTCCTTTTATCATTTATTCAAATACATGGTTGAGGGCATTATTATATTAAGATTTTTTTTCTTAAATTACCTTTAGGGTAGCTTCAGAGTGGAACTATGAGTTTGCAAGAATGCCATGATTCAACATAGGCTGGGTGAACGGGATTTGGGCAGGGCGGCTCCATTCTGTCCCTTGGCAGAAAAATAATTTTTAGTGTAGAAATGGGATTGATTCTTCTTCCTTTCACTTACATTGCTGCATTACCTATAAAGTTGGTCCGCATGCAGCAAAGCATTTCTTTAGCTGGTTTGATGGTGATTATCAGGCTAGATCCTGTAGTTTCAATTAAGTTGAAAGCCAGAGTAAAGTCGTTTTTTATCCCAGGAGCTTGCATAAAGGGGTACAGAGGGCTAAGAGACTCCTTATATACATCGGCCTGTACCAGTATCCTAAACTTGTACCATAAAGGTGATATTTGTGTTCATCCTTTCAAAAGAGGATTCTAAGCCCTGATTTTCCATTGTCAGAGGTGATAAGCTACTATAGAGACTCAACTGAGAGAGCCACTAATCCGCATAAAAGGCCAGCAAATGAAGAAGAGAGGTTAAGGTCATTGACTAGAAGCTACACTGTTCTTTACTGATAGAAGGGATGTTGGCTAAAGAAAGTTCTTTTATTTTCAGAACTACTTTACTAGGGAAGAAAGCATGAACTCGCCACTACAAAAAATAACCTTGCTTGAAACACAACTAAGCCAATTAAAGAGATGGTTTCATTTTTATTGGAGGAGTTCCCAAAGAATGAAGCATGCTTTGTGTAAAGGAAATAATGTCCTCACATACCCAAGTTTTCCATGGTCATTTTCTTTTTTCTTTTTGTTGAGCTGCCACATGTGTGAGCACATGCCATGTGTTTATTCGTAAGAGGCACTTCTCTCTTCAATGAGTAAGAGAGCTTTACTCACTGATTGTGTTAGGTTATCTCTCAGTATATCTGCTTCTGCATTTTCCCACATAGGAAGACTGAAATCATTTGACTTTGGTGAAACCTTTAAAGCCCTTCTATTCTCTGAAAAGAAATGAAACTCTTCTGCTGTTTCCATGTATTATTCCTTACTTCTAGTATCTAATGCACATGAGAACGTTCCTGAATAGTGGCTTCTGTCAATCACAGACTTGGAGGGGCCTAAGGAGCCGCTGAGATGTCACTATTCTAGAACTACATTTCACAAAAAAAGTAACTTGTAGCACCCTAGTGTTTATTTTCTAAATTTCATTAGAGGATGAGGTAGATCATGGTCGGGTAGATTATAGATAAGAGATAACTTAAAATGTGTAATTAGCAAGGCCTTGACTAAGGGTTGAACACTCATTAGAGATTTGGGAAATGCTCACATGTGGTTTTTCATTATTAAAGACACTGAAGTAGAGAATCCCACGGAGATCCAGTGGTTAAGACTTCACACTCCCAGTGCAGGGGACTCAGGTTCATTCCTTGGATGAGGAATTAAGATCCCATATGCTGTGTAGTGTGGCAGAAAAGGAAAACATAATAAAAATGGAAAACATAACAAATGTGTTAAAGCAATGGTCCCCAACCTTTTTGACACCAGGGACTGGTTTCCTGGAAGACAATTTTTCCATGTACCAGGGTACATGTGGGGCAGATGGTTTCAGGATGATTCAAATACATTACACTTATTTTATACTTTATTTCTATTATTATTACATCAGCTCCATCTCAGATCATCATGCATTAGACCCTGGAGGTTGGGAACCCTTGCATGAGAGTATGATGGATGCTATTGACGTATCCTTTATTGTAATGACAATATGGATTGCTGAATCCTTTCTAAAGAGTTAAAGTGTTAGTCACTCAGTCGTGTCCATATCTTTGCAACTCCATGGACTATAGCCCACCATGCTCCTCTGTCCAAGGGATTCTTTAGGCAAGAACACTGGAGTGAGTAGCCATTTCCTTCTCCAGGGGATCTTTCCAACCTAGGGATTGAACCTAGGTCTCCTGCATTGCAGGCAGATTCTTTACCATCTGATCCACCAGGGAAGCCTGAATCCCTTCCAGCCTAGTGCATTTCACCTTACTGCAAATACTCTATATTTGGTTTTGATACTGATTCTTGATGTACCAAATTCTGACCAATAGGACAAGAAGTTATTGGCGGTTTGAAGTCACATTAATATCTTTAGATCTGGGATAATAAATAGGAGTCAAATTGCATTTTAAGGGTATTTGTTTCCCATGGTTGCATAACACATGACCACAAACTTAGCATAAGACAACATCCGCTTTCTGGCTCACCGGGCTTCCCTGATGGCTCAGATGGTAAAGAATCTGCCTGCAATGCAGGACACCTGCGTTCAATCCCTGGGTCGGGAAGACCCCCCGGAGAAGAGAATGGTTACACACTCCAGTATTCTTGCCTGGAGAATTCCACGGACAAGGAGCCTGACAGTCTATAGTCCATGGTGTCACAGACAGTTGGACACGACTGAGCAGCTAACACTTCCTAGGTGAAAAGTCTGGCACAGCAAGAATGCATTTTCTGCTCAGCGTCTCACAAGCCTGAAATCAAGGGGTTTGTGGACTTTGTTCTTCCAAGCTCACTGATGGTGGCATAATTTAGTTCCTTGTGGTCCCAAGATGGAGATTTAACCATTTCCTTGCTGGTTAAAAGCTGGGGGCTGCTTTCAGCTTCTGGGGTCACCCACATTTTTTGCTCTGTGGTTCCTTCTGTCTGTAAACTAGCAATGGAGAAACTTCCTCATGTTAAAGCCATCTCACTTTTTGAATCTCTTTTTTAGGCAAAGTCCTGTTTCTTTTTAAGGGCTCACTTGATTAGGCTGGGTCTACTCAGGATGATCAACTGATTTGGGACTTAGTTATAATTGCAAAAGCCCTTCAGAGCAGTACCTAGCTAGGGTATTATTTGCTTGACTAACTGATAGAGGATGTGTGGACACTGGGGAGTGGAAATTTGGGGGGCCATGAGAGAATTCACTCTACCTCATAAAGAATATTGTTCATCCAAATCTGAGTTAGTGGTGTTAATCTAATTTTTAAATTATAGACATGTATGCCTGCTCCATTGCTACAGTCATGTCTGACTTTTTGTGACCCAATGGACCATAACTCCCAGGCTTCTCTGTCCATGGGATTCTCCAGGCAATACTGGAGTAGGTTGACATGCCCTCCTCCAGGGAATCTTCCCCACCTAGGGACTGAACCCACGTCTCCTGCATTACAGCAGATTCTTTACTGCTGAGCCACCAGAGTAGTCCAAGAGATAGTCCAGTAATAACAAAATAATTTAGCCTTTGCTTTGATGATTAATACCAAACCACTTAATAAGTTACTTTATTAAACATACAGCTAACCCAAAAGAATCATGTTAATTTTGTTCAACATTTTTACTGATACAGGTGGAAGACTAAATACAAATAAAGATATATATATATATATACACACACACATACATATATAGAGAGATAGATACATATAGATATATAGATATATTCTTAACATTCCTGTAGGGGCCAGACCTGAAATACTATATATATAAACTGAAACTAAAGGTGAGGTGATCTGTTTAAATTAAGCAATATATATTATTCATTTAGCATTCACTGTGTTTCAGGAACTATCCTCAATGACTGAGATCAAATGGGGTGCTATATCTCAAGTTAATTTCTAAGAGTAACTAAGTTTTAATTAAAACATCAAAGGAATTTTAAGGCTACTCCAATTTATATGCAAGGATAAGTAAGCAATATTTTTAAAAGTATTAATAAAAGGGAGGAATACTCCAAATGATACACAGTAATTTGCAAGACTCTAACCATTAACAGAGTAGGTCAGCATAAGAATGTAGGCAGAGCAATGGAGTACAATTAAAAATCCAGAAAAATATAAAATTTACACATACACATAAGGTAAATATTTAAATTATTTTGGGGCAAGGAAAAATCTTAAGAATGATCCCTAACAGAAGCCAACACAGAAAAAATTTGTAGATTTAGCTCAATAGGAAGCAAAGTCATCTGCAGGTCAGAAAGCATCTTAAATTTTAAAAAGGGTACATTATAAAAGAAAAAAATATTTTCATATATATGTCAGGAAAGGGTTAATGCCACTACTGCAGAATGAACATTTACAAATCAGTAAGTAAAACAATTAAGAACAAGAAAAGCTGAAGAAATAAGTTCCTAGTGAAGATATAAAAATTACTTTCCTCAAAATGAAAAGAATACTCAAAATAATAATCAAAGATTCTAAATTAAAACAGAGACGTTTTCACTTATAAACTTGGCAAACTGTTCTTTTTTTAGGTCTATATATTAAGTGCTGAAGAGAATGTGGGGAAATGGGTATGCACACAGGCCTGGAAGCTAACAATTTGTGGAAAAATCCTTAAAGTATGAACATGTACTCTTTAACTCAGATTTCAGTTTTTATTAATACATCTTTTAAAATAGCTAAGAATAAACACAAAATTTAACCACAATATTTGTTGCAGTATTATCTATAAAAATTAGATATAGCCATATAAATGTCCAAAAATAAATCATGGTAATTTCATAGACTATTATATATTATAAACTATTTTGTAAAAGAATATTTCATTCCCTGAGTGTTAATTATACACATAATTTAAAAATATCTTTTCCCTACTATATACAACTAACATCTCTCTCCCTCTCTCTGTCTGTGTGTGTATGTGTGTATATATATACATATATATATAAATTATTTGGTGGGATATATAGATGTAAAATTATTTATAGATATCTAAAATTGCTTATATGACAATTTTGTTAATATATAAACAATTTTATACTTATAGCTCCCCTAAATTAACAATTTGTCTCATATCCTAAATGTTAAAAATTTATCTCTGTATTATGAGGTTTTAGGTAATCTAAATTTTAGTTTAGCTGATTTTTATTATCTAAATTTCCTATGAAAATATGCTATTTTTAATGCTCTATACCCCCTTATTATAGATATTTTTACTATTCAGAAGAAACTAAAGTGGAACATAGTGCTCGGTAACACTTAAGAAGCAAGGTTGCCTAGGGACCCAACTTGGATCCAAAATCCAAATTTCTGAGGGTTGGGCTTGAGTTATGTATTCAAAGTTTCCCAGGTGAGTGAAATGGCAATGAAGAAGGTTAGAACCACTGCTATAAACTATGCTATTTGACCTATCTCCTGTTTTTTGAATAGTGTCTAACTCCTTCTTTGGAGAAGGCAATGGCACCCCACTCCAGTACTCTTGCCTGGAAAATCCCATGGACGGAGGAGCCTGGTAGGCTGCAGTCCATGAGGTCACTAAGAGTCGGACACGATTAAGTGACTTCACTTTCACTTTTCACTTTCATGCATTGGAGAAGGAAA
>SJYX01001984.1:217437-228853 GCA_006410675.1 Oreotragus oreotragus
TGGTGACTGCAGCCATGAAATTAAAAGATGCTTACTCCTTGGAAGAAAAGTTATGACCAATCTAGATAGCATATGGAAAAGCAGAGACATTACTTTGCCAACAAAGGTCCATATAGTCAAGGCTATAGTTTTTCCAGTGGTAATGTATGGATGTGAGAGTTGAACTGTGAAGAGGCTGAGCACCGAAGAACTGATGCTTTTGAACTGTGGTGTTGGAGAAGACTCTTGAGAGTCCCTTGGATTGCAAGGAGATCCAACCAGTCCATTCTTAAAGAGATCAGTTCTGGGTGTTCTTTGGAAGGAATGATGGTAAAGCTGAAACTCCAATACTTTGGCCACTTCATGCGAAGAGTTGATTCATTGGAAAAGACTCTGATGCTGGGAGGGATTGGGGGCAGGAGGAGAAGGGGACGACAGAGGATGAAATGGCTGGATGGCATCATCAACTCAGTGGACGTTAGTTTGAGTGAACTCCGAGAGTTGGTGATGGACAGGGAGGCCTGGCATGCTGTGATTCATGGGGTTGCAGAGTCGGACACAACTGAGTGACTGAACTGAACTGATCTGAATGGAGACCCTAGTGGTAAAAAGTCTGCCTGCCAATGTAGGAGATGCCAGAGAGGTGGGGCCAATCCCTGGATCAGTAAGATCCCTTGGTGTAGGAAACTGGCAACCCACTCCAGTAATCTTGCCTATAAAATTCCATGGACAGAGGAGCCTGGTGGGCTGTAGTCCATGGGGTCACAAAGAGTCAGACACAACTGGGGCATGCACACACACATCTGAGATCAAAGACTAGGCTGTATTGTTTACTAATTCAGCAATTTTATTTTTTGACACCGCAAGACTGGAAGTGTTTCTAGAACTTCTGAGGGATTCCTGGTGGCACATTGGTAAAAATCCACCTGACAATGCAGGAGACACAGGAGACTCCGGTTCCACCCCTGGGTCAAGATGATACCCTGGTGTAAGAAATGGCAACCCACTCCAATATTCTTACCATGGAAGATTTCATGGACAGAGAAGCCTGGCAGGCTACAGTCCATGGGTTTGCAGAGTTGGACATGACAGGGCAGGTATGCGTGCACACGTATATGCATAGAACTGCTACTGTGTACTGAGGCAGAGAAAGAAGCAATGGTCACAGGAGAGCAGAAATACTGTGGAAGAAGAAAGGCAGACTGTTTACAGAGGGACAGTCTAGGGTAAGTTTCCTCAGGGAATAATACCTATTTTTCATGTATGCGCCATCTGGGAAGTCAGATATCTATTTTGAGACCCTAAAAATGAGCAGGAACTGGTGCAAAGGGGCATATACAGGAATATGGGTTGAAAGATGAAATGCATTCCTGGGGGAAACAGAATCTTTATCACCTTGTATGAAGCTGTTCTTCCTTTCATTTAGAGCAATTTCTTTTTAATTGTTAAAATTATTGATTCCATTTTTGAAGTTTTATGAAAGTTTTGGAGAAAGCCTTGAGGATTACTTCCACAGATATCTTATTGCCCTCACATTCTTATTGCTCTTGTTACTGAGATTCACTTCACATTTCTATCAGTACTGTATTTTTGGTACATTTCTTTGCAAAACAACAGTATTCACAACTAAGATTCTGTGCATAAAAATGGTATAAAGCAGTGAACTATATCCAGCATATGTCTGTATCAAAGTATATTTTATAAATACCTCTTTTAAACTGATTTTAATCATCACCATGATGCTCAACAAGTTTTTAAAAGCCTTTTGCATGTATTTTCTCATTTGAAGTGATAAATTTACAACATTTTCAAATTGCTTATTAACTCCCCAAACAAGACTGGCACTGTCCTTTTCTCAGTAGCCCCAACTCCTAGATGCAGAAGCAACTGAGTCAGAAAGATGATAGTTGGCCACAAAGTGATATTATATGGAGCACTTAGCAATTTTTGGATTACCAAACATTTACTCATTTTGTTATGTAAATTTAGCAGATTATTTTATTTCCTGGATAAGCACATCGTTGCAGAGGCTTGTGAATTGCTCTTGGTCATCTAACATGAGAAATTACTAAGAGAAATAATAATTTATGCTTTACCAACTGTGTTCTGCTTAGAGCTGTCTTGATTCCTAGTTTTGATAGCTGGCACCTCTATATTCAAAAGCAGAGACATTACTTTGCCGACTAAGGTCCATCTAGTCAAGGCTATGGTTTTTCCTGTGGTCATGTATGGACGTGAGAGTTGGACTGTGAAGAAGGCCGAGTGCCGAAGAATTGATGCTTTTGAACTGTGGTGTTGGAGAAGACTCTTGAGAGTCCCTTGGACTGCAAGGAGATCTAACCAGTCCATTCTGAAGGAGATCAGCCCTGGGATTTCTTTGGAGGGAATGATGCTGAAGCTGAAACTCCAGTACTTTGGCCACCTCATGTGAAGAGTTGACTCATTGGAAAAGACTCTGATGCTGGGAGGGATTGGGGGCAGGAGGAGAAGGGGACGACTGAGGATGAGATGGCTGGATGGCATCATGGACTCAATGGACGTGAGTCTGAGTGAACTCCGGGAGTTGGTGATGGACAGGGAAGCCTGGTGTGCTGCGATTCATGGGGTCGCAAAGAGTCGGACACAACTGAGCGACTGAACTGAACTGAACTGAACTGAGCTGAGCTGAACCTCTATATCCATTTACAGAGACAGTTCGAAATGTCTAAGCTGTGTAACTATGACCGTTCTCACACCCTGTGCAGCTGCAGGTGCTTGAACACCCAGTGCCCTGTCATCGGTTGTGTCTTTTGTGTTTACTGCCTTGGAAAGTGACTGCATGAGCAGCAGGTTAAGACTGATCTCAGTCAGCAGTAGTTTTTTCCTTAATACAGAAATAGGAATCCGTTGCTAACCAATGATTATCTATAAATGTAGCAGGAAAGAGAGATGACCGTGGGATGATTAACTCTTTGGGGATTAAAAATGACCAGATAAGTGGTCAGAAGATAGTGTATTGAGTCTTAACTGTCTTTGAATACATTAATATCTCTTTTATCTAGAGATCATTCATCTCCTGAAGCTAATAGTGAATGCAGCTAAACAGTAAATATAAGAATTAAAAATAGCTATAATGGAAGACTTTCTTTGCAGAGCAGATACACTCAATAGCCAATAAGAGCCTTGCTGCACAAAAATTGATATTTATTAAGATGATTCCAAGTCATTAATAAAATGATGATTATATCAGTATAATCAGTTTAAGAAGGCAAGGAAGTATAAAATACAATTCAGGAGTTAAGTTGAGGTCAAAACAGTTTTGATACTAAGCTTTATGGAAAAGCNAGGATTTGAAATAGCTCAACTGGAATTCCATCACCTCCACTAGCTTTGTTCATAGTGATGCTTCCTAAGGCCCACTTGACTTCACATACCAGGATGTCTGGCTCTAGGTGAATGATCACACCATCATGATCATCATGGTTATGAAGATCTTTTTTGTACAGTTCTGTGTTTTCTTGCCACCTCTGCTTAATATCTTCTGCTTCTGTTAGGTCCATACCATTTCTCTCCTTTATCGAGCCCATCTTTGCATGAAATGTTCCCTTGGTATCTCTAATTTTCTTGAAGAGATCTCTAGTCTTTCCCATTCTGTTGTTTTCCTCTATTTCTTTGCATTGATCACTGAGGAAGGCTTTCTTATCTCACCTTGCTATTCTTTAGAACTCTGCATTCAAATGGGAATATCTTTCTTTTTCTCCTTTGCTTTTTGCTTCTCTTCTTTTTACAGACATTTGTAAGACCTCCTCAGACAGCCATTTTGCTTTTTTGCATTTCTTTTCCATGGGGATGGTCTTGATCCCTGTCTCCTGTACCCTGTCACGAACCTCCATCCATAGTTCATCAGGCACTCTATCAGATCTAGTCCCTTAAATCTATTTTTCACTTCCACTGTTTAATCATAAGGGATTTGATTTAGTTCATACCTGAATGGTCTAGTGGTTTTCCCTACTTTCTTCAATTTAAGTCTGAATTTGGCAATAAGGAGTTCATGATCTGAGCCACAGTCAGCTCCCAGTCTTCTTTTTGCCGACTGTATGGATCTTCTCCATCTTTGGCTGCAAAGGATATAATCAATCTGATTTTGGTATTGACCATCTGGTGAAGTCCATGTGTAGAGTCTTCTCTTGTGTTGTTGGAAGAGGGTATTTGCTATGACCAGTGCGTTCTCTTGCCAAAACTCTATTAGCCTTTGCCCTGCTTTATTCCGTATTCCAAGGCCAAATTTGCCTGTTACTCCAAGTGTTTCTTGACTTCCTATTTTTGCATTCCAGTCCCCTATGAATAGTATTAAGAACCCTATGAATAGTATTAAAAGGCAAAAAGATAGGACACTGAAAGATGAACTCCCCAGGTCAGTAGGTGCCCAATACACTACTGGAGAAGAGTAGAGAAATAACGCCAGAATGAAGAGATGAAGCCAAAGCAAAAACAACGCCCAGCTCTGGATGTGCCTGGTGATGGAAGTACGTCCGATACTGTAAAGAATATTGCATAGGAACCTGGAATGTTGGGTCCATGAATCAAGGTAAATTTGAAGTGGTCAAACAGGAGATGGCAAGACTGAACAACAACATTTTAGGAATCAGTGAACTAAAATGGACTGGAAAGGTCAAATTTAATTCAGATGATCATTATATCTACTACTGTGGGCAAGAATCCCTTAGAAGAAATGGAGTAGCCCTCATAGTTAACGAAAGAGTCCATAATGCAGTACTTGGGTGCAGTCTCAGAAATGACAGAATGATCTCTGTTCATTTCATTCAATATCACAGTAATCTATCTAGGCCCAAACTACTAATGCTGAAGAAGCTGAAGTTGAACGGTTCTATGATGACCTACAAGACCTTCTAAAATTAACACCAAAAAAAGATGTCCTTTTCATCATATGGGACTGGAATGCAAAAGTAGGAAGTCAAGAAATACCTGGAGTAACAGGCAAGTTTGGCCTTGGAGTACAAGATGAAGCAGGGCAAAGGCTAATAGAGTTTTGCCAAGAGAACGCACTGGTCATAGCAAACACCCTCTTTCAACAACATAAGACACAACTTTGCAATTTGGACATCACCAGATGGTCAATACCAAAATTAAACTGATTATATTCTTTGCAGCCAAAGATGGAGAAGCTCTATACAGTTGGCAAAAACAAGACCGGAAGCTGACTGTGGCTCAGATCATTAACTCTTTATTGAAAATCAGACGTAAATTGAAGAATGTAGGGAAAACCACTAGACCATTCAGGTATAACCTAAACCTAATCCCTTATGAGTATACAGTGGAAGTGACAAATAGATTCAAGGGATTAGGTCTGATAGAGTTCCTAAAAAACTATGGATGGAGGTTCATGACACTGTACAGGAGGCAGTGATCAAAACCATCCCCAAGAAAAAGAAATGCAAAAAGGCAAAATGGCTGTCTGAGGAGGTCTTTAAAATAACTAAGAAATGAAAAGAAGTTAAAGACAAAACAGAAAAGAAAAGATAAATCCATCTGAATGCAAAGTTCCAAAGAATAGCAAGCAAAGATAAGAAAGAAAAAAAAGTGAAGTCGCTCAGTCATGTCCAACTCTTTGCGACCCCATGGACTGTAGTCTACCAGCTCCTCTGTCCATGGGATTTTCCAGGCAAGAATACTGGACTGGGTTGCCATTTCCTTCTCCAGGGGATATTCCCAGACCAGGGATCAAACCTGGGTCTCCTGCATTGCAGGCACATGCTTTACCATCTGAGCCACAAGGGAAGCACTAATTAATTGATCCTTAGTGATCAATGCAAAGAAATAGAGGAAAACAATAAAATGGGAAAGACTAGAGATCTCTTTGGAGAAGGCGATGGCACCCCACTCCAGTACTCTTGGCCTGGAAAATCCCATGGACAGAGGAGCCTGGTAGGCTGTGGTCCATGGGGTTGTGAAGAGTCGGACACGACTGAGCGACTTCCTTTTCACTTTTCATTTTCATGCATTGGAGAAGGAAATGGCAACCCACTCCAGTGTTCTTGCCTGGAAAATCCCAGGGATGGGGGAGCCTGGTGGGCTGCCGTCTATGGAGTTGCACAGAGTCAGACACGACTGAAGTGACTTAGCAGCAGCAGCAGCAGAGATCTCTTCAAGAAAATTAGAGATACCAAGGGAACATTTCATGCAAAGATGGGCACAATAAAGGACAGAAATGGTATGGACCTAACAGAAGCAAAAGATATTAAGAAGAATTGAAAGACTCCACAGAAGAACTATACAAAAAAGATCATAATGACTCAGACAACCATGATTGTCTGATCATTCACCTAGAGTCAGACATCCTGGAGTGCAAAGTCCAATGGAGCTTAGGAAACATCACTATGAACAAAGCCAGTGGAGGTGATGGATTTCCATCTGAGCAACTGCAAATCCTAAAAGATGATGCCATGAAAGTCCTGCACTCAATATGCCAGCAAATTTTGAAAACTCAGCAGTGGCCACAGGACTGGAAAAGGTCATTTTCATTCCAATCCCAAAGAAAGGCAATGCCAAAGAATGCTCAAACTACCGCACAATTGCATTCATCTCACACACTGGCAAGTAGTGCTCAAAATTCTCTAAGCCAGGCTTCAACAGTATGTGAGCTGAGAACTTCCAGATGTTCAAGCTGGTTTTAGAAAAGGCAGAGGAACCAGAGATCAAATTACCAACATCCATTGGAACCTAGAAAAAGCAAGAAAATTTCAGAAAAAATATCTACTTCTGCTTTATTGACTATGCTAAAAACCTTTCCTGTGTGGATTGCAAGGAACTATGGAAAATTCTTAGAGAGATGGGAATACCAGACCACCTTATCTGTTTCCTGCAAATCCTGTATGCAGGTTAAGAAGAAACAGTTAGAACCAGACATGAAACAATGGACTGGTTCCAAATTGAGAAAGAAGTACATGTCGGGTTGGATGAAGCACAAGCTGGAGTTAAGACTACTGGGAGAAATATTAATAACTTCAGACAGGTAGAGGACACCACCCTTATGGCAGAAAGCGAAGAGGAACTAAAGAGCCTCATGATGAAAGTGCAAGAGGAGAGTGAAAAAGTTGGCTTAAAACTCAACATTCAGAAAATGAAGATCATGGCATCTGGTCCCATCACTTCATGGCAAATAGATGGGGAAACAGTGGAAACAGCAACAGACTTTTATTTTCTTGGGCTCCAAAATCACTGCAAATGGAGACTGCAGTCATGAAATTAGAAGACACTTGCTCCTTGGGAGAAAAGCTATGACCATCAAAGACAGCATATTAAAAAGCAGAGACATCACTTTGCCAACAAAGGTCTGTCTAGTCAAGGCTACGGTTTTTCCAGTGGTCAGGTATGGATGTGAGAGTTGGACCATAAAGAAAGCTGAGCACCAAAGAATTGATGCCTTTGAACTGTGGGGTTTGGGAAGACTGTTGAGAGGCCCTTGAACTGCAAGGAGATCAAACCGGTCAATTCTAAAGGAAATCAGTCCTGAATATTCTTTGGAAGGACTGATGCTGAAGCTCCAGTACTTTGGCCACCTGATAGAACAACTGACTCTTTAGAAAAGACCCTGATACTGGGAAAGATTGAAGGCAGGAGGAGAAGGGGACAACAGAGGATGAGATGGTTGGATGGCATCACTGATTTGTTGGACATGAGTTTGAGCAAGCTCTAGGAGTTGGTGATGGACAGGAAAACCTGGCTTGCTGTGGTCCATGGGTTTGCAGAGTCAGACATGACTGACTGAACTGAACTGAACTGAAGAATATATCATTGGGTTTTGAGTGAATTTGTCAATAACACCAGTACTAAGTAATAAGAAAATAAAATTAATTACTGCAGAATGATCCTTGTTTTTCTACAATTCAGGAAAGCATAATTGAAATCTACCATTTTCATCATATGGAAGGGCAATACAGAAAAGTGTTCATTTATTCCTGCAATAGTTTTGTTGACTATGTTCAAATAATAGAATATGATATAAATGAAAGTATACAATATGTACCATTTTTAGCCTAATGTTTTCTTTTCTTTTCTTTCTTTTTTTTAGGCAAGTAATACGACTCTATTTTGAAAGCCAGTTGACTGGGAAGATGGCAGACTTATGTCTCAAAGTAACCATCTTTTGGGGGTCTGGATTCCAGGTTCTTTTATAGAACCAAAGAGGGAAGCAATGAGGAACTAAAGTCAAAAGGCAGAATACAGAGGGAGAGGCAGTGGGCAGGGAAAGTACAAAGGATCTTCAGTCTTGCACAACATCTCCAGAAGGGCCAGCCTTTAGAAGGGGTGGGTTACTGTCTTCGTTTTTGTAGCAATTGACAAATGGGCAGGGTCTGAATATCTTGCTATGAGCTGAACAAAGACACTTTAGTTTAATAGTCAGGCAGAGGGGCAGGGTCCTTTGAGGCAGGCCATTATGTATGATTATAATAACAGCAGCAATGAAAAGCAAATCAAATAGAGTTCCAACATGGAGTCAGAATTGGTTCTTCTCTGCAACAGTTCCCCGCTGTTGAAGTCCATTCCACAATCTTGTGGGAGAAAGGGGGTGATGATCATTCTGTTTCATCAGATGGATCTTTATGGGAGTGTCTGCCATCAGTGCCAATGTTTCAAATGTTGAGATTTGTCTTCTTTTTGTTCCTCTTTTGGAAACTGTCTACTTTACACCTGCAAACTTAGAAATACTGAACTTCAAACCCAGGAGGCAGAATTTCAAGTTAAGGAATTTAGTTATTTTCTATCTATGGGAAGATGCAAAAATCAGGGCTCATTAAAATTATTTTCTTGGTATATACATTAGCTATCTGGGGACCTATAATCTTGTATTCTCAGAATTTCCTTGGGGCTCACAATAGGGAGTGGCTGCAGTGTGATGGCTACGAGATGGCAGGTATTTTCCTTCCTTGGGGCTCACCAGCTCACATTGGAGGGCTGCGATTGCTGACTCCATTTCTCAAGTTTTTCCCCCTTGGTCACGAATTTGACCAATACTTGGAAGACATTTCATGATCAACTTTTGTCCCATGGCACTGGGAGGCTGATCCCAATTCAGGTACAAATTCTTGATATGCCAGTCCAGGTGTTAAATTTTTGGACCTGGCCCCAGCAACAATTAAAAATTCTCTGGATTCTAACTATAATCCAAGAGACATTTTCTCTTCCCATACCTAGAATTGCACTATTATAATTATTTTATGTTATAAATGTTATTTCCTCAAAATGTTTAGCCATACAGGTGTGATTACACTTTGGTTACTGCAAGAGACAGTAATCTTATAAATTAGATAGGATATAAGTAATGCAGCTAGTAACATTCACAATGACAAAATGCAACAGGGAGAAACAAACACAACTTGAAAACAAAGAACAAATTTAAACAAGATTAGTATAACTAGTTGTAATCTAGTTGTAATAATTTAGAGATCAAAGGAGCTGGGACTGATTTAATTTTCTATCTTCAGTTTCATTGTACCAGCCATGCACACTTATGCACAGCTTAATCTTTGAGGCAAGCATGTGTTACTGACAGAATCAACAAAGTAGAGAGAAAAAAGATAAATGTTTCAACTCTGCTCACAAAAGGTATAATTTACCAAGTTACTGTAAGTCATAACAAGATTTTTCTTACACCTGGAAAACACATATTCAAAGCAGTAATCTTGGCTCAGATGGTAAAAAATCTACTTGCAGTGCAGGAGAACTGGGTTCAATCCCTGAGTTGGGAAGATCCTCTGGAGAAGGGAATGGCTACCCATCCCAGTATTCTTGCCTGGAGAATTCCATCAATCAAGGAGCCTGGCAGGCAAGAGTCCATGGGATCATAGAGTTGGACATGACTGAGTGACAAACACTTTCACACTTTCATAAAATTTATAACCATATTTACCAGTTCAGTCAGTCCTATGTAACTAATCCTTTTTGTTAACAGCCTTATGAAACCATCAGGTTTTCCATTAGAATTCTTCAGTTTCTTATTCAGTTCAGCATTACAGTTTGAAAGTCAGGAACTTGTATTTGCCCAAAAGACCTTTTTATAAATCTTTTTGGAGAGGAAGCATTTTTGCAAAGGCATCAGAGTGAAACCATAACTGTCTATAATGACAAAAGACTTAAGAAGGCAAGTTTAGGGCTGATGGCAATGCAATTGACAAGGCAACCCAGTTACTACTGTGACATACAACACTTTCAGATAATAACTAGAATGATAACTAATAATACTGTACGAGGACTTATTAGATTTTTAGGTACTCAATATAATCTATAGAATATCTGTATCATTTACCATATAACTTAAAATTTAGTACTCATTTGACATCACCTCCCATGCAGTTTAACATACCAGTTCAGTTCAGTCGCTCAGTCGTGTCCGACTCTTTGCGAACCCATGAATCGCAGCATGCCAGGCATCCCTGTCCATCACCATCTCCCAGAGTTCACTCAAACTCACGTCCATCGAGTCTGTGATGCCATCCAGCCATCTCATCCTCTGTCGTCCCCTTCTCCTCCTGCCCCCAATCCCTCCCAGCATCAGAGTCTTTTCCAATGAGTCAACTCTTCGCATGAGGTGGCCAAAGTGACCTTAATTAGTTTCATATTTTCCATTGGGCTGTTTCAGGGGCCTTTCGAAGCATCCCAAACTTAGCTAGAGGTAATTTGATATGAGAAGTATTGTCAAAAGAACCTTCAAGAAACATTTAAAACACAACAGGATTGTAGGTCACTGTGAAACAACAGCTACTGCTAAGCCAAAGAGACAATAAAAAATTTCAAAGACAAGTACAGAAAGGATCACTTAAAAGGTAAAGAAATTAAAACCCATTGTCAAAAGCAATTTAACATCTTCAGAAAACTAGTCTTTTTTTAACAGAGAGAAAAGCCAAATTTACATTTTCCTCCAGCGTACTTTAAAGTTTTATTTACTCAGCTAAACTTGTTTTATTTCCTCAGCTAAACTTGTTTTATGCTCAGTCAATCCTGACTGATCATGTACAAACACTTTTTGGGGTCCATTTTCCCAAATGTTTCATCAATTAACTTATTTTAGCACAGTTTTAACTTTTAACTTGTAGAATATCTGCAGAGATCTAGCATTATGTTTGCAAGGTTCATCTATGTTGAATAATGTTTTATGGATGAATAATATTCCATTGTATGGATATACCAGATTTTCTTTTATTTATCTATTCTTCAGGTGCTTGTTCTTGTGTTTTCAGAAATAATAATCAGTTCAGTTCAGTCGCTCAGTAGTGTCCGACTCTTTGCGACCCCATGAATCGCAATACGCCAGGCCTCCCTGTCCATCACCAACTCCCGGAGTTCACTCAGACTCACGTCCATCGAGTCAATGATGCCATCCAATCGTCTCATCCTCTGTCGTCCCCTTCTCCTCCTGCCCCCAATCCCTCCCAGCATC
>SJYX01001984.1:262657-285718 GCA_006410675.1 Oreotragus oreotragus
GGGGGCAGGAGGAGAAGGGGACGACCGAGGATGAGATGGCTGGATGGCATCACGGACTCGATGGACGTGAGTCTGAGTGAACTCCGGGAGATGGTGATGGACAGGGAGGCCTGGCGTGCTGCGATTCATGGGGTCGCAAAGAGTCGGACACAACTGAGCGACTGAACTGAACTGAACTGATGCAGATGACACCACCCTTATGGCAGAAAGTGAAGAGGAACTAAAAAGCCTCTTGATGAAAGTGAAAGAGGAGAGTGAAAAAGTTGGCTTAAAGCTCAACCTTCAGAAAAAGAAGATCATGGCATCTGCTCCCTTCACTTCATGGAAAATAAATGGGGAAACAGTGGAAACAGTGTCAGACTTTATTTTGGAGGGGCTCCAAAATCACTACAGATGGTGACTGCAGCCATGAAATTAAAAGAAGCTTACTCCTTGTAAGAAAAGTTAAGTATGATGTTAGCTTGCAGCATTTAAATTGCTTTTCTTTATCAAGTTGAGGAAGCTCCTCTCTGTTCCTTGTTTACTGTGATTTATTTAAATTAAGATTAAGTATTTGATTATATGAAATGCTTTTTTATATCTGTTAATATCATATGATTTTTATTCTTTAGCTTTTGACATAATGAATTACATTAATTGATTTTAAAATATCGAACCAGACTTGCACACCTGGAATAAATCCCACTGATCATGGTACACAATTTCTTTTATTTTTTTAATTTAATTTTCTAATATTTTTATGAATTTTTGCATTTATATTTATGAGAGCTATTGTTCAGTAGTTTTCTTTTTTTTTAGTATCTTTGGTTAACTTTGGGATTAAAATAATGCTGACCTCACAGACTGAACAAGAAAGTATTCTCTCTGATTCTATCTTCTGAAAGAGATTGTTGAGAAATGGTATAATTTTTTCCTTAAAAGTTTGGTAAATTTCACCAGAGAACCCATCTGAGCCCAATGCTTTCTGTTTTGCCAGGTAATTAATTATTTATTCAATTTCTTTAATAGACACAGGCCTATTCCAATTATCTATTTTTTTTCTCTCTGAAAGATGATATTTTTCTTGGAATTCCTAAATTTCATTTAGGTTATCAAATTTATAGGCACAGAGTTCAAAATGTTATTTATTGTATAATCCTTTTAATGCCCATCGGGATCTCAAGTGATAGTCTTATTTTCATTTCTGATATTAGTAACATCTGCCTTGTCTCTCTTTTATCTTAGCCTGGCTAGAAGCTTATTGGTTTATTGATCTTTTCAAACAGCCAGTTTGAGATTTTAATTTTCTCTGTATTTTCTGTTTTCAATTTCATTAATATCTTCTCTAATTTTTATTGTTTCTTCTTCTCCCTATGGATTTTGTTTGTTTGTTTTTTCTTGTTTCCTAAGCTAGAAGTTTAAATGATTGATTTTAGATCTTTTTTCCTCATGCATTAATTCAATGCAATCAATTTCGCTCTAAGCACTGCTTCACTGAATGCCATAAATTTTGTTTAAGTTGTTTTCATTTTAATTTAGTTCAAAATAATTTAAATTTCTCTTGAGATTTCTTGTTTGACCCATGCATTACTTAGACATGCTTTGCTTAATCTCCAAATATCTGGGGGTTTCTCAGTTATCTTTCTGTTATTGGTTACCAGTTTAATTTCACTGTGTTCTAAAAAATAAATTTTTTATTTATGGCCCAGAATGTGGTGTATCTTGGTGAATGTTCCATGTGAGCTTGAGAAGAACTGCTGTTGTTCGATGAAGTAGTCTATATAGGAATACCTCAATATCTTCTCTGGTGGCTCAGAGGTAAAGAATCCACCTGCAGTGCAGGAGACCTGGGTTTGATCCCTGGGCTGGGAAGATCCCCTTGAGAAGGGAATGGCTACTCACTCCAGTGTTCTGGCCTGGAGAATTCCATGGACAGAGGAGCTTGTCAGGCTACAGTCTGTGCAGTCTCAAAGAGTTGGACACGACTGAGCAGCTTTCACTTCCTTTCAGTATCTGAATGAAATTAGTTCTAGGACCCCCAACCAAAACCGTGGATGCTCAAGTTCCTTATATAAAATGGTGTAGTATTTGCATTTAACCTATGAACATCCTCCCATGTACTTTAAGTAATCTCCATATTACTTATACCTAAAACAATGCAAATGCTGTGTGTGTGTGTGTGTGTGTTTGTGTGTGCGTGTATGTGTGTGTGAGTGATCAATCATGTCTGACTCTCAGATCCTATGGACTGTAGCCCACCAGGCTCCTCTGTCCACAGGATTCTTCAGGCCAAAATACTGGAGTGAGTAGCCATTTTCTACTTTAGGGGGTCTTCCCAATCCTGGGACTGAACCCGAGTGTCTAGCTTCTGCTGCACTGGCAGGTGAAGTCTTTACCACTAGCACTACCTGGGAAGCCCAAATGCTATATAAATTGTTGTAAATCCAGTGTAACGCTATGTAACTAGTTGCTGGCACACAGCAAATTCGAGCATTGTGTTTTGGAACATTCTGAAGTTTACAAAAAAATATTTTAAATTCTTGGTTGGTATAATTAGATTCACAACTCATGGATATGAAGGGCTGACTGTACATGTCAATTATATGTGGTTGATTAAGTGTGTCCTTCGGCTCATTTTGCTGATTGTCTGCCTGATGGATCTATCCATTTTTTATAGAGAAATATTGAAGTCTCCAACTATTACAATGGATTCATCTATTTCTTCATGCTGTATTGTTTTTGCCTTATTTAATTTGATACTGTGTTTTTAGGCATATACCCATTAAGGACTATTATATCCTCTTGGAATAGTTACACTTTTATCATTATGTAATTCTCCAGTTTACCCCTAAAGATTTCCATATTCTGAAGAATCTTATGTCTGAAATTAGTATAGATACTTCTGGATTGTTTGATTTAGTATTAGGATAGTAAATTTTTTTTTCTATCTCTTTAATAAACAGGTTTCTATATATTTAAAGAGAGTTTCTTAAAGACAACTTAGACGGGTCTTTTTTTTTAATCTACTCCAGCAATCTCTGTATTATAATTGATATATTTAGACCATTGATGTTAAAGTAATTTTTTAAATTTATTTTTTATTGAAGGGTAATTGCTTTACATAATTTTGTTGTTTTCTGTCAAACCTCAACATGAATCAGCCATAGGTATACATATATCCTCTCCCTTTTGAACTTCCCTCCCATCTCCCTCCGCTTCCCATCCCTCTAGGTTGATACAGAGCCCCTATTTGAGTTTCCTGAGCAATACAGGAAATTCCCTTTGGCTAACTATTTTACATATGGTACTGTAANTTTGTTGTTTTCTGTCAAACCTCAACATGAATCAGCCATAGGTATACATATATCCTCTCCCTTTTGAACTTCCCTCCCATCTCCCTCCGCTTCCCATCCCTCTAGGTTGATACAGAGCCCCTATTTGAGTTTCCTGAGCCATACAGGAAATTCCCTTTGGCTATCTATTTTACATATGGTACTGTAAGTTTCCATGTTACTATTTCCATACATCTCACCCTCTCCACACATCCATAAGTCTATTTTCTATGTCTGTTTCTCCATTGTTGCCCTGTAAATAAATTCTTCAGTACCATTTTTCTAGATTCCATATAGCTGCATTAAAATATGATATTTATCTTTGTCTTTCTGACTCACTTCACTCTGTATAATAGGTTCTAGGTTCATTCACCTCATCAGAACTGACTCAAATGTGTTCCTTTTTATGGATGAGTAATATTCCACTGTGTATATGTACCACAACTTCCTTATTCATTCATCTGTCAATGGACATCTAGGTTGCTTCCATTTTCTAGCTATTGTAAATAGTGCTGAAATGAACAATGGGATACAAGTGTCTTTTTCAATTTTGTTTTCTCAGGGTATATGACTAGGAATGGGATTTCTGGGTCATATGGTGGTTTTATTCCTAGTTTTAAAAGGAATATCCATACCGTCTTCCATAGGGGCTGTATCAAATTACAGTCCCGCCAATAGTGCATGAACGTTCCCTTTTCTCCACACCTTCTCCAGCACTTATTGTTTGTAGACTTTTTGATGATGGCCTTTCTGACCAGCGGAGAAAGCAATGGCACCCCACTCCAGTACTCTTGTCTGACACTGTTTCCACTGTTTCCCCATCTATTTCCCATGAAGTGATGGGACCAGATGCCATGATCTTCGTTTTCTGAATGTTGAGCTTTAAGCCAACTTTTTCACTCTCCTCCTTCGCTTTCATCAAGAGGCTTTTTAGCTCCTCCTCACTTTCTGCCATAAGAGTGGTGTCATCAGCATATCTGTGGTTATTGATATTTCTCCCGGCAATCTTGATTCCAGCTTGTGTTTCTTCCATTCCAGCATTTCTCATGATGTATATTCAAAAGCAGAGACATTACTTTGCCAACTAAGGTCCGTCTAGTCAAGGCTATGGTTTTTCCAGTAGTCATGTATGAATGTGAGAGTTGGACTGTGAAGAAGGCTGAGTGCTGAAGAATTGATGCTTTTAAACTGTGGTGTTGGAGAAGACTCTTGAGAGTCCCTTGGACTGCAAGGACATCCAACCAGTCCGTTTTGAAGGAGATCAGTCCTGGGATTTCTTTGGAAGGAATGATGCTAAAGCTGAAACTCCAGTACTTTGGCCACCTCATGTGAAGAATTGACTCATTGGAAAAGACTCTGATGCTGGGAGGGATTGGGGGCAAGAGGAGAAGGGGACGACCGTGGATGAGATGGCTGGATGGCATCACTGACTCGGTGGACATGAGTCTGCATGAACTCTGGGAGTTGGTGATGGACAGGGAGACCTGATGTGCTGTGATTCATGGGGTCACAGAGAGTCAGACATGACTGAGTGACTGAAGTGAACTGAACTAGATGGGTGGATGGGAAGAAATTTGAGGATTTCAATCAGCTGTTTTAAATGAATAACTGCTTTTGCCATACATCAACATGAGTCTGCCACAGGTATACACGTGTTCTCCATCCAGCTTGTCATGCCAAAAAAGAAAAAAATATGAATAAAATAAAATAAATGAATAACTGGGAGTCTAGCTTCAGGTATTATGTAGCCCTTTCTTATACCTTCTGGAGGAAACCAAACCCTCCAGAAAGGGAACAGAATATCTTAGCCCACCCGGAGTCTTAATCATCCTCTGGCCTTAGAATCAAGCATTCACTGTCTGGTGAACTAAAAGGAAATTCTCCTCCTAGGGAGACCAATGAAACATGCACTGTGCTTCAGTCCTCTCTCTACTTCTAATATTTTTGCATTCTCCTTATCTCACGGTGCCTCCTTTTAGAGAATTGGGGGTAGTAGCTTAGTCAGTAAGTCATGTCTGACTGTTGTGACCCCATGAACTGTAATCCATCAGGCTCCTCTGTGCATGGGATTTTCCAGGCAAGAATACTGGATTGGTTTACCATTTCCTTCTCCATGGGATCTTCTTGATCCAGGGATCAAATCCAGATCTCCTGCACTGTAGGCAGATTCTTTACTGACTGAGGTACCAGGGAAGCAGTACTCAACAACATTGCAATAGGTTATCCTTACTGATATATTTATATTTTAAAATATTATTCCAGAAAAATTATTCAAAAACAAATTACTTTGTTGAGATTTATGACAATGTGATATCAGTATAGAGAAATATTTTGGGATTAAGAGATTTCCTAATATCCATTAAATCAAAACACAAAAAAGTCATTATTCTTCCTACTCATAAAGTGATTCTAGGGTCTAAGTCATGTACACATCAAAACATGAAAATAGAGAACTATTACTTACTGAGTACTTGCTATGCGCCAGACACTGGGTTAAGCATTTTATGTACATTGTCACTCCTAATCATTATTACATTGTAAGGAAGTAAATATTGTTATTCTGATAGTACAAATAAGGACATAGAAGTTTAAATTAGTTAAATAACTTGAAAGGTCAAAGAGTTAGCAAATGACATAAACTTCAGAGTGTCTAATTCCTAAATAATTATGTTCATCATTATTTTGTTGTTTTATGCTTTATTCACTAGAAAGGTAGCCAAAATAAATAATATGAATTTTATAGATAATTTCATAAAAAAAGAATATCTTCTGATTCTGAAACAATCTTTCTTAAGAATTAGTTTTAGATGTAAATGAAAGGTCCAGTGCTCAACAAAGTAAAATTAGATATAATTAAACTATTACCAATAAGATTAACTAATGGAAAATGTTTTGGCTTTTGAAATTCTTTTCCTCAAAACTTCCTCATTTGAAAAAATTTCTAAAGCCATATTCAATTTCCTTTGAGCCTAGACTGTAATAGCTTTATATCCTTTCTCTTATATCCTCATCTTTTCTCAACAACCTTCTAAAAACATTATGTCTGACAGCCATTATTATATCCATGCTTGGTTATATAATTATTGGCATTATTAATTTCAGCAATATAAAATTCAGCAGAAAAAACTAAGAACTAATCAAGATGGAATGTTCAGATCACAGCATCTGAAGACCTGGAGTAAATATTCATTTGGAGATTGGAAATTTAAGGTGTGCAACTTTCATTAATATTTTATAATAGATACTTATACTTTTTCATTCTCCAAGTATTGAAATTGGCACTTATAATATAGTGTGATCTAACAGTGTATCAAAAAGCATCAGCTAATTTAATTTATGCCATGCCAGTTCTACTATGCTCAGCAAATAAGAAAGTGATCTTCTATATGTGACAAAATGGTGGAGGTTGAAACTTTGTGTTCTAACTCTATATAAGATAAATATTATGTAATATTAAAGGTACTCCACAACATACAAATATAATGGTAACCAGGTGGAGCACTGGTTTTGCTTATCTATATTCAATGCACCTTGGGTAATAAATCAGAGTGGAGGCCAGAGGCATCATTTTAATGATGCTAGTCCAATGCCTTGAATTTTAATAGCACCTTCCTGATGAGAAGCTTAAGGCTTCACTCACCTTCCAGGAATTCAAATAAGTGTGACATGGTATATGTCTTAAAGACTAAGAAAGTATGGAATCTTAGTGGGGTATTTATTGAAACAAATTAAATCCCAAACCATGACCCGCTTTTATATATTCTTTTTCTTATTGGCACTACTGAGAAGCAGAGTTTGCATTATATGAGCAAAAGAATGATGTGAATAGATGTTATAGAAATTAAAAAAAAGTTTTTTTACACTGCCACCTGTTCTGGATATCTTCCATTCGTCCTTTGTACCCATCCTCTACCCTGCCTTGTGTTCCAGGAGACTTACCTACAAGAATCATATAAACAGAGCCCCCTTGTCTTCTAGCTTTGGACTGGGTTTGATTAATGGGGAGAGCTCGTAGAAAACTAGCAGGTGTGAGGAGAATGAAGGTGGCAAACTTACCCTCTTGTCTTTCAGCCTGTAATTACATGGGCCATGTGTACCCTTGACTAAGGTCACAGCTCCTATCAGGATTTTTTCCTCACATAGTTCCTTCTCTCTCTGTTCTTCTCCTTTGCCCTTTCAGACCTAAGGATGTAACTGACCCTTTCACTTCTAACTCAATGTTACAAATCCTAGAACCCTGCACCATCTCTTTTGATTTTTGTATGACACGCTTACTACTTTGTAAATAGGCCCTTTATTAAAATCCCTGAAATGATTTAATTAAAGATTAGTTCAAGATTATCAGTGCTCTTTTCCAACAGCTTTCTGGTGATACGTTATTCTGTGATAGTGTCTGCCATTCTGTCATTAGAAATTTATTCTTTTGGCTTTCATCATATAACCAGCAAAGCGCTGTTTGGGATTTCAATTTTATTATCAATTGCTTACATATCCACAGAAAACATAAATGTTTTCTGACTTAACAACTCACCATGCCTCTCATCATTCAAGGAAGGGCTATAAAATAATTTATCAATAGACTATTGATAGAAAATATATATGCATTTTATATTTTATATTGTTAAAGACAGTTCAGTATAGTGATTACAGTCATGTTATCAGAAAATTTATTTATTAGAGCATAGTCAATTTACAATGTTTTGTTATTTTCAGGTGTACAGCAAATTGAGTCAGTTACACATACACAACATATCCACTTTTTTTTAGATTCTTTTCCATATAAGCCATTACAGAGTATTGAGGAGAGTTCCCTGTGCTATACATATATAATAGTGTGTATATGTATATACACATTATTTTACATATAGTAGTGTGTATATGTCAATCCCAGTCTCCCAATTTATCCTTCCTCCCTTTTCCCAATAGTAATCTTAAGATTGTTTTATACATAAGTGACTCTATTTCTGTTTTTTAAAGAAGTTCATTTGTACCAGTTTTTAGATTCCAAATATAAGTGATTTCATACAATATTTGTCTTTCTCTGTCTGACTTCACTCGCTCAGTATGACAATCTCTACATCCATCCATGTTGCTGTAAATGGCATATTTCATTCTTTCTTTGTAATTGAGTAATATTATATTGCATACATGTAGCACATCTTTATTCACTTGTCTATCAACAGTCATTTATTAATAGGCTTATCTTGGCTATTGTAAATAGTGGTTCAGTGAACATTGGGGTGAATATATTCTTCTGAAGTATATTAATTTTCTGGGTATTTGCCAAAGAGTGGGATTTCTGGATTATATGGTAGTTCTATTTTTAGTATTTTAGGAACCTCCATACTGTTCTCCATTGTATTTTCACCAATTTACATAACCACCAACAGTGTAGAAGGGTTCACTTTTCTTCACACCTTCTCCAGCATTTATTGCTTGTAGATCTTTTGATGATGGCCATTTTCTGACTGTTGTGAGCTGATACCTCACTGTAGTCTTGATTTACATTTATCTAACAATTACTGATAAAGCATCCTTTCATGTGTTTTTTGGTCATCCATCTTCGATAGACAAATGTCTACTTAGATCTTCTGCTCATTTTTTTGATTGGACTTTTTTATTTTTATTCTTTAAAACATTAATTTATTTATTTTAATTGAAGGTTAATTACTTTACAGTATAAAATTGAGCTGTATGAACTGTTTGTATATTTTGGAGATTAATCCCATGTCAATCACTTCATTTGAAAATATTTTCTCCCATTCTGTGGGTTGTTTTTCCATTTTGTTTATGGTTTCCTTTGCTGTGCAAAAGCTTTTAAGTTTAGTTAGGTCTCATTTGTTTATTTTTGCTTTCATTACTCTAGAAGGTGGATCAAAAAAGATCTTGCTTCCATTTATATCAAAAAATAGTTCACTCTATGCTTTCCTCTAAAAATTTTATTGTATCTGACCTTATATTTAGGTCTTTAATCAACTTTAGTTTATTTTTGTGTGTGGTGTTAGGGAGTATTCTAATTTCATCCTTTTACATGCAGCTCTTTAGTTTTCCCAGCATATGTTAATGAAGAAACTGTCTTTGCTCTACTGTATATTCTTGCCTCTTTGGTCACAGATTAGTTGACCACATCTCCTGCTAGACCATGTCCAGTTTACCTTGATTCATGGACCTAACATTCCAGGTTCCTATGCAATATCGTTCTTTGTAACATCAGACTTTACTTTACCACCAGACACATTCACAACTGAGTATCGTTTCTGCTTTGGCCCAGACTCTTCATTCTTTCTGGAACTATTTTTCCACTCTTCTTCAGTAGTATATTGGACACCTTCCAACCTGGAGGGCTCAACTTCTGGTGACATATCTTTTTTCCTTTTACTGTTCATGGGTTTCTCAAGGCAAGAATATAGGAGTGGTTTGCCATTTCCTTCTCCAGTGGACCACGCTTTACCAGAATGCTAAAGCTTTTGACTATGTGGATCACAACTGTGGAAAATTCTTAAAGAGTTGGGAATGCCAGACCACATTATCTGTCTCTTGAGAAACCTGTATTCAGGTCAAAAAGCAACAGAACCAGACACCGAACAATGGACTGGCTCAAAATTGGGAAAGGAGTATGTCCAGGATGTATACTGGCACCCTGGTTAACTTATATGTAGAGTACATCATGTACAGTGCCAGGCCAGATGAGCCACACACCAGAATCAAAGATGCCAGCAGAATTATCAACAACCTCAAATATGCAGATGATGCCACCCTAATGGCAGAAAGTGAAGAGGAGCTAAAGAGTCCCTTGATGAGGATGAAAGAGGAAAGTGAAAACTCTGACTTAAGACTCGATATTGAAACAACTAAGATCATGGCATCTGGTCCCATTAATTCATGGCAAATAGACGAGTAAAAAGTGATGGATTTTATTTTCTTGGGCTCCAAAATCACTGCAAATAGTGATTACAACCAGGAAAGAGAGACATTTGCTCCCTGGAAGAAAAGCTATGACAAAACTAGGTAGTGTTTTGTTTTTTTTTTTAACTTTACAATATTGTGTTGGTTTTGCCATACATCAACATGAATCTGCCACGGGTATACACATGTTCCCCCTCCTGAACCCCCCATCCACCTCCTTTCCCATACCATGCCTCTGGGTCATCCCAGTGCACCATCCCTGAGCATCCTGTATCATGCATCAAACCTGGACTAGCGATTCATTTCACATATGATATTATACATGTTTCAATGCCATTCTTAGTGTATTAAAAAGAAGAGACATCAGTTTGCCAACAAAGCTCTGTATAGTCAAAGTTATGTTCTTTTCAGTAGTCATGATAAACAGATCTGAGAGTTCGTCCATAAAGAAGGCTGAATTCTGAAGAACTGATGCTTTGGGATTATGGTGCTGTAGAAGACTCTTGAGAGTCACTTGTATAGCAAGAGAGCAAACCAAGCAATCCTAATGGAAATCAACGCTGAATATTCATTGTGGAAGGGTTGTTGCTGAAGCTGAAGCTCCAATACTTTGGCTGCCTGATGTAAAGTCGTGACTCATTGGAAAAGACCCTGATGTTGGGAAAAACTGAGGGCAGGAGAAGAAGGGGTGACAGAGGATGAGATGGTTGGATCACTGACTCAACGGACAAGAGTTTGAGCAAACTGGGAGATAGTGAAGTACAGAGAAGTCCATGGGGTCACAAAGAGTTGGACACAATTCTTTGACTGAATAACAACTGATGACCACAAGTGTATGGGCTTATTTCTGGGCTTTCTATCCTGTTTAATTGGTCTATATTTATGTTTATGTGCCAGTACTATGTTTCGATTACTATATCCTTGTGATACAGTTTAAGGTCAGGGATCCTGATTCCTTCAGCTCCATTTTTCTTTCTTCAGATTGTTTTGGCTATTTGGGGTCTTTTGTGCTTCCATACAAACTGCAAAACTTTTTGTTCTAGTTCTGTGAAAAATGTTTTTCATAGTTTGATAAGATTGCAATGAATCTGTAGATTGCCTTGGTAGTATAGTCATTTTCAAAATATTGACAATCAAAGAACATCATATGTTTTCAATCTGTTTCCATCATTTTCGATTTCTTTCATCAGTATCTTATAGTTTCAGAGTATGAGCCTTTTGCCTCATTAGATAAGTATACCTAGGTATTTGATTCATATTGATGCAATGGTAAATGGGATTATTTCCTGTATTTCTCATTCTGATCTTTTGTTGTTAGTGTATGCAAATGCAATAGATTATAATATATTAATATTGTATCCTGCAGCTTTACTGAATTCACAGATGTGCTCAAAATAGTTTTCTGATGATATCTTTAGGATTGTCTATGTATAGCATCATGTCATCTGCCATGACCATATTGCTTCTTCTTTTCCAGTTTGTACTTATTTAGGCTTTTTAGCTCCTCTTCACTTTCTGCCATAAGGGTGGTGTCATCTGCATATCTGAGGTTATTGATATTTCTCCCAGCAATCTTGATTCCAGCTTGTGTTTCTTCCAGTCCAGCCTTTCTCATGATGTACTCTGCATATAAGTTAAATAAGCAGGGTGACAATATACAGCCTTGACGTACTCCTTTTCCTGTTTGGAACCAGTCTGTTGTTCCATGTCTAATTCTAACTGTTGCTTCCTGACCTGCATACAGATTTCTCAAGAGGCAGGTTAGGTGGTCTGGTATTCCCATCTCTTTCAGAATTTATTGTGCGAGAGCCAGTGCACTAAGCAGAGCTGGCTGCAAGAGCCGGCACACTAAGTGCAGGTGGCTGCGAGAGGAGCTACCCCACGTCCTAGGTCAGGGGCAGTGGCCTAGAGTGCCAGGCTGCAATGGCACAAGAATGGCAGAGAGGAGCTACCTTGTGTCCGAGGTTAGTGGTGGCTGGGAGGAGCTATCCCACGTCCGAGGTTAGGGGCGGCCGGGAGGAGACACCCTAAGTCTGAGGTCAGAGGCGGCCGGGAGAAGTCACCTCACGCCCGAGGCCAGGGGCGATGACCCTGAGGAGCCCCCGAGGCCAGGGGCAGTAGCTGGGAGGAGCCACCCATGCCCAAGGCCAGGGCCAGCGGCGTGGAGGAGCAACCCGAGGAACGGTGGCTGCGCAGGTGTAGGAGGAACTAGAGGAGCTATCCCACATTGAAGGTCAGGAACAGCGGCGGTAAGGAGATACTCTTCGTCCAAGGTAAGGAGCAGTGGCTGTGCTTTGCTGGAGCAGCCGTGAAGAGATACCCAACGCCCAAAGTAAGAGAAACCCAAGTAAGATGGTAGGTATTGCAAGAGGGCATCAGAGGGCAGACCCTAACCTTAACCTGTAAAATTATCACTTCATAATGAGTGAACTTTTGCCATAACCCATGTGCCTCTTGCTTCTCCCTGTATTTCTAAAGCCTAGGGGCATAAAATGCATGTGCTGTGATTTCATACCAAAAATGTAGAAAAGATAAATTCTAAATCAAGCAATTTATTCAGTCATGATATGGAAAACAACTACTGAAGGAAATGGGGATGGGGGAAGGGAACAAGATTTTCAACATACAATGAAGCGATAGTATGAATCTCATTCTTGTTTATGCTAAAAATTTCATTGGAACATTGTTGTATTGTACAGACCTGCAAGGAATACTTACTTTATTAATATCCATATGGTACTATAATCATCAAACCTTGTAGAGGATTGAGTACAGAGCTACATTACATGGATGTTATGAAATTTTAAAATGTTCTAAAATTACAGGATAAACCATATTTCTTTGATTTTTTTCACATTTTAGTATTCCCAAAATCAAGATGCCCCTTAAAATTGATGGTATCAGAGTTTTGCAAGTTTAATCTTTTTATTTCTTGGTGTAAATATATAATTTCACATAATCCATAGAATTCTAAATTTGATAAAATATGGTATTACCTTGTATTGTTACTGTATTTAAATTTATATGTACTTTATTTTCTACTTTTGATTATTGAAGTTTCCAGAATGGCAAGTTTTTGCCTTAAGAAATTGCTAAATCCTGAAATAATAATGTTATTTTGATATCTTTCCTTGTGAATAGTCATAATTTAATGTCATGCTACTTTGGTGCAATTCTCTTTCATATAAACTAAAATACTGTAAGAGTTGTCATGCAATACCCTCACTGTGAGACATTTATCAACTAGACTAGATGGACAGAAGCCTCAACTATGATACTTTCAATTTCCTATGTATAATTTTTTGATAGTTTCAATTTTTTTTTTTTTTACTAAAACAACTCCTCTATCGTCTATTACAGAAAACTTCTTTAGCACCCCATCAATGTTAGTATTTTAATTTGCCAATGGCAAACAAATCCAAATTACATCATGAAGAACATTTTAACTTTGGTCCTAAATTTTATTTTGGCAGAGAAAAATAAATAAATAAATGCAATAAAATGGCAATGATAAAAATAAGAGTTTTATTGTATTTCATTTGTCATCAAAATGTCAGTTGGAAATATGGATTAACATTTACCATTAAAATGCAGGCAATAATTAAAATGATTTATCAGATAATATCAATCTCTTGAAACATACACATTGAGGCTGTATTATACTCAATTCTGTGCTAAGTTATTCAGGTGTGTCTGACTCTCTGCAATCCCATGGACTATAGCCCACCAGGCTCCTCTGTGCATGGGGATTCTCCAGGCAAGAATACTGGAGTGGGCTGCCATGCCCTCCTCTAGGGATCTTCCCAATCCAAGGATCGAGCCCAGGTCTCCCACACTGCGGGCACACTCTTTACTGTCTGAGCCACCAGGGAAGCCCATTATACTTAATACTATATTATAATTTGTAATATAAAATACAATTTCTAATAATTAACTGTAAAGTGAAGTCGCTCAGTCGTGTCTGACTCTTTGCGACCCCATGGACTGTAGCCTACCACGCTCCATGGGATTTTCCAGGCAAGAGTACTGGAGTGGATTGCCATTTCCTTCTCCAGAGGATCTTCCCAACCTGTGGATTGAACCTGGGTCTCCTGCATTGTAGGTAGAGGCTCTACCATCCAAGCTACCAGGGAAGTCTCATAATTTATTGTGGCTTCACTCAAACTTCAAAATATTTGGATTGCTAATTTACTGTGGGCATAGGTCTTGTAATCAATATACTCCAAGCAATTAATGTGGAATCAAAAACTAAAAAAAACAAAGAGGGGGGTTCATGTTTGGGAGTTCGTGTAAAAAAATAAATAAATACAAAAAATAAAATTAAAAAAAAAAACAACTAAACTTAACTAAATTTATGACAAATAACATAATAGGATCTTTTCTATGGGCTTAGATTATCTATATTTGCATCCTTTACTAAGCAAATTCATCACTAAATGATTATTCAAGCAACATGTTATATAATAAGCTCCTAGAAGTCTCTTTTTAATAATTTTTATATTCCTTCAGTACCTAGCAAACTGCTTTGAATACAATAGCATTTTATTAATGGTCTGTGAAATAAACTGCAAAAGTAGAAAAGCATATTGCCTAGATCTATCTATAACTAAAGTATTTGGCTGAGGAATTATATATTTCTTTGTTTGTTTTCTGGACAATATAATATTTGCATATACAGACATAATAATTCCAGACCTGAGGAGCATTTGTAATAAATGCTTGATACATTTATAACACTAGTTATGATTATAGATGAGAAACTCGCCTCTTAAATACTCAGTATCATCATCTATAAAATCAGGAGATGAGACTAAAAAGTCCACATATAGACAAAATACTATACAAATATAAGTTAAAACATTAAAAACAATAAAATTCAGCACTTTGAAGTTGCATGACTTTAGGGTGCACCATTCCTCTGTGTGGGCTTCCTGGGTGGTGATAGTGGTAAAGAACCTGGCTGCCAATGCAGGAGACATAAGAGACATGGGTTCAATCCCTGGGAGGGAAAGATACACCAGAGGAGGGCATGGCAACCCACTCCAGTATTCTTGCCTGGAGAATCCCATGGACAGAGGAGCTTGGTTGGCTACATAAATGATTATTCAAGCAACATGTTATATAATAAGCTCCTAGAAGTCTCTTTTTAATAATTTTTATATTCCTTCAGTACCTAGCAAACTGCTTTGAATACAATAGCATTTTATTAATGGTCTGTGAAATAAACTGCAAAAGTAGAAAAGCATATTGCCTAGATCTATCTATAACTAAAGTATTTGGCTGAGGAATTATATATTTCTTTGTTTGTTTTCTGAACAATATAATATTTGCATATACAGACATAATAATTCCAGACCTGAGGAGCATTTGTAATAAATGCTTGATACATTTATAACACTAGTTATGATTATAGATGAGAAACTCGCCTCTTAAATACTCAGTATCATCATCTATAAAATCAGGAGATGAGACTAAAAAGTCCACATATAGACAAAATACTATACAAATATAAGTTAAAACATTAAAAACAATAAAATTCAGCACTTTGAAGTTGCATGACTTTAGGGTGCACCATTCCTCTGTGTGGGCTTCCTGGGTGGTGATAGTGGTAAAGAACCTGGCTGCCAATGCAGGAGACATAAGAGACATGGGTTCAATCCCTGGGAGGGAAAGATACACCAGAGGAGGGCATGGCAACCCACTCCAGTATTCTTGCCTGGAGAATCCCATGGACAGAGGAGCTTGGTTGGCTACAGATTCGCAATAGGGTCACAAAGAGTCAGACATGACTGAAACTACTCAGCATGCACACATTCCTCTGTGTAATAAAAAAGGTTGCTATCATTTCTGATGTTTCACTTCTGATAGCTTTCAAGTCCCACCATTCTTCTTTCCTACATCTGTCCTTCTTTCCTACATCTGAACAAGCTGAAGAGAATAATGGAGTGTTTGCTCTCTCCTTTTTGGTGCCAGCAGGAAGTTAAAACCATACAAACCCCAAACTGCTTGTAAGAACTCTAACCCTGACCTCGACCTCTAATCACATAAAAACCCCAAGCCAATCTCCTTTCCATGGACTCTCAAGCCATTTTCAGGCCAGCTTGGTAACTACACTGCTCTGTCTAGAATGCTTCATTATGTAAGTAAGAAACTTTTTCAAAATATCTTCTTGAAATCACAGAAAAATTAATTTATGAAGAGTCCCATATTATTTAGTAAAAGAGAAAACACTAGAACCCCAAATTTCAAGTTCTTGGTCCAATGCTATTGTCACTATGCAACTTTGTTTTGTGACTGTCCATCAGCTCCAAAGATACTTGGCCTTAGATTTTCCAGGGAATGTCCTTCTCGTCACCTATAAAAAGTAATTCAGTATAGAGAACAAATTTCATAGCATCCTGAGCAGCCATGTCCACTGACCTAACAATATCCTGAAACTCTAAGCAATTTCCTGCAAATTTACTCAAACTTCCTAAAAGGATCACTTTATAATTAGGAATCTCTGCATATAGTATGTCAAATTAGTTTTAATTACTTTACTTTAATTATTACCTATTGTATGTGTTATCTGTTTGCTCAAAACATAAGTTTCATAAATGCACCAATAGTGCTAGACACACAGTAGTTGATCAATTAATATTCATTTGTTCATTACTACATGTGCACTGTCAAGTGATCACCACACCACATTATTAGAAGAAGAGAATGTAAACAATTTGTCTTTGATCATTATATTCAGAATTTTTCTACAACCCCAGTTTTATATTAAAATAAAATATTTTTTAAAAAGTTGGTACTATGAATGTATTTTAAGTCCTTTAACTGATTTTGATTCAGGGTTATATTTCAAACTACTTCTTTTTCTTTAATCAGTGCAAATGTCCTAGTTTCATTCTTATGGATGTTTTTCTGATGGGTTGTTGGTCATTGACTAGCACATTGTACTTAATTTATCTAAGCAATGAATACTATTTTATAGGAGAAAAAAAAAAACAAGAGAAACAACAAAGGGAAATATAAAAAGGAGTGTCAATAATTCTTGTCTAAAATCTCCCTTTGGAGAGAGTTATATAATTGACATATTTCAAAATTGTATCAAGTTCATGTGACTTACTGTAATTTTCCACTTATGTTACATTATCTTTATAAAAGATTCTAGTTGAATCCCTGTCTTCCAATATTCATGGATTTAATGAAACAGGATTTTAATCTTCTAGACTATAGGGAGAGGAACTGGAGGAAAATGATTTAGAGAAGAAAATTGGCAATGGGGTTGCTATCCATCTTCTCTAACTCTGCCCCTCTTTCACGACTTCTTTGATTCCATTATCAATTGTGGGAAGGTTGGCACTGTTGAACACAGTTAGTGGGTCAGGGCTAATTCACCCCACCCATACCCCCTAGGTCAGAGTTGCCTCCAAATTTGCTTCTACTAAATATATCCCAAGCCCTGGAAATGGCATGGGAACAGAGGGAATTAGACCAAGACCCCGGAGCAGGTAAGTGGGTAAAGGCTTCACAGGCTGCAATTTAGTGAAAGTGGCAGTTGGATGGAAGAAAATGAATACAGTTTCTGACTCTGTTTCCTTTGCTGATCTGGACTGGTGTTGGCTGCCAGAACCCAGGATGTGATGCTGTGAACAGGAGGACTCAAGCATGTGGCTGAGAGATGAGACATCTGAAAGATGACTGGGTATAGAAAAGAAGCTGCACTCTGTCCATCATGATGTAGTAGAGAAAGCATAGCTGGCATTTAGCATCTTACAAGATACATGACACCCTTATGTTGTGTCTCCGTTTCCCAACACTCTTGGATAATCCATAGGTACAGATTATTAAATAGCAATGTAAACTATATATTTTACTGTGAAAACTTTTTCATGAATACTCACTAGTAAGTTATTCAAACAGATTTTGCAGCAATTAGAGTTTAGATCTCTAGGGATTGATATATTTAAACACAACATACCAGGTATCAGTTCATAACATCTGTTCGATCATTGATACACTGTGTTGCAGCATTAAAATATAATTAAAGTAACACATAATTTACCACTGTGTAGAACAACTGCAGAGATAGGGAGACAGAGGAAGAGACAGAACAAAGCAATAAAAATATAACATTTCATCAATTCAGTTCAGTTCACCGTTGTGTCCCACTCTTTGAGACCCCATGAACTGCAGCATGCTTGGCTTTCCTGGCCATCACTAATTCCCAGAGCTTGCTCAAACTCATGTCATAATGTTTCATACTTTAACTGCCCCCCCTCCAACGTTGTTACAGCATTTGTAAGTTTACCAGGTGAAAGCAGGTCATCTTTTTATCCATTTCACTAAAGTAACTGATTATTAATAGTTGGCATGAAATTTCTTTCCAAATGAGACCTTTGGTTGGTGAAGGAAAGAAAAATAATACATTCAAGAAATCTCCCACCATACAGTCCCAAATAATTGGGTGCCAGAGTTTATTTTTGTTGGTATGTATCAGTTCTATAAACTAATCGACATATTATCTAGATCTCTTTTCTATACTGCCACTAAAATGTTATCTAAAATAGCATAATTTATATTTTTAAATTTCCAAGTAAAAAACCTTCTATCTTAAAAAATGAGCATGTAAACCGATCTTACAGGTTTCCTAATTGTAATTATATTGTTATAATTGTGATAAACAGATTTCTAGGTTTTACTTTCTAATCATTGGGTGTTCTGAAAATATGAATTATTTTAATTATAATATACAGATAACATGATAATGGAAAGACAGTTACAATAACCTATATAACTGTTTTTCAAAAATATCAGCACAAAACTGAAACTGCACTTAACATAGCAAAGCATTATCAACAGGGTTCTGCACGTAGTCACTATATTAGAGACTTGATGATAATATTACATATTAACACATTTTCATAACTTATTAAATTCTCAGTACAACTTAATCTTATCACAAACAATTAATTTTCTGAAGGTTGAAATGTATTTGTTTCATCTGTTTGCTACTCTGGCTTTTAACTTTTTTTTTTAATGTGCCCATGAAGTATTATTTTTCATGTAGTCTCTGTTTCAACTAATCACAGGCATTTCTTTAAATGCTAGACGTAAATCCACTTCAAAATTTGGAAGCTAAGCAGCTGAACATGAGAAATTCATGTTCCGAAGATTCCTGTATCATTTTACTGACAGCCAGAACTACATCAAAATCCTTGGTATCCCCATTTCCCTTTACCAACACCATGCAGAAAAACAAACAAACAAACAAACAAAAAAACCTTCTTCTTTCTCCAGTTCTTCATGCAGAATCACACTCTTTGTACAAAAACAGTAATAAACTGACAACTATGTTAGTGCTGTTGAATACTAGTGCCAAAATACATTTACTTGTATGAGGAGCTTAAAAAGCATAGTTGTTAAAAACAGAATCTCAGGAGACAGACTACTCAGGTTCAAATGACCAGTTCTGTAATTTAATATCATTGTGAACTGAGACAATTTACTAAATGTCCCTGTGCTTTTGTCTGTTCATCTGTGAAATGGTAATGATTATAGGACCTACATTAAGGCATTATTGAGAAGATTAAATTAATGTATATGAAACATTTAGAACAGTACCTCGACAGCAAGTTCCATGCTATTATTTGCCATTGTCATTTTTCAAGCTGATAAGCTTACTCAATTTTCCAGAGGTTTCCCTGATAAGTTGTAGAGGGGAATTGCCATTTCGACGTGGAAGTATGTCAGTCATGAAACTCAGGAGAATAGTCTAGGGATGATTTTTGGCTTCCCTTTGCTCTTAATTTCAAGAGAGAACTGTTACACTTAGCTGTAAAATCTTTTAGTGTTTTGGTTTCTACCTACTGGCCAGCCATATACTATACTATGCTCAAACCACAATGGCCCTGTCTCACCCTCTCATAATCTTTTTTTTTTTTTTCTGTTTTGTCGAATGGAGCCATGCCCTTGGCCTCTATATAGAATGCTCTTCCCTCACTTGTTCGTTTAACTCCTGTCATTTCAGTGTCATTCCCTGGGCCAAATCCACCATTAACTGCTCTCAGAGGTCTGTGAAACTTTTTCTAGACTTTATCTGAGTTTTAACTTTGCTTTAATTTATATCATTAGTTGATTTTTTTGGTCTCCCCACTATATTTTTAAATACCATGAGGGCAGGAGTTGTGCATGATTTTCTTGACAAGTATCTCTCGTTTGCCTGATAAACAGTAGGAACGCAAGTATTTGTCGAGTGAATGAATAAATGGAAAAAAGGAATATTATGCATTGTGTTGCATCGTCTTCATTTACACTAAATAGGAGGCAAAAGAATGAATCTCAAGATCTTTATGGCAATGAATACTTTCCATGAAAAATGAAATTAGTAATCCAGTCTCCACGGATAATTCATTTATAAACAAACATTTATTTTATAGGCAAGATTAACTTTGATAACAGTAAGGTAGAANATTAAATAGGAGGCAAAAGAATGAATCTCAAGATCTTTATGGCAATGAATACTTTCCATGAAAAATGAAATTAGTAATCCAGTCTCCACGGATAATTCATTTATAAACAAACATTTATTTTATAGGCAAGATTAACTTTGATAACAGTAAGGTAGAAAGCTTTGAATCAATGTGATGAAACAATGATTAATACATCTCATTGGGCTCTTTCTTATAGAACATCTTGATGCTTAAGATCATTATAAGAAATTTCTCCCATGAGGTTAAAATAAAATTCTGAAAAACTTTCTGGAAAATTGAATCTAAACAGTTGAATTGTTGAGGGTAAATACACTGAGATACAAATGGGAGAAGTATATTTTTATCCAAACAGTAGGTGAAAGAAAACAAAGAACACCAAACAAACCTCTACATTTTTGTAAGAATCGGAAATATTATTCTTTTCATACACACACTCAGTTCAGTTCAGTTCAGTCACTCAGTCATGTCCGACTCTTTGAGATCCCATGAACCGCAGCACTCCAAGCCTCCCTGTCCATCACCAACTCCCGGAGTCCACCCAAACCCATGTCCATTGCATCAGTGATACCATTCAACCATCTCATCCTCTGTTGCCCCCTTCTCCTCCTGCCCTCAGTCTTTCCCAGCATCAGGGTCTTTTCCAATGAGTCAGCTCTTCACATTAGGTGGCCAAAGTATTGGAGTCTCAGACACACACTAATATATATAAAATAAATAACTAATAAGAATCTGATGTATAGCACAAGAAATTCAACTCAATACTCCGTAATGGCCTATATGGGAAAATAATCTAAAAAAGAGTGGAAATTATATATATATATATGTGTGTGTGTATATATATACTTACATATATGTATAGATTATGCATGTATGTGTGTGTGTGTGTGTGTATATATATATTTATGCATCAGTCCATAGGGTTGTAAAGTGTCAGACGCGACTTAGCACAACTGAACAACAAAAACAAATATATGTAAAGGTGATGTACACAAATCATCTATTAGGACCTAAAATAACTCAGAGAAAACTATACTTACTAAAGTAGTTTGGAAAGCTCTAAAAACAAGATTAAAGCAGTTGGCAGAAGCATAGTCCTTTTCACTTTTACATCATAAGTTCTTACAATTGTTTAAGACAGCACCATGATTGTACCTTTTAAATAGAGTTCTAGGGATTATACTAGGATTGCATTTTTAACTCAGTATTTAGAAACCTAACATTGAATTTATGACTATAAAAAGAGGTCATAATCTTAGCAGGAGCAAACTGAATAGCAGAATAAGAGGGCTAGCTAAAAGTAATCTAGGTTATCCATGAAAGATTCCTCAGAAATAAAATCATCATTTGATGGCACTAAGTCTGTGTCCTTCATGGTAGAACCCTCAAGAACAGAGTCATCCAGTAAAGGAACTGAAGAAGTGGTTAAAGTTATTTCTCTTTCAGATGCCATTTTACTATAACCACCAAGCCTCTGATCTAAAGATTTATTGGTCCTGGACAAAATAAAATGTAATGCAACATTAAATTTAACCAGTTTGGATTTATATATATTTTTCCTAACCAGTGAAGGGCCTTGGTGGATGAGGTGAAAGACCTTCTCATGTGTCCACCTGGTAAAATGTGAGGGTGCCCACTCAATGGGAAAAGGAGGCTAAGTCCTGTAATTCAATGGTGGCACTGATGGCAAAATGATCTAGGTCAGCTTCTGAATAATCATTTTGAATAAGTCTAGTCTGGAGTAACCAGTGACCTAGAGCTGGAGTAGGGAGACATGGCTCTTTACAATCAGGGCAACATCACTTGTCCAAAGGCATCTTTGTGGCAAGATTGTAGAATCAGTTAACAAGAAGCAACAGTACTAATTACAAAAGTAATTTTAGACTTAAGATTTAAGTCTGAGAAAATATGTTTTGTATTTACTTTTAGTTTGCAGCCTCTATATTCAGGAAAATAGAGTAACAACAATGAAACAACTTATCCACAAAATAATAATGTTCTAATTAACAATTTTAACTTTGTAAGCTCTCAGTACATTAAAAGGTAAATAAAGCTATTGACATCAAATGAGAATAGTAAAGAGAAATAATTAGGTAGGATATTATTAATCTTGAGATTAATTTTAGCAACAGTATACTAGTCTATCCCACACTAGAAAGAGTCCCACTATCCTCAGTGGAATTTGTTGAGAGTTCATGTCTCTTTTTCTCTGACTTCTGGATGTTTGGGGCTGGTGCACTTGGATGACCCAGAGGGCTGGTACAGGGAGGGAAGAGGCAGGGGTTCAGATGGGGAACATGTGTATAACTGTGGTGGATTCATGTTGATGTATGGCAAAACCAATACAATATTGTAAAGTAATTAAC
>SJYX01001985.1:8272-90793 GCA_006410675.1 Oreotragus oreotragus
GAGAAAAGAGTGAAGCTTTTAAAAAGCATTCTCATGTTGCTCAGTACGATTTAGCACTTAATTGTATACTGTTTTGTTTTGTCTCTGTTAGAATTGCTGAAGGCTGGAGCTGGCCATGACCTTAGCCCTCATCTAGTCCAACCCCCTAATTTTAAGGATTTTAAAGAGAACACTATGGAAAAGTTTTTTGTTTGTGTGTTTGTCTTTTTAGCAGAGAAAATATCAGGAGCCAGATTTTTGGATTCCAGATTTTTGGATTTTTGACCCATTTGGCCAGTTTCAGGTGTTCTAGAAGACAGCAAATTTGAGATTGCAAACATGATTTTATCTTCATGACAATGTGCAAGTATTTACTTCCAGTGGATTTTTGGATTTCCTTTCTTGATTTCTCTTATATGTCTAAGAAGAAGTTTTAAGAACAAGACAAATACAAAGAATGGTATAAAGACTATGGTTAGTTTTCTTTTCAAAACTTAGCCCCAGTAATAGCTAACATTATTTAATACTCATTCTATTCTATATCTTGAGGCTATAATGGACTTCCTTGGTGGCTCAGATGGGAAAGGGTCTGTCTACAATGCTGGAGACCCGTGTTCGATCCCTGAGTCAGGAAGATCCTCTGGAGAAGGAAATGGCAATCCACTCCAGTACTATTGCCTGGAAAATCCCATGGACAGAGGAGCTTAGTAGGCTACAGTCCATGGGGTTGCAAAGAGTCGGACACCACTGAGTAACTTCACTTCTGTTCTATATACCAGGGATGAACAGGCAGGCAAAAGTACAGATGATCTCTCTGTGACCAAAGAGCTTCTAACTTAGCAGAGGAGAGATACTCCTCCATTTAATTGAGTCTTTTCTATGTGCCCAGACATACTGAAAGAGCTGTAAAAGCATTATCTCATTAACCCAACAAAACACTGCAAAGTGAGCAATAGTTCCTTTGTTGGCATCATTCGATCCTATAGATGAGAAAACCAAGGCGCCATGGCTTCAGGTCTACAGGGTCTGGCCAGTGAAGATTGAGAAATGGGACTTGAACCAGGGAAGCTGAAGCCTGCCCTGGCTTGCTTAACCACTATGCTGAGTTGTCCTGATGAAATAGAACTGACAACATAGTGGAAAATGTACCAATGTCATTAGAGAAGCCCACAGCATTACCTTCTCCCTTTCAAAGGTCAGATTTGTAATTTAAGACTGTTAATCCTAAATCAGGGTCCCCTTCAATGTAGCTTGAAAGAGTAAAGTGATATCTAATTTGAAATGAGAAAAATTACCAGAAAGGGCAATAACCCAGATCTAAAAGATATTTTATAATACTGAGGCAAAACATCTCTCATTTAATTCATGCGGAGCAATCAAAAACTTAGGTTGTCTTTTTCAATGGGCGGAACCTCATGGTGACTCATGCCTTTAGTTACTGGGTGGACTCTGCCCTCTGGCTCCCGCAGTTTAGGCAGCTCTTCTTCTTGTCTGTAGGTTGACAAAGATGAAGCATTTTTCTATAAACCTTGCCTTGATCGTGACAGTAGGGTCACCAGCCATCCTGAATTGGTCAGTCTATGGTTTTTCCAGTAGTCATGTATGGATGTGAGAGTTGGACTATAAAGAAAGCTCACTGCCAAAGAATTGATGCTTTTGAACTGTGGTGTTGGGAAAGACTCTTGAGAGTCCCTTGGACTCCAAGGAGATCCAACCAGTCCATCCTAAAGGAGATCAATCCTGAGTGTTCATTGGAAGGACTGACGTTGAAGTTGACACTCCAATACTTTGGCCACCTGATGCGAAGAGCTGACTCATTGGGAAAGACCCTGATGCTGGGAAAGATTGAGGGCAGGAGGAGAAGGGTGAACAGAGGATGAGATGGTTGGATGACATCACTGACTTGATGGACACGAGTTTGGGTAAACTATGGGAGTTGATGATGGACAGGGAGGCTGTAGTCCATGGGGTCACAAAGAGTTGGACACAACTGAACGACTGAACTGAACTGAGGTGCCCCCAAAATTCAGACTCGAGTGCTAAAATCCCAACAGTCCCTGGCATCTATCTCTTCCTACTTATGCTCCGCTGGACATCTGAGTGCACAGGGAGCTTATGTAGCCCATGTGGGTGGGGCACTGTCCAGCTCTGCTCATTTCTGGGCATTCGTCTCTTGTCCAGATTGACTCTACTGCTGATCTGAGCTGGTGAAATTCATGGTCCCACTTCTCAACAGCAACAGCACACAGTGACAGCAGCCTGGTGAGCTCAGACGTCTCTCCTAAGGACAAGGCCTCTCCCTTGGCTCCCTCTGTAGTTTGCCTGAGAGCCCCCAGACATGGCTCTCATCTGAGCCTCCACTTCCTGTTGTGAAGGATTTTCTATGAGAAAGTTCCCCCTCTGGAATTCTAAATATGTACAGTGTCCCTCTGCAAAGGCTTCCTTCTCAAGCTATGATCTCAGGTCACTAGCCCACCTACCACCAACAGAACTTTGAAGCCTAGAGGTAGGCCTATACACAAGGGTTTCACTTCCTACACTTGTCCCTTCTCTCTTCTCTGGAGCAATCTCCTCACTATCAGAAGGCCTTATACTTCCCCCTAATGGGAACTTTGCTTCCGTGTTCTCCACGTCTCTGCAGTGAAGTTGGCATGCGGAATAAAGCTTATGGGATTTAGAAAAACCTTCCACTTAAGAATCAAGTTTTGCTACTCTAAACTGAGCTGTGGCCTCTATTCTCAGGGAATTCAGCTTCAAACTATAAATGCTATTGGTTCAATGGATGAGGAGTTACTAAGCAACTTGCTAAATACATCAGCGATACTTTCAAAAATATTAACCTCATTATACTTTTTTAGTTGTCTTAATTTGGCACTGGCTCCCTTATTTTTTTACTCTATTTTTTACTACTATGATAGCAAATGAATCTATGGCAACGTTGCCTTCACCAGAATGCACAGGAAGGAGACAGGAGGACGGAAGGGCCTCACAGTGTGAGGCTGACATTTGAAAGTTTGTCTTGAAGCTGACACTCCAATCCTTTGGCCACCTGATGTGAAGAGCTGACTCATTGGGAAAGACCCTGATGCTGGGGAAGATTGAGGGCAGGAGGAGAAGGGTGAACAGAGGATGAGATGGTTGGATGGCATCACTGACTTGATGGACATGAGTTTGGGTAAACTCTGGGAGTTGATGATGGACAGGGAGGCTGCCCTGCCAGCAACAAACTACCCCACTAAAATAGCAAGTGAGAGCTATCTCAGTGACTACTACTAAGAAAGGTTATATTTAAATTAATTTCCTAAAAAGGTCTTTTTTTTTTTTTTTTGGTCACAGGAAAAAAAACCTGAGTTTTATCTTCGAGTATAATAAGACTCTCTCTTTCCTTCCAGATCATTTCCAGACACAGTACTCTATCTTTTGGTGGGTTTTCCATGAGATATTTTACATAGAATCACAGACTAATTAGAACTGACTGGGTCCCAAGAGACCATCTAGTCCAGTCCTTTTAAACTATTTTAAGCCAGCAGAATTATGAATTTCCCCCCAAAAGACATCTTGCTCCAAAATACCATATTCTAAAGGCAATGGTACTAACGGCAGAAACAGGATAGAGCGCTAGCCCTAACCACAGTGACCGCTGGTACCCAGGCAGTAGCATCTGAAAATGCCCTAATGACAAGCACTACCAAGCCCTACCAGGGATGAGGAAACTCGGAATCAGAGGCCTCTCTCTGTCCGGGACACACTGCAGGTTGGGTTTCCTGTCTCTTAGCATTATTTCATACTAACACACATTCTGGCAAAGGTTTGCTAAGGTTGTTTTTGGTTTTGGTTTGGCGTTTTCGTTTTTGTTTTTTGCAATTATGCCAATTTACATGTCTAAGTTATTTTGGGAAATGCTGCTGCTGCTGCTAAGTCGCTTCAGTCATGTCCGACTCTGTGCGACCCCATAGATGGCAGCCCATTGGGCTCCGCTATCCCTGGGATTCTCCAGGCAAGAACACTGGAGTGGGTTGCCATTTCCTTCTCCAGTACATGAAAGTGAAAAGTGAAAGTGAAGTTGCTCAGTCGTGTCCGACTCAGTGACCCCATGGACTGCAGCCTACCAGGCTCCTCCATCATGGGAGTTTCCAGGCAAGAGTACTGGAGTGGGGTACCATTGTAATTACTTGTTTTTAGCTTTTTACTGGTAATGTATCTTTAAGCTGTAAGTCAATAGAAGACAGTGATCTCATTTTCAAAAATGCTACACTCTGAAAAGTTTCTAAAGTCACAAAATACAGCTGTACTATTTACCAGCACCTCTTTGATTGGGAAGTTCAAGGACTCAGTTAAATCTTGAAAAAAGCCACATGCATCCTAAGGGAAATTTCAAGAGAACACCCTGTTCACGAAGGTGTTTCTTGCCCACTTCATCAAAGCATTATTTGATGTAAAGCAAGCAGAACTGGAGCTGGGAATTTAAGTCACATCAGGATAAAGAGAAGAATAGAATGGCAAGCATACTGTCCAGATCAAGAAAGGGGAGGGCTGCTGTGTTTTCCTTTGTTTCTCTTACCAACCTGATTTCTGAAATTTGAACAGCCAGTAAGTCTTTTTACACTCTGGAGGACTTGGTGTGGAGCTTTAAACTTCAGGAACTATGAGTTCTTCAAAGCCATGGAAGATTGATTTCATGTTTTTCTTTTACAGCATTTTGATGTGGACTTGGCAAAGAATGAGGTTCCTGTGCTAATTTCCTCTTGCTCGATGTAATTAGTCAGCATTTGAAATGAGGTAACAGGATATAATTGTCTACTGACCATTGCAAGCCCATTTGTTTATGACACACTCTCCCGGCTTTTAGATGTACAATATTATTACCCACCTCTTTATTTGTGTTGCTGTCTCTTTCCTCTTTTCTAATTTCTCTAGTTCTACTCCCTTCAGTCCCTGCTTCCTTTGTGGGCAATGCAAGAAGGCACTTTTCCTTCCAGCTGGCAAGGCATTAAGGAGGTCTGAAAGGGGTGTACAGAGGGACTTACACACTCCCCAGAGGCCAATTACACTTGGAATCCTCCTGATCGGCCCTGATCAGGGAGCAGGGCTACCCCCTCACAGCCTATTGTGCTAGCTCGGAGCCACCTGATCAGCCTGGTCCTACCCAGTATTTAAATTAGGGCATCGCCAATCCTGGACCCACGTCAGGGCCTCTAGGTAACACTGGGGAATAAATTAACATTCTGCTGTTGTTCCAAAGCCACATGGATACCATCGTTAGAAACCCATCAGCAATAACGGGGACCGTTATGAAAGTCTCAAGAAGAAGGTGGGGGAGGGGTGAAATAGCATCATGCAATTGTGTGTCATTGCCCTGGGTCTTAATGCAACAATTACCATGCTGCCTTTGTTAGCTCTGAGTGGAGGAGTGAGAACAGTTTGACATGGCATCATGTTATATGTTGCTTCCTGATCTGCATACAGATTTCTCAAGAGGCAGGTCAGGTGGTCTGGTATTCCCATCTCTTTCAGAATTTTCCACAGTTTACTGTGATCCACACAGTCAAAGGCTTTGGCATAGTCAATAAAGAAGAAATAGAGGTTTTTCTGGAATTCTCATGTTACTTTCCATGATCTAGCGAATGTTGGCAATTTGATCTCTGGTTCTTTTGCCTTTTCTAAAACCAGCTTGAACATCAGAAGTTCACGGTTCACGTATTGCTGAAGCCTGGCTTGGAGAATTTTGAGCAATACTTTACTAGCGTGTGAGATGAGTGCAATTGTGTGGTAGTTTGAGCATTCTTTGGCATTGCCTTTCTTTGGGATTGGAATGAAAACTGACCTTTTCCAATCCTGTGGCCACTGCTGAGTTTTCCAAATTTCCTGGCATATTGAGTGCAGCACTTTCACAGTATCATTTTTCAGGATTTGAAACAGCTCACCTGGAATGCCATCACCTCCACTAGCTTTGTTCGTAGTGATGCTTTCTAAGGTCCATTTGACTTCACATTCCAGGATGTCTGGCTCTAGATGAGTGATCACACCATTGTGAAACTTAAGGATAAAACTGCCCCCAGGCCTTATATGAAATGTAGTAGGACACACTAAGGGCACCTTGTGAATTCCTCACAAGTATTTGCACAGAGCTGTCCTCTAGGAGGAAGAGCTCACAGCAGCCAGAAGCCCCAGAGTTTTCAAGACAGATCCTATTTCAAATATTTTATCAGGCCATGTGTCAAATGATGCATCTTGACTTTTCAAAAAATATAGGTGATATGTTACAGAATGGAAATACAAAAGACAAACAAAGCAAAAAACAACTCCCACCAATAGGTACAAATAGGGACAGACTACCAGTTGTTTCCTCTGGATGTTTTGTTTCCTGTCTCAAGAACAGAAAGAATAAACCCAGAAAGGACAAGGACCGCACACAGCCTCTGCAGCAAACACAAGTTTCCACCTGCATTAAAACAGCAGGAATCTTTTATGAAATCACCTTTCCTTACTGGCTAACCATCATTATGTGGCCACAAAAATCTCACCTTCTTAGACTTTCGTTGGATGAGAAATAAAACACACCCAGAAAGGACAAGTTGAGTTCAGAAGGCTGGCAAATTTCCCTCTGGTTCCTGTGTTCAGCTTTTTATTCTGCAGCAACCAGAACCAAGATTTCAAAGCACAGCAGTGAAGCAACTGTGCCGTGTAGGACTCCCATGCTAGGCTCCCATGCCAAAGACGCTGAAAACTGTTCCACAGACTTCTCAGAGGCTGTCAGGGGGCAGATAAAGCTGTTCACCAAGCACTGATGAATCATCTACATGGGTCAGGAGAGAGGAGCCCATTTTGCTTTCCAGGAGACAGCCTGTATTTGAGAGGGAGTGATACACATTGCACACTCCCAGGGTCAGACCAGTGCAATCCCTGCTGGTTCAGTAAGAGTAATGATGATCATAAAAATAGTCATAAATATTGTTTACTGAGACTTACTATATGCTTTAAATGTCTTATCTCATTTAACTCTCATAACCTTATCAATATTATTTTACCTAAAAGAAAACAAACCTAGAGATGTTAAGAAACATACCATCTCCTACAATTAATAGGTGCTAAAGCTGGTGCTCAAACCTGTTCTATCAGACTGTAGAGGCCATTCATTTAACCACCGTGATTTCTGTCTCTTTTAATAGACAATAGATCCATTGCTGAGCCATTAATTCAAGAAGGAAAAAAAAACAGCAGAATTCAGTTAAATATGTCTACAAAGTTTAGCCAATCCCTTTTAGCCAATTTTATTGTCATCAAAAAAATGCTTTAGGACAAGTGCCATTCCCAGCATCAAAATCACCTGGGCTCTAGTGAAAAAGGCCAATTCTTGTGCCCACCCTAGGGCTACTGAGTCAGAATCTCTGAGAACGGGACTAGGAAACTTTATTTTAACACACCCCACCACCTACCCACCCCAGTCAATTCTGCAGCCCAGTAAGATGTGAGAACAGCTGCTTCTAGGATGGCCAGTCTCCTGGCTCCCCTGGAAGAACCAATCTGTATCTATTGTCCTAGTATAACTATCAATAGTGCTCTCCTTTACCTTCTTAAGTGTTCCAGTTTAGATAATCAATTTGCATATACAGTTGGCCCTCTTCATCCATGGGTTCCACATTCATGGGCTTCCCTGGTGACTCAGCTGGTAAAGTATCTGCCTGCAATGCGGGAGACCTGGGTTTGATCCCTGGGTTGGGAAGATCCTCTGGAGAAGGGAATGGCTACCCACTCCAGTATTCTGGCCTGGAAAATGCCACGGACTTTATCGTCCATGGGGTCGCAAAGAGTTGGACATGGCTGAGTGACTTTCACTTTCCACATTCATGGATTCAACCAACCACAGACTGAAAAATATTAGGGGGAAAAATTCCAAAAACCAAGACTTGAATTTGCTGTGCTGGTAACAATATACATAGCATTTACAGCTACTTACATAGCACTTACATTGTATTAGATATTACAAATAATCTAGAGATGATTTAAAATATACAGAAGGATATGCATAGGTTATATGCAAACACTACATCATTTTATATAAGGGACTTGAGCATCCTTGGATTTTGTTATGCATGAGGGCATCCTGCAACCAATCCCTCTGGGATACTGAGAGACAACTATGTATTTGTTTATTTTGTACCAAAATCAGACCTTATTATATAACCTGGATTTTTAACGATTACTACTGTTTCATATAAAATTTTATCTTTTATAATACCAATCCATATTCAGATTTCCTCAGTCATCCCTAAAATGTCCTATGCATCTGGTTTAAACAATCCACTGCAGCCTACCAGGCTCCTCTGTCCATGGGAATTTTCCAGGCAAGCATACTGGAGTGGGTTGACATTCCCTTCTCCAGGAGATCTTCCTGACCCAGGGATTGAACCCAGGTCTCCTGCACTGCAGGCAGATTCTTTACCATCTGAACCACCAGGGAAGTCCTACACAGTAAGTGCTGACCCAAGCTAATCACAGTTTTCATACCTGACCTTCAAGCCACGATCCTATACTTCATTTCTTTGAACTCAGACAGTTCTTGAAGAGCACTTAGTTTATGACAGCACATACTCTGTTGCCTTTCAGAAAAGAGCTTTCATTAAGCAGAGGCAGAGCTGTTCTAGTTAATGGGCTTTCAACAAACAAAAGCCCTGTACCATGCTATGGGACAATGGTTCTTTGTGTTCTGAGCTTGACATATGATGTAGGGCTTTAAAATGTGTTAGTATTTCTAAGGACACCGTGACATATTCAGCAGTAGCTCTCGCCCACATGCTCTTCTTACACTGACTTACCCTCCTGCCGGTGAGAAGTGGGGTCTGTGTACCCTTCCCCTGAACTTGCTTAGGCTTGTGGTGTGGCAGAAGTGACACTATGCGTGGACATACCACCATCTGTTTATTCATTCACTTGTTGATGGACATTTGGGGCTGCTTCCAATTTGGAGCTACTATATGTGTTGCTTACTATAGCTGAAGCATAAAATTTGAAACAAGGTAGTTGTAGTTCTCCAACTTTGTACTTCTTCCAAGTTGTTTTGACTCTTCTGGGTCCTTCACAGTTCATGTGTGAGAGAATATCATAGGGCATGTTGATAGCCTGGGAAAAGATCAAAGTTTGAAGTACAGTTTCTACTGAACGAGTTTTCCTTTTGCACTACCATAAAGCTGAAAAATCATAAGTAAAAACATCATAAGCTGGGGACCATCTGAGGTTGAACTTCTTAAGAAAATAAACTTCCTTTCTCCCTCTGGGGTAAAGGAGACGTAGTCATCTTGCAGGGTAAGGTGTGGAAGGGCCCTGTCCCTTATAAACTCTTTCAACAAATAATCCCGTGATGAGCTCCTCTCCCCTCCAGCTATCTGAGGTACTTGGAGCCTCCAAGTCCCGAACCTTTCAGAGTTCTGCTGTGCAGTCTGGTATGACTGTTGGCATCTTCTTCTATAGGCTAGGTCAGTTACCATTTATCTGTATGCTTCCCATTTCCTAATGTTTGCTGGAGTCTCTAATTCACTGACTTCTGTCCTATGTGGATTTAAGCATGCTTATCCTTTGCACGGAGAAGGAAATGGCAACCTATTCCAGTATTCCTGCCTGGAGAATCCCATAGACGGAGGAGCCTGGTGGGGGTCGCAAAGAGTAGGACACGACTGAGCAACTTCACGTTCACTTTCACTATCCTTTGCACAAATATGCAATTCACATCATTTAGAAAAATGATCAAACAGTTCTGAATTACCAACTAAAAACTCCTTAAGTGGCAGCCCTGATCCTTCATCCCATCCAAGGGGTCTGGGTCACTCAATTAGTAATTTAAAAGGAATATTTGGGGGCTTCCCTGGTGGTCCAGTGGTTAAGAATCCGCCTTGCAATGCAGGGGACACCAGTTCGATCCCTGGTCTGGGAAGATCCCACATGCCCCAGGGCAGCTAAGCCCATGTGCCAAAACTGCATGCCCTAGCGCCCGCAGGCCATATCTGCTGAACCGGCGTGCTGCCTCCGTTGAAGCCCATGCACCCAGAGCCTGCACTTTGCAACAGGAGAAGCATCACAAGAAGCCAGTCCACTGAGCGAGACTGGAGAGCAGAGCCAGCTCGCTGCGACCATGCACCATGATGAAGACTCAGGCCAGTCAAAATTTTTAAACTAGTAATTTTTAAAAAACAAATAAATAAAAAGATATTTGATAGTTTGTGAAAATACATAAGAAAATGTAAATCACTATTTCTATAATCCTTCTATCATGACAAACAGGTAAAAAAAAAATTGTAACATGTTTGTAAACCAGAATTCCCCTAATATAAAAACAATGAAAGAACTCTTATAAATCAATAAAAAGATGAACAGCCAATAGAAAAAGAAATAAAGGTGGTTAAAATACCTGAAAATATATTGCACTCAAATTTAAATAATATTAACCTAATTTTCACCTATCAAATTAACAAAGTTTAACAGGTCAACTTTTCTTGGGGTGACAGGTACAATTTGGTAACTCTGTAAAACTGAAATGTTAATACTTTTTGACCAAGAAATGCCAGCTCAGAGTATCATGAGCAAATAAATGGATGCCTGAAAAGCTATATGAAAACCCAAGTAGTAAGATTAGTTACCATTCTATCCCATAGATTACTCTGCAGTAATCAAAAATGACAGTGAACTAGAAATGAGTTTTCCTTTTGTCTGTGCCTTTTACTTTGACTGAACCTCCTGTAATAAGCATGTCTTACTTTTATAATCAGAAAAGTCAAGAAATCCACTTTTTTTAAGGAATCCATTTTTAAAAAATCATTTAGAAGCAATTTAAGAGTATGACCTTGGGAACCAGCAGGATCAAATTCTAGCACACCTCCTTGTTCAACCTTCAATTAGTTGCTTGATGTCTCTGTTCCTCAATTTGCCCAACATCAAACCAAACGTAATAATATCCACACTGTAAGGTTGTTGTTAGAATTAAATACATAAATATAAGTAAAATGCTTAAAACCTGCCTGGCATGCAGTAAGCATCAGCTATCACTATTTCATTTTGGAAAAATAAAGATTATTTAATGATTTGTGTTAAGGTTATGTTAAAATATCTTAGATGTCTAAACAGCTGATTCAAAATGTCAGTAGTCAATAGCACAATTCAAGAACAAAATTATAAGTTTAAATGTTGGTGAGAGAGAAAATGTACTTATTTTCAGATGATATAACTGCTTACCTAAAAAAAAAAATCCAAGAGTCTCAATGGAAAAATGATTAGGACTGAAATTCCCTGGTGGTCCAGTGGTTGGGATCTGGCACTCACACTGCCAAGGACCTGTGTTCAGTCCCTGTTGAGGGAACTAAGATCCCACAAGCTGCACAGCAAGGCCAAAAAAAAAAAAAAAAAAAATCAGGATTAATAAGAGTTCAGTAGAATGGAAAAATAAAAAATATTTTGAATTCAATAGCATAACACTATAGGAACAATAAGTAGTTAGAAAACAGAAGAAAATAGATTCAATTTATAAAAACAAAAATAATACATTTAGGTATAAGTTTCACAAGAAATGTATAAGCTCTACATAAAGAATATCATTAAAACACTCTGAAAGACTAAAAAGGAGACCTGAATATCCTGGACAGAACAATGTAAAAAAATAATATAAATATATAATACATTTTTATATTATTACATTTATATAATAAATGTAAATATAATAATGTTAAAAATGTTGATTCCTCTCAAATTAATGTATAAATCTAATACAATTCTAATGAAAATTCCAGCAGGACTTTTTTTTTTTTGGCCACAACAAGCAGCTTGTGGGATTTTAGTTAGCTGAAAAGGGACTAAACCCGGGCCCTCCTCAATGAAAGTTTGAAGTCCTAACCACTGGACCTCTAGGGAATTCCCCCAAAAGGACTTTTTTTTAAATTTATTAAAAAAAAATTTTTTTTAATTGAAGGATAATTGCTTTACAGAATGAACTTTTTTTTTTTTAACTTTGACAGGTTAATCCTTAATCTGGAAGAATACTTGAGAATAATACAGAAGAAATAGGACTGAAAGAAAAAGTGTGAAAAATAAGATGGATGAGGATGGTGTACTCTGCCAGATATCAAAACAAAAGCACAGCACTGGCTTAGGAATGGCTGAACAATGGAACAAATTAGAGAATACAAAATCAGACACAAGCACTATAGAGATTTCAGGTATAGTAAATGTCACCACCTAGATTATTCATAAAATTGTGTTAAAACAGTTATGCATACAGAAAAAAACTGAAGTAGATCGTTATATTACACAGTACACAAAAATAAATTCTCAGACCAAAAAATCTGAATTAAAGCCATTAAACTATAAATAATATCTGTAGAATCTTGTAATAAATTTTGTCTTTCAAGATTCATAATCTATAAACCTTGTGGTATTGTTCACTCAAAAATATATGAGTAGATAGATTAATATACATATAAACAAAAAGAGTAAGATCCTGCTAGGCTATAAGAGTGGTGAGGAGCAGGGATTACAATGGAATTTATATTCTGTCTGATTATCTTTGAAATCAGGAGAAAAAAAACAGCAAAAAAACTATATTATATACCCTGATGAGATATATCAATACACTCAGAAGACATTGGAATAGATCAAAGCTAGATGTGTATAAAACACATCCATGTCCCAAAGTGTTAAAATTTTGTGACTCCTAGGCTCATCACTCTTATGCTTGATGCACTTTTAATTTGCCAATGACTTTCAAAACACAGCTTTCAGAATTGACCCAATATTCCAGAAATAGTCTGGCCAATATAGAAAATAATGACATGATATGAAAACTAATTCTCCTCTATCCTTATTTTAACTAGTTTTATTTGAGCTTCATTATGGTGTGGTTTCATATTTAGACTGTGGTTCCTGCTGGAAAATGAATGCAACAGTACTAGTTTCCTACTCCTGTCATAACAAATTACCACAAATGTCATGGCTTAAACACAAATGTATTGTCATAAAGTTCAATAGATCAGATGTCTGCCCTTGGTCTCACATGGGTAAAATGAAAGCATTGGCAAGGTTACATTCCTTTCTACACGTTCTTGCTCATTCAGGTCGTTGGCAGAATTCAGCCCACAGCAACTCTAGCCCTGAGGTGCCCCTCCTGCTGGCTGTCAGCTGATGGGTGCTCCCAACTTCTAGGGGCCACTCACAGTCTTGGCTTGTGGCCTCCTTCCTCCATTATCAATGTCAACAGCAGATAGAGTTCATATGTTCCAAATCTTTCCTTCTCCTGTCCCCTCTCACTGCAGACAGGAAAGTTTCTCACTTTCAAACACGTATGTGAATACATTGAGCCCACCTGTATAATCCACCTGGGTAATCTCCCTTTCTAAATGTCAGTAAGTTTACTCATATCTACAAATTTCCTTTGCCATGAAAATTTTATACTTACAGGTTCTGGAGATTATGACATGGACATCTTGGGACAGGCCCAAGAGATTCTGAGGGCCACAGCAGTTAATTGCATTCATTTCACATGCTATCAAAGTAATGCTCAAAATTCTCCTAGCTAGGCTTCAACAGTACGTGAACTGAGAACTTCCAGCTGTTCAAGCCGGATTTAAAAAAGACAGAGGAACCAGAGATCAAATTGCCAACATCCACTGGATCACAGAAAAAGCAAGAGAATTCCAGAGAAACATCTACTTTGGCTTCACTGACTACGCTAAGCCTTTGACTGTGTGGATCACAACAAACTGTGGAAAATTAGAGATGAGAATACCAGGCCACCTTACCTGCCTCCTACAAAACCTGTATGTGGGCCAAAAAGCAACATTTACAACAGACTGGTTCAAAATTGGGAAAGGGGTACGTTAAGGCTGTATATTGTCACCCTACTTATTCAACTTGTATGCAGAGTACATCATGCGAAATACTGGGTTGGATGAAGCACAAGCTGGATGAAGCACAAGCTGGAATCAAGATCACCAGGAGAAATATCAATAACCTCAGATAGGCAGATGACACCATCTTTATGGCAGAAAGTGAAGAGGAACTAAAGAGCTTCTTGAAGTGAAAGAGTGAAAAAGCTGGCTTAAAACTCAACATTCAAATAACGAAGATCATAGCATCTGGTCCCATCACTTCATGGCAAATAGATGGGGAAAGAATGGAAACAGAAACAGACTTGATTTTCTTGGGCTCCAAAATCACTGCAGATGGTGACTGCAGCCATGAGATTAAAAGACGCTTGCTCCTTAGAAGGAAAGCTAGGACAAACCTAGGCAGCATATTAAAAAGCAGAGACATCACTTTGCCAACAAAGATCTGTCTAATCTGCTCAGTTCAGTTCAGTCACTCAGTCGTGTCCAACTCTTTGAGACCCCATGGACTGCAGCACACCAGGCCTCCCTGTCCATCACCAACTCCCAAAGCTTGCTCAAACTCATGTCCATTGAGTCGGTGATGCCATCCAACCATCTCATACACTGTCAGCCCCTTCTTCTCCTGCCCTCAATCTTTCCCAGCATCAGGGTCTTTTCCAATGAGTCAGTTCTTCGCATCAGGTGGCCAAAGTATTGGAGCTTCAGTTTCAGCATCAATCCTTCCAATGAATATTCAGGACTGATTTTCTTTAGGATGGACTGGTTTGATCTTCTTGCAGTCCAAGGGACTCGCAAGAGTCTTCAACACCACAGTTCAAAAACATCAATTCTTCAGCGGTCAGCTTTTTTTATAGTCCAACTCTCACATCTATACATAACTACTGGAAAAACCACAGCTTTGACTAGATGGACGTTGGCAAAGTAATGTCTCTGCTTTTAATATGCTGCCTAGGTTGCTCATAGCTTTTCTTCCAGGAGCAAGCGTCTTTTAATTTCAGGTCTGCAGTTACAATTTGCAGTGGTTTTGAAGCCCAAGGAAAAAACGTCTGTTACTGTTTCCATTGTTTCCCCATCTATTTGCCACGAAGTGATGGGACTGGATGCCATGATCTTCATTTTTTGAACGTTGAGTTTTAAGCCAACTTTTTCGCTCTCCTCTTTCACTTTCATCAAGAGGCTTTTTAGCTCCTCTTCACTTTCTGCCATAAGGGTGCTATCATCTGCGTATCTGAGGTTATTGATATTTCTCCCGGCAGTCTTGACTCCAGCTTGTGCTTTACCCAGTCTGGCATTTCACATGATGTACTCTGCATATAAGTTAAATAAGCAGGGTGACAATATACAACCTTGACATACTCCTTTCTCAACTTGGAACTAGTCCATTGTTCCATGTCCAGTTCTAACCGTTGCTTCTTGACCTGCATACAGATTTCTCAGGAGGCAGGTCAGGTGGTCTGGCATTCCCATCTCTTGAAGAATTTTCCAGTTTGTCATGATCTATTGTTTTTTTCCGATAGTCATGTATGGATGTGAGTGCTGGACCATAAAAAAAGCTGAGCACCAAAGAACTGATGCTGTCCAACTGTGGTGTTGTAGAAGACTCTTGAGAGTCCTTTGGACTGCAAGGTCAAACTAGTCAATCCTACAGGAAATCAATCCTGAGTATTCATTGAAACCTGATGCTGAAACTGAAGCTCCAATATTTTGGCCACTTGATGTGAAGAGCTGACTCATTAGAAAAGACCCTGATGCTGGGAAAGATTGAAGGCAGAAGGGGACAACAGAGGATAAGATTGTTGGATGGCATCACTGACTCTACGGACATGAGTTTGAGCAAGTTTCAGGAGTTGGTGATGGACAGGGAAGCCTGGCGTGCTGCAGTCCACAGGATCACAAAGAGTTAGACACAACTGAGCAACTGAACAATAGCAGTTAAGTATTTGTTCTTTGGAACTCTTATAGGTTGGAATCCTTGTTCAACCACTTAATGATTGAGCAACCTTGGATAAGTTACACTGAATTTTCCCATCTTTATTATATCTACCTTACCTGTCTAAGAACTACATAACGTGTACTTAACAGGAGTGCTAGCAAACGTAAAGGCTCAATTAAAAGTTAGCTGTTGTTCAGTCACCCAGTCATTTCCAACTCTTTGCAACTCCATGGACTGCAGCATGCCAGCCTCCCTGTCCCTCACCGTCTCCTGAAGTTTGCCTAAGTTCATATCTATTTCATTAGTGATGCCATCCAGCCATCTTATCCTCTGATGCCCTCTTCTCCCTCTGCTCTGTCTTTTCCAGCATCAGGGACTTTTCCAATGAGTCATCTGTTCACATCAGATGATTAAAAAGCTGGAACTTCAGCATCAGTCCTTTCCACGAGTATTCAGGGTTGATTTCCCTTAAGATTGACTGGTTTGATTTCTTTGCAGTCCAAATGTTAGCCATTTAAACTTAAATGAGAAACTCTTATCTGTTTAACTTCACCTTATTGTTTCCAACCCAGGCTGTGGAAGATGAAAGTTTTTCATCTTGATTCTGTGGTCTTTAGTATTATAACTTCCTTTTAGATTTCCATTATCTTCCCCTTGATAAGCGTGTTTGCTCCTTCCTCCCACTCACAAAGTTAGGCAAGGTCAAGCTGGGGCTTAGGCACCAGTGGAGACAACCCTCTGTAAAGATAACTGCATGTGGGAGATTGACTTTACTGGATGAGGTACTGAGAGGAAGGGGAGAGAAAACACAGATTCCTGTCCTTGTGGAGTTCAGAGTCTAATAATCTCTTCACAAATGAAAAAAAAAAAAAGGCAGGATCACCGCAAAGTACCCCCCCACTCTATTGACAGTTTAGTTCTAAATGGATAAATGATACATAGAAGAGATGTTAACTGCTCCATTTTATAGATTAATAAACAAGGCCCAGGCCATTAAGAATTTTTTTGGGCCACAGTGTGACTCGTGGGACCCGTTTCCCAACCAGGATCAAACCCACACCCCCGGCAATGGAAGTGTGGAGTCTTAAGCCCTGGACAGTCAGTAAAATTCCTCAGGCCCTTGTTAAAGGACTTACCCAGGCTTCTATAGCTAATGAAGGACAGAGTGAGGCCATGAACCTAAGACGTCTGACTCCAATCCTCCACTCCTACCCCCTCAGCACTTTTCCTTCTAAGGGTATGGAAACCAAAATGGAAAAGAGCTTTCTATGAACTGGAGTGGTTACACAACTGGCATACGGACAGCTAAAGGATGGAAGAAATTTGGGGACTTTGGTGAAAGAAGAGCTACTTCATTAGAATAAACGAAAAAAAAAAAAANGTGGTGTTGTAGAAGACTCTTGAGAGTCCTTTGGACTGCAAGGTCAAACTAGTCAATCCTACAGGAAATCAATCCTGAGTATTCATTGAAACCTGATGCTGAAACTGAAGCTCCAATATTTTGGCCACTTGATGTGAAGAGCTGACTCATTAGAAAAGACCCTGATGCTGGGAAAGATTGAAGGCAGAAGGGGACAACAGAGGATAAGATTGTTGGATGGCATCACTGACTCTACGGACATGAGTTTGAGCAAGTTTCAGGAGTTGGTGATGGACAGGGAAGCCTGGCGTGCTGCAGTCCACAGGATCACAAAGAGTTAGACACAACTGAGCAACTGAACAATAGCAGTTAAGTATTTGTTCTTTGGAACTCTTATAGGTTGGAATCCTTGTTCAACCACTTAATGATTGAGCAACCTTGGATAAGTTACACTGAATTTTCCCATCTTTATTATATCTACCTTACCTGTCTAAGAACTACATAACGTGTACTTAACAGGAGTGCTAGCAAACGTAAAGGCTCAATTAAAAGTTAGCTGTTGTTCAGTCACCCAGTCATTTCCAACTCTTTGCAACTCCATGGACTGCAGCATGCCAGCCTCCCTGTCCCTCACCGTCTCCTGAAGTTTGCCTAAGTTCATATCTATTTCATTAGTGATGCCATCCAGCCATCTTATCCTCTGATGCCCTCTTCTCCCTCTGCTCTGTCTTTTCCAGCATCAGGGACTTTTCCAATGAGTCATCTGTTCACATCAGATGATAAAAAAGCTGGAACTTCAGCATCAGTCCTTTCCACGAGTATTCAGGGTTGATTTCCCTTAAGATTGACTGGTTTGATTTCTTTGCAGTCCAAATGTTAGCCATTTAAACTTAAATGAGAAACTCTTATCTGTTTAACTTCACCTTATTGTTTCCAACCCAGGCTGTGGAAGATGAAAGTTTTTCATCTTGATTCTGTGGTCTTTAGTATTATAACTTCCTTTTAGATTTCCATTATCTTCCCCTTGATAAGCGTGTTTGCTCCTTCCTCCCACTCACAAAGTTAGGCAAGGTCAAGCTGGGGCTTAGGCACCAGTGGAGACAACCCTCTGTAAAGATAACTGCATGTGGGAGATTGACTTTACTGGATGAGGTACTGAGAGGAAGGGGAGAGAAAACACAGATTCCTGTCCTTGTGGAGTTCAGAGTCTAATAATCTCTTCACAAATGAAAAAAAAAAAAAGGCAGGATCACCGCAAAGTACCCCCCCACTCTATTGACAGTTTAGTTCTAAATGGATAAATGATACATAGAAGAGATGTTAACTGCTCCATTTTATAGATTAATAAACAAGGCCCAGGCCATTAAGAATTTTTTTGGGCCACAGTGTGACTCGTGGGACCCGTTTCCCAACCAGGATCAAACCCACACCCCCGGCAATGGAAGTGTGGAGTCTTAAGCCCTGGACAGTCAGTAAAATTCCTCAGGCCCTTGTTAAAGGACTTACCCAGGCTTCTATAGCTAATGAAGGACAGAGTGAGGCCATGAACCTAAGACGTCTGACTCCAATCCTCCACTCCTACCCCCTCAGCACTTTTCCTTCTAAGGGTATGGAAACCAAAATGGAAAAGAGCTTTCTATGAACTGGAGTGGTTACACAACTGGCATACGGACAGCTAAAGGATGGAAGAAATTTGGGGACTTTGGTGAAAGAAGAGCTACTTCATTAGAATAAACGAAAAAAAAAAAAAAGGAAATTCTTCAACCTAGAAATAGTCCATCTGCAAAAACAAAAAAAAATTCTATCAAATCCAGACAGACAGAACCAAGATTGTAAGGCACTGTTTTCTATAATCTAGTTGGCATCTTTCAAAGTCCTATAAAACTACTTTACAGAGTAGAAATGTATCAACCTCTAAACTTTCATGTAGTCAGAAATAGGCAGGCAGTCTTCATACTAGTTTCTTGAAAACATAGTCATTAGGAACTAAATTGTTTTCCCACCGTTTGTTATTTCCGAGCAGAACGATGAGGGGTCTTGACCAAGAGAATATTTGTTATTCAGTCACTGTCATGTCTGCCTCTTTGGAACCCCATGGACTGCAGCATGCCAGGTTTCCTGGTCCTTCACCATCTCCCGGAGCTTGCTCAAACTCACATTCATTGAGTCAGCGATGCCATCCAACCATCTCATCCTCTGTCGTCCCCATCTCCTCCCATCCTCAATCTTTGCTACCATCAGGGTCTTTTCCAATAAGTTAGCTTTTCGCATCAGATATAAATAAACCAGATATAGTATTAAAATCCGTATTACAGCTTCCAAACTCTTCACTAAAAAGGGTCTATATGTGCCACATTCTGGTTGCCTGTGAGATCTGCATTTATTATGATAGATATACAAATATACGTAATTTATATATATCCAATATTAAAAGTAAAGTTCTATCATATACTTCTTTTGAACTAATTAAACTTTGCCTGCTTCTAGAGCTTGGGAGGGCTTTTATCAATGTATAGTGAGCCAAGTCTTTAAAAAACTGTCCAGACAGGTTGAAATAATTTGAACCACCAACTTGCTGGATCTTCTATTACCTGAGCTATAAAACTTTTTATCTGTATAAAATTCATTTGTATTGCTGAAAGATTCTCCAAGGAGTAGCTAAATACGGATTTGAAACATCAGTGATTGAGTTGTGGTGGCCTATGTATCCTTCCGGAGTCAATGCCATGACAATGCAGAGGCCTTTTCAAATTCAAGTGCCCTTTCCTGAAGATTTATGAGCATCACTGAAAGCACATATGTATTTTTTCATTTGCTAAGTAGGTCAGATGACTGTTCTCATTTTACACAAAATAAATCTTAAGTTCCTTAAAATGACCTGCTCACGGTCACACAGCTCATTAGGAACACAGTTTTCCTAGTAAAGTCTCTCCCATTTAATGGAGCTGTTCTTCAAAATGGCTATGCTCAATCCTTTTCACCTCTAGAAAGTGAGATTTTTTGTGTGACCACAAAAGTCTAGATTTTTCTCAAAGCCACACAGATTCAGGGAAAAGAAAAAAAAAGTTCTAACTCCTGTGCTTTTTTGCAAGTCTGAAAAGTTAGGAACTGGTATGGAATGTCCTCAAACTCAAGAAAGGTTGATCCCTGAAGTGCAGTTTTTAAGATATCCAAACCTAATACTGAGATGTACTAACACCATTATCCCCTCCCCTGTACCATAGCAACCCAACCCATATCCAGGGCCCATCCTCCCAACCTAAACAGGTGATTGGTTACATTTGGGAATCCCATGGAATGGAACCCCTATTGCTTAACAACCGCCTCTTCAGCTAGCTTTAGGTTGGGAGGAAAAATTCTTCACCTAATCCAACTTACCTAATGTTTGTCACATGTGGAGGGGGATGAGGGAAGAGGAAATGGATTAAGGCAGTCAAAACAAAGGAAGTCAAATTTTCAGCTATAAGATAAATAAGCATAGCACAACAAATACAACGCTGCTGTAATTATATAGTAGTTGAGTAAAACATAAGCGTTCCCACCACTAGGAAAACGTTTTTCCTAATTTTACTTTCTATGATATAATGTATATTCACCAACTTACTGTGGTATTCACTTCATGATGTAAGGCAAATCTAACACTATGGTGGTGATAATCATACTGGAATTTATAAAAAGCTCACGGTATACCTTGCACAATATTATATGTCAATTATAATTAAAAACTTTTAAAAAGGAGTATCACCTGAAAATTCATAATGCAAAACACTGGGTGGCCTAATCCTCTCCTTTATTCACTTAAGACTGCTACAGAAGCAAAATTACTAGGAAATAACATCATCAATTTAAGAAACCTATCTGGATAACTCAGGCAAGAATAAAACTGTTACTCAGCAACAATTTTACTTTTTTTGAGGATAGGAATGGGAAGTACCCTGAGAACAGCTGGGTAGAATTGCTCACTTGGTTCCCAAGTGTGGCTGTAGGTTGGGCCTCACCTGTTGCCTGGATTTTCTGGTCAGGCTCAAGAGATGGTTGGGACTGGATACCTTATTTGGTACTATATGGGGCTATGAGTTAGCTTCCCTGAACTTGCAGAGCAGCAGGACAGCAGCCAGGACCCACATGGGTTGTTTGGGAAGCTCAATCAGGCAAGTGCGCACTGAGATCCCCGAAGCCACCAGTTTTGCTCTGCAGATGGGAAAGCCATGGGCTATGCTCTCGGTTCAAGTCCACTGTAGGCAGAGCTACTGGATGGGCTACACAGCATCCTATGCACTCTGGTGAGGTTCCCAGGTTAAGCAGGTTGAAGACTATACTGAGCAATCACCAGGGCTATTAGTTTCTCTGCCTGTGTGCAGTGGGAGAAGCAGCTCTAAAGCTAGTACAGCTTTTTTTGTTATCTTTCCTTTTTTTAAAACTGAAGTATAGTTGATGTTATCCCCTTACTGATTACAACAGCCCCTTTCCAAAAGTGGTAACTGCTGTGTCAAAGAAGAAACAGAAAAAATTCCACAATTAAATAAGACTATTTTTTTAATGCCTTTTTGTTTTTATTTTTGGCTGTGCTGTGTCTCTGTTGCTGCACGCAGGCTTTCTCTACTTGTAGCGAGCAGTGGCTACTCTTCGTGGCAGTGTGCAGGCTTCTCACTGCAGCAGCTTCTCTTGTTGTGGAGCACAGGCTCTAGGTATGTGAGCTCAGTAGTTGGGATACACAGGCTTAGTTGCTCCATGGCATGTGAAATCTTCCCGGACCAGGGATCGAACCTGTGTCCCCTGCGTTGGCAGGTGGATTCCTATCCACTGCACCACCAGGTAAGTCCTAAAATAGTATTCTTTAGCAAATCATGTCATCTAGCCTAAACTCTACATTGTATCAATGTGGAATCAGGTCTCTCCTACCTCAGTCTCTGCCCTTTCCTTTATACACAATCACATGCTCACCTGCTTCTCACTGGAAGAGCATCATGGCCCGTGACATGGTTCCAGGTTACAGATCAATCCTCCAATGTGTCACACCTGGTGGCAAGTATGTTGAGGCTGGGGCTCCAAAATGCTATCTCTGTACATTTTCTAGAATTTATAAACCATGTGGTCTTCATTCACACATAATGGAAACAACACCACAGAGCACTTCTGCCTTCCTCAGAAACACAAACTAAGGAAAATAACAAGTTTTACTGATTCTGAGACTATAATGTTTTGAACAGAAACTGTAGGAAGCAAAGGGTTATTACATAGCAGGAGTAAGTACAACAGGCGATAGAACTATTTTAGTCTTTCTGGTCAAGTGGTAATTTCAGCACAAATATAAGCAGTTTACTGAGAGATATCATAGCATTAAACAATCATATGAGAGGCTTTTGTAGGACAAGTCTCATTTTGTGTTGGCAACAGTACTATAGATATTACTTATAACAGTCTAGCAAGAACAGCTCTACCATGATTGAGGTCACTGACATTTGCATCAGTCCTGCTATACTGTATTAGGCAGAAATAGTTCAGGCTTTATTACTGTACCACACAAGTGCCTAAAACAAAATGCATTTGCATTCTCATCTTGTAACCCAGCAGGGTTTCTCTGGTGGCTTCAGTGGTAAACAATCTGCCTGCAATGGGTTCAATCCCTGGGTTGGGAAGATCCTCTGGAGAAAGAAATGGCAACCTACTCCAGTATTCTTGCCTGAAGAATTCCATGGACAGAGGAGCCTGGAGGGCTATAGGCCATGGGGTCACAAAGAGTCGTATAAGACTTAGCAACTAAACAACAAACTAGACCTTTCTGGGACAGACCCCCCTGCCTGTCTTCTGAATGCCTCTTATTTGCAGAATAACTTGAGCCTCCTAGGCCTTCCCCAAGTTCCAAACAATAAATTTAATCAGAGAAGTGAGAAAACACAGAAACAAAGGAAAACGGTCAAGCAAGACGAAATAGTGATAGCTCAGCCATTAAACAATGTCAAGGACCTGTAGTTTTCCCTCAAGTGCTGTAGGTAATATTCTGAGCCATATCCTTTGAACTGTTCTGCAGATAATGAAACCCTCACTAGGTGGAAAAACTGTAGGCTGTCCACAAGCACGCAATTCCCAGGTGGGCTGGAAACACAAGGTTGATGATGCCGACTCTTGATTACCTCACCAGCAACCAATCAGAAGAATGCTCATAAATTGAACATATACCCTACAACCCTCTCCCTCACCCTGTCTTTCAAAATCTTTCCCATTAGGGAGTTTGGGCTTTTTGAGCATTAGCTGCCTGGACTCTCTGCTTTGTGCCCTGGAATAAACTATGTACCTTCTCTCAGCACACCCGAGTGTCAGTAGATTGGTTTTAATGTGCGTGTGGAGTGGATCCAAATTTGATTTGGTAACAATATTAAACAAAAGGCCTTCTGAAGAATTTATATACTATATATGTTTTTGCTTCTATGTATTTTTTTCTATAAATATCAATCTCACTGAATTCCTCTTCAAGACTTTCAAACAGCTATAGTTAGTATACAGGTGAAAATCTAAATAAAACTGAGTCAACTGAGTAAAGTCACCTCTTAACCTTCAAGGAAACTTGACTACATTCACTAATATGTCTTCCTGAAGGCTGAGACTCATTAAGTCAGGGTGGCTCAAAACATAGTAGAGCCCCAGCAGAACCTGAACTGTGCAGCCAGTGCATCATTTTGGTTTAGGAACACAAAGAAATTCTAGTTTCTATTCATGGAATCATCCTCTCCCCATCTCAAATCCTTCCCTAACTGCTCATGGTGCTCAAGACCCATCTCTTCTCTGGCCCGTCACCCACCCTGACCCACAGCCCAGGGTGACTGGAGAACAGAAGCTAACAGCCACCACAGCAATAAAACCATAAGCCAGATCTGGAATTACATCTGCTGGTGGGGTGAAACTAATCCACATTATCCCCATTCCCTTTTCTCAACAAAGGTAAGTAACTAGCTGCGTTAAAGTGAAGTACTGCATAGGCCCTTGTTTAAACTGAAGGACTGCTGGGCCAGACTCTTTTTTTCACTGTGGTAAAATACATGTAACTTAAAACTACCATTTTAACAATTTTAAAGTGTATAATTCTGTGGCACTTAGTACATTTACAATGTAGTCAACTAGTACCACTATTTAGTTCCAAAACATTTTCATTATCTCAAAGGAAATCCTATACCCATTAGCAGTTAATCTCTGTTCTCCCCATTCCCAGTCTCTGGTAACCACTATTTTTAACCATTTACCAGAGCAGTTAATAGTTTGGGCTAATACAGCTAATACTGTATAATCAAAGCAGCCTATGCTCACAGCAGTTTCCTTATGCTGTTTAAATTAGGGTGACGTCAGTTCACCTCAACTTTTAAAACGAAGCAAATCTATGATTTAGATTACTATGGAACAATGTTCTACACTCAAAATTTTCTTCTAGAAAGAGAGTATCACTGATTACTAAGAAGCAGTTACCCAGCAACCTATCCCTGCAGAGAACAATGTAAAAACATGAAATATAATTATTGACTCCATTTAGTCATTCTTACCCTCACCTCTCAGTTCAGTCCTAGAACACATACTGTTTAGATAATCAACTCACTAAGATGCTGCTAAGTCTCATGCCAGCTACAACTGCAAATAATTCTTATTTGATAGGGTAATCCCTCAGCAGGAAGGTAGGGATTTTAAAAGACAGCTTATATTCTGTAACTGACTTCTACAGATTTATTATCAAATGTTTCATGGGATTTGGCTATGGAATGGAATTTCAGTATTAAAAATATAAACTCAAAGCTACCATTTCTTTTTTTAAAATATGTATTTATTTGGCCACGTCAGGCCTTAGTTGCGGCATGTGGGATCTAGTATTCTGACCAGGGATTGAACCCAGGCATTGGGAGCATTGAGTCTTAGCCACTGGACTACCAGGGAAGTCCCCAAGCTACTATTTCTTACAGCTGTAGAACCTGCTCTTTCATGTTCTCTTAAAAGCTGAAAGATCACAAAGGCAAGATTGTTGTTAAGGCTAAGGAAAGAGGGTGTGTCACCAAAGCGTACACAGTGGTGAAACCCAACTAAACTGTCAGAATCATTACTGACAGCAACAGAAGAGGACTGACATACCAGTGCGTGAATCAGCAAGGTCCAGCCTACCACCTCAATTACATCTGAAGGATCTACTTGTTACTTTGGTGGGGAGAAAGCATTAAAAAGAATTCATATGTAAAGTCAATACTACTTAAAGCACATGTAAATTAAATAAGCCCTCTCAACCATCCACAGGTTTGTCTCCTAAAATCTTAGGCACAAAATAGTCTGTAACACTGACATCCATCTTAATTTTCAGAGGACAAGGGAAGGAGACAACTATTACACAGACTCACAAGTTACCTTTTAAAATTAAGACATCTCAATTTTACAACAAATGTAGAAAAGTATTTATAGAAGAGGGGAAAAAAAAGCTTCATTTATTGTAAAGTCAGGTAAACTTATGTATACAGCACAGTACCACACATTAACAGAAGTTCATTCACAGGTTACCTTCAACATAACTTAATGGGTTCCATAAGGGTCTAAAATACTTCTAGATTGAATGTAAAATTTCTAGATCTAGAGGGCTAAAGGGACATTAGTCCACTGTTATCAAAATGCAATGAGAAATGTTAATGTATGCTTAATTTCCATCAAAACTTTCTATTCAACAGCTCTTAAAACTTTTTTAAACCCCTGCATCATTTCTAAAAGGATTAAGGCAAACTGCTTTTTTGTTAAAATTCAAAATAAAGCTTTTTCAAAAGATCTAAATGGAACTTCTATATACAAATTTGTTTAAAACTCTCAGAATCAAGAGATTGGCTACTGCCAACTAGAGATTTCATAGTTACTCAAGATAGATAAAACATATTCTCCCTTCTATTAAGGATGAAAATAAAATGCCTGCATCAGTTTTCTATTATTAAAAAACTATGAACCTAGTAACAGATGTCTTATAGTATAGTCTCTCAATACCATGCTTAGTCCTTACATCTTACTTGCCTATGTATAAGATACGTTTTGTTCCTTAAAAAAAAAAAAAAAAAAAAAACAGATCCAGTGGGAGAAAGAATGTTTAATAAATGGTATTGAAACAAATAGCTATCTGTTTGGAATAAAAATAAAATTAGATCCTTATACCTTGTACCATGTAGAAAAATACATATATTACTGATGGATTTCAGAGTAAAAAATAAAAATGCAAGTACCCAAAATTCTACATACAAATTTAGGGAGTTCACAGACTCCCTAAAGCCCATCCATGGATCTCAGATTATCTAGAAGAGGAATTGTTAATTATAACTTCTATTAAAATTTCAATGCCAAATACTAGATGTGTTTTCAAGATCAAGTCACATGCAACAAATGAAGATGAACACATTAACTCATTGTTGTAACTTTATAAAACTGCCAAACTGGAACTAGAAACAGAGGCATGTCAATACAAATGGACAATGACTTAAGAAAAAAAAAAAAAACAACACCAGTTTAAATAAGTTTGAGTGCATACTGTACAAGTGTATCCATGTCTGTTAGCCTTTCAGAAATATAAAATCAGCTAAATCTGTAGTACTTAAATTTAACATATGCAATGTTATTCTCAAACTTGATTAAAATACTTAATAAATACATGTTTAATATGAATAACTGCAACATACTTAAACATCTAAACATATAATAGGAATTCTATAATATTAAAATGCAATACTTTCACCTGCATTAATCTCATACACAATGGAAAAATACTTGCAGATAATTAGCATTAAGAATGCAAATATATTTTCACTGTGGAAGAAAAATAAGATTAGAAATCATATATTTGTATAATCTACAAGAAAGCTGTAGATAGTCTACATTATGATATTCTATGTTAAAATGAAAGCAATATTTAAGTTTACAACAAATTTACTCAAGGCAAAATATTTATTACAGAACAGAATCTTAAATCAAACCAAGGCAACATTAGATTAACCATTTTAGTTTCTTTTTTAAATGAACTGTAGCTTTCAAATTGTAATAAAGGTAAAACATAAATTCTAACATGCTCGTCTCTTCTTATAAATGGGATGATGTAGAAAAGCAAAGCTTCAATGTATAGGGATTGGAACCATCTGTAAAATTAAAAAACAAAGTTAACAGTTTCCTTCATCAAACTTTCATGATAAAATTGAACTAGCAGAGTAAATTATTTTACTTTTTTATAGTATTTGAAGAAGGAAAATTTCTATGTAAGGTAAGGAGAAGATTACTTTCATTCATACCTACTAGCAGGTGAGCTAAATGAAGGCTGGAATATTGCCCATTTTACATTCCTGTTGTTCTAAACATCATTTGACACATAGGATGCACTCATAAATGTTTTTTAAGTGAATTAATCATTAATTAATGATTAATTAACAGTATAATCCAGATAAACAGTATCAGGATTGGGCTTATCTAAGTCCATTTGCAAAACTCACTTTGCAGAAAATATCACCAATGGTAATCACTCAATAAAAGTTAATTTAAATATAGTTTGGGAAATATAATAAGATTGGAATATAAAAGAAATGAGCTGAAAAAGTTCTAAGAGAGTTAAGTATTAAACCTGATCAACAGGGCATATAAATTTTTAAACTGCTAAAGAAAAGAAGGGGTGATATAATACACAAAAATACTTTCATTTTATACATTCTTTAACTTTTCAGAACAAGCAGAGATAGTTCTTCATCAACTGATTATACGAAGAAATAATAATTATGTTATCTTAATGTACCAGAATTTTAGTGTTAAAAAAATTCCTATAAAAGTACATACATCAGCAAGTATTAGCAAGACACTGCAGAAGATTAAAAAAAAAAACACTGTACCTGTCTTCAAGGAGTTTACTATTAATATACTATATTTTGAATATATCTCAAATATGCATATAATCTTTTAAAATCTTCCAACAAAAATTTAGCCTGACTCACTACTTATTTTTGTGACTAAGGTAAAATGAGAGCAGGTATTCCTACTTATTAATTTTTACTAAGAAAATTTTCAATCATGAAAAAATATATGGATCAGTATAATGAACACCTACAAAGCTTCATTAACTGTCAACATCTGGCAGGCTTACTTCATCTACCTACTCTCCATATGCTTTTGGAGTGCTGGAATATTTTAAACCAAATCCTAGATATGTTGCTCCATCCATAAATGGATGGATGTAACTACCATCCTCCCCCTACTGCCATTCATCATCACTCCTAATAAAACGGGAATTAATTATTATTTATTTGAAAAGATAACGTTTCAAAACCCAATAGAGCCAGGAGCTAAGTAAATTATGCAGCACAAAGCTTCAAAAGTTAAATACTTGTATATTCTTTGCACTGTAAAAAAGAGGCCATTTACCATCATAAAGAGAGTGACACTTCATTTGAAACAAAAAAATGTGGGATACCATTTTTCATCTATCGTATTGGTAAAAATCGAAAGTAAAGTCTGACAACCCTCAGCATTGGTAAGAGTGTTGGGCAGCAGGCATTTTCAAACACCATAGGTAGTAAACTCGTGTAACCTTTCCAAGGACAATCTAGCAACATTTACCAAAACATAAACCTTTATGCTCTCTGTGAGGAAACTGCCCTACAAATATAAAACATGCAACTATTAGGATGTTTACTGTAGTAATAGAAAAAACACAATTAGAAACAAGCAGTATTCATCACAGGGGAAATGGATAAATCAAGTAAACTGTGGTACATCACTACTAAAAATAGCTACTCTGTGGCGAAAAAGAAAGGGGGGGAGGTAGTTTTACACCTGCTGATACAGAAACAGTTCCAAGACATATTAAGTGAAAATAACAAAGCACATAATAGTATGTATAGAAGAACCATTTTGTGTAAGTTTTAAAAAGGTAGATATATATACTGGAGAGGAAGAATAAAAGGAAAAGACAGGTTAGGGGTTATAGAAAGCTTTAACTTTCATTTTGTACCAGTAGGTACCATTTGAGTTCTTTAACCATATATATTTACTGCTTTCTTCTAAAAAGATCAACAGGATTTATGGAAGTCAGTCTCCCAGCAGGCCCCAGCGCTCTGTACCTCCTTGCATTCACAGCCGTGCATAGGCTCCGCCTACACTGTACCACAGTCGTATCACAGCGTAAGTGCTATCATGGCACTCCCAGTAATAGGTTACGAAAGGCACTGTGCCTTCTTTTTTGTTGGTCTTTCGCTTTCATCTCTCTCTCACTCATTCAAAAAAGGAAAAAGAGCTACCACGAAATGGCCAATATGGTTTGACCATCCCTACAAAGAAACACACGAGTGAGCACGGAACTGGATTATCCAGTCCCCAGTCATAAGACTTAAAATGATTGCAGCCTTATGAGACCAGAGCCAGACCCACACAGCTAAACTGTACACAGATTACTGATTCTCAGAAACAGTAAGATAGAGGCTTGCTGTTTTAAGCTGCTAAATGTTGTGATAATCTGTTACATAGCAAAAAGTCACTAATATAAGAATTATGAGGGGTTGTGGAATTTATATGCCTTTTTAAATTGAACTTCTACATTATACTATATTTAAAAATAAGAAATGATATCTTTAAATTATCATCAATGTTTGGACAGTAACTCCCACTGAATAATTATGACACAATTTTACTTACTTGGAACTCTTATCTGATAGTGATTTAGTGCTGTGAGGGCTTCTACTGCATCAGTTTTGCATTCCCATTCTAAAAGCCCAGAAAGTGTTTTCGCAGAAGCTAAAACAAAGGAACACAAATCCACTTGTTATTTGCTTATCATCTAATTAATCAGGAAACTTAAAAAGAGGGAATGTGCACTTACGTTTTGCATCAAACACTTTATATTTGATGAATGTAAGAACTTCATGGTCATTACACAACTGCCAAAGAAATGTAAAACTCCGTTAAAAAAGTCCAAAATAATATTCCTACCTTTTTTACCCCCTCCCCCAGAAAGTAAACTTTATGGTAGCATTTAAAGTTTTGAGTATGGCATGAATGAATTAAACCAAATGTTTTTAGATTAATAAGCTACATGAGAAAGTCAATTAAAATGGTGATATCCTATAAAATATGTATATAATTTTAGTGCTATACAATAAAGCCAAGACTTGTAACTGAAATATATATTCTCATAGCTAACCAGGGTTTAATTGAGTACCTAAGGTGGGGAGTGGTGTTCTGGAAAAATAAATTCTTTTCTGAAGCATTTTCTGCAGTTAGGGGAAAATGCAGGGATATATGAAGTTCTGTTATGGGTGAGATTTAAGGACATGGTAAAAGAACTTTATAAATGCAGGACTAAGCATATCTCATTCTAATTCCAATTCTCAAAAATATTGAGCCACAAAACAACAGAAGACCAATGAAGGATAGAGGCCATAAAAGTATAATGGTCAAAGAATGAACTATATTAAGTACCAAATCGAACCCGAGTCTCCCACATTGGAGGCAGACGCTTTAACCTCTGAGCCACCAGGGAAACAAGTTAAAAGAATACCAATAATATCAAAAGCAGAAGATGAACAGTGAGAGACTTTAAAATGATGTTAAAACATCACATATTTTAAAATAAGAAACAGGAACATTTTACACAATTTACATTTCAGCGCCTACCTTTGTGAAGGTCTCTTCTGTGACACACAATGGAACATTATAGTAGTGCAGCACACAGGAGGGTGGTTGGATGATATTCTTAGATGCTTGGCCAGCACTTGTAAAGCGATTATTTTTGCTCATTGCAAAATCCTTGTAGCTACTTGTACCATCCTCCAGCTCAAATATTTGACTTGGAACAACTGAATGTTGTTTAGACACACTAAAGATTAGAAATCAAAGAGGTACAGAACATACCTTCGTTAGATAAAAGCAGCAAGTTGGCAGTCTCAAACTGTTAACATATATGCCTGCATCAATCCTAACAAAAAAGGCGTATGCAACTATTTAAATACAATTTAAATATTTATTATTCACTATTTTTAACATTTATTTAATATTTAAATTTAGTTTGAGTTATAATCAATCACTCTAACACTTAGAAAAACCTACTGAATATATTTTCATATTAGAAAACAAAAAATTGCTCATTTTAACATTTTGCTTTGATTATAAAACTGTGTAAGTAATACACAAAATCTAAATTATATGATCTGAAGTGTCTAAAATGACACCATTATAGCTGCTAGTTTCAAATGTATCCTCAGTTACATTAAAATATTCTGAAATGGAAATTAATATCTCCAATAAAAAGGATACATGTTTTTTAAATTTACCACTTAAGATAAATAATTACCAAACATTAAGTCTTTTTCCAAACAATTTGACATTGTTAAGATGTGTGACAGCTCTTTCTACAGCATACTCATCGCCCATTTCTACCAGTGCTGTACCAGGAATGGTCTTCATAAATTTTACCTGTAAGTACAAAGTTCCCAACAGGTGAACATTTAATTCTCTTTAACAGTAACAGAATTTCTAAAAGACATTATAAGTGGTTGATGTCAAGTAAAGAAGAACACCTAGAATCTTAACTTTTTTCTGCTCTTCTATTAGACACTCTTAACTCTTATCAAAATGCAATAGTTTAAAACAGAAGACTGCAATTCTATTGTATATCACCCTGAAGAAGAGCACAAGGTTACCCTGACTCTGTTATTTATTAACTGTGTGATGTAGGGCAATTCACTTCTCTGAGCCACATACTTCCTTCTAAAATGGAGATAATGATAACATTTGGCAGAACTCATCAATATTTATTAACCCAATAAATATTAAGTACCTAATATGTTTTAATAATTATGCACTGTACTATGTACTGGGGATTTAATGGCAAACATAACAGACATGGTCTTTTTTTTTAAGACATGTTCTTCTTAAAGCTTATGTTCAAGTAGGAAGGTCAGAAATGTTGAAGTAAATAATAATTACCAACTATTCAGTGTGCTATTTATTGCTTTAGTAACAAACAAATAACAAACAAGATACTACATGAGAAATAATACAAAATGATCTTGAGATAGCATTTCCAGTAGTAAGGCTCAGGTAAGGTAGGGGCAGTTTAAAAAATAGGAAATACACATTTTCATGACATCTTTGAGAGAAGCCATATTTATCCTCTTAAATTATTCCAGTTTTAGTATATAATGCTATAAGGGTTAGATGGGATAAAGTATGACTATCTTTCAGCATAGTGCCTATGCCTTGGAAAGTCCCTAAATATCTATTAAGTATTACTAATGTTAATAATATATTAAACACAGTTCTAACCTGTTAACCTCAAGAAATAGTGAGAGTACTTACACAACAAATTGCAACATAGCATTTATATCTATCACTGCAACTATCAATTTTAATAGGCTATCCTAGTATTTTTATACTACACCTGTACTTGGACAAAACTCAGTTGTAGTGGAACTTTTCAGTTTTATTTGAAATCAACTGTCTTCCTGAGGGAAAAATTTCTCTCTCTTGATTTAATCCAATAACATTTCTACAAATGTAATAGTGACCAAATATGTATGTGAAGTATGTAGTTCAACTGGTAAATCTCAAAAAAAAAAAAAAAAAAAAAAANAACTTTTCAGTTTTATTTGAAATCAACTGTCTTCCTGAGGGAAAAATTTCTCTCTCTTGATTTAATCCAATAACATTTCTACAAATGTAATAGTGACCAAATATGTATGTGAAGTATGTAGTTCAACTGGTAAATCTCAAAAAAAAAAAAAAAAAAGAAACTAACCATAAATAGATCTTTAAAGGACTATGATGGCTTAAAATGTACCATTTAAAAGTTTTTAATTTTTTGAGATGTGGAGAGAGACCAGAATTGTTCAAATAACATACAGAAAACTTTGTTTTTATTAGAAAGTGATTTGGATTTCTAAATGAGACAATAGTTCACAACACAAAAAACAATGCTCTAAAAATGTTGATTACATTGCCTGATTCCAGTTGTCTACAAATGCGAAAAGCACAAACAGAAAAGTAACACTATGTAAAGAAGGTTAATATACACATTAAAGCATATCAGTTATAAATTATGCAGTTTCTGGACCTTAACAGAACACCCAGATGATGTATAAGATAAATGTGTATATGAAAAACTCTAAACTACTTTTCTCAATGCTGCTAAATCTGTTCCATGTATTCTTGGCTAGTCATACAAGGAGAAATATTCCTATGTTACCCCCTAAGCCAAATACGGACTTTCTTTTTTCTTTTTCTTTCACGTGGTCAAATAGGTAGTGGAAACTTTTTTTCAGAGATGTTTCAAGTTGCTGTCTCAGATCAAGGATGTTTTAGAATTAATGAACTAAGAACTCAAGAGTAGCAATTCCATGCCCCCGCCCTCCCACCAACACTTATGACTCACACATTGTACTTTCTTTTATTGCTGTGAAAACAATACTAAAATCACTTAAAACAACAGGAAAAAAACAACATACTACAGTACTGAAACTCAAATTAGCAAATGTATCAAACAAGTGGTAAGAAGACTACCAATCATTTCCCCAGTTAAATTTTCCATGATTCTTTCAAAAATAGTTTAGAACATATTTTGTAACAGGGACTCTTCTAAGTGTTTGTGAGATATCAATAAAACATCATGGATCTGGGGAAAGCACAGAGTTATCTGGTGAAAATAAAGTTCAATGAAGTTTTTAAAGATCTTCAAAATATGTGAAATTTAAATGTTTCACTACTTTTTGAGTATAAAGCCTCCAGACAGAAAGTTTTGGGCACAGTCTATCAAAGTAGGCCAGTTTCAAATACTGATTGAGGTAAAAGCATGTTGTCCTGCAGAAGACACTAGAACTCTAGCATTTGGGAGGCAGATGTATCAATTTAGAACTCTCCAAAAATTCATTCATAGACAGCCAAGTCCTGAGACTTGTTTATGTAGACCAAGCTCCAAGAAAGTAATTGCTCTTTCAAAATTCCACAGTTCAGTATGTTAAATACCAGAATATATCTAAAGTAATTTAAAAAGTATAGGCTTTATGCCTATAATGTGCTAGTAATTGATTAAACTGCTTACCATTTTAGATTTCTATTTAGGTTAGTAATTTACTCTGCTACTCAGCAGAAACTAACACAACATTGTAAAGCAACTATACTTCAATAAAAATGGAAAAATATTTTTAGTACCAACAATCTACTCTGATCACTAACCAACAGAAAACAATTTCTAGATGTCTACCTAATGAATTTTTAACTTATGTGGATCACTACTGAAAGAACCTGCATGTTCTTAAATATGAGAAAACACAAATATCTGCAGCCTTTTCAGATTTTCCTATTATATATCCTAGCAAAAGAAGTTAATATACAATGAAACTTTAAAAAATAATTTCTTAAAAAAATTAAATTTACCTTTTCAATATTTCCATATAAGCAGAATAGGTTGAAGACTCTTGAACAATTCATTTTTAGTTGATGTAATCCACTAACCATTACAACTGAACCAGAGGGATTTCCTCCATGCATGTAAGAGGAAGAGGCCTGTGGTAATGGATAGGCAACAAGCTCAGGTGTATCTCGAGAGCCCATTCTGTAACGACTTGGTAAAGGTAATAATGGACCATGGGATCCTATTAAAAACAAAACAAAATAAAACTTTAGCAGACACACTTCAACACATACACAAACAAACTCTTATTAGCTAGGTTGATGCATATCCAAGGAAAACTCAAAAAATGTATGAATATTCAAATATAACCTGTGGGAATTAACAAAAATCTGTATTTATTTGCACCAGATCCAATATACACTGACCTGCACACACATGCATACACCAGGATTTAAGTTCTTATTTTTAAAAAGTGATTTTAACAAAATTCAGGCTATGGATGGATGAAAAAGAATCAATGTAAAACTTTGGGCCACTATACATAAATCATACATCAAACTCATAAAAATCTGCCAACATCTTTTGGAGGATGGAATAATACAATAAAATCTTCAGTGAAATCTATATACAGATAACACCTTTAGTTCCACTAAGAAGTTGTCCCCTTGAATATATTTTACTATTAATGTACTTTCAGGCTAGAATTGTATTCTCCTGATTATAATTTAGGAAATAAAAAGCCTAGATTTAGTTAATAACCCACCACAAACACACTCAGAGGTTATAATTATTCAGCAACTTCCATTTTTTGAAACATCAAGAATCCAAAAGAATGCTTGAATATCTGAATCTGCTGTCACAGAAACACACAAAACTATGTCTCTCATTCTGAGAATCTTTACTAAGAATCAACTAGCTAACTCTAGAGTAGCTCTAAGTAACTTCAATTTACTCAGTTTTCCCATCCATAAAAGATTAGAAGCAACAGGAAAAACAGAGCTAGAGTGAATGGAATAGATGGGAATGAAGGAGTCCAGAGAAAATGATACTAAAAGTTGGCAGAGGGCACATTTACAGCAGGTAGAAGAGAGGCATAAGAACTGAGAACAAGCAACTAAGATGGAGAAATCTAACTTAAAAATGTAAACCCACACGTCGTAGTGCTCCTGAAGTGAAGTGAAGTGTTAGTCACTCAGTTGTGTCCGACTCTGCAACCCCATGGACTGCAGCCCACCCCCGTCCATGGGATTTTCCAGGCAAGAAGAAGAGAGGCATAAGAACTGAGAACAAGCAACTAAGATGGAGAAATCTAACTTAAAAATGTAAACCCACACGTCGTAGTGCTCCTGAAGTGAAGTGAAGTGTTAGTCACTCAGTTGTGTCCGACTCTGCAACCCCATGGACTGCAGCCCACCCCCGTCCATGGGATTTTCCAGGCAAGATACTGGAGTGGGTAGCCATTTCCTTCTCCAGGGGATCTTCCCAACCCAGGGATTGAACCTGGTCTCCTGCACTGCAGGCAGATTCTTTACCGACTGGGCTGAGTCAGTGATTATAGAAGCATACTCTGGGGTGCATATAAAGATTTTCCTACTGTGCAAGAAACCAATCCAAAAACCCAAGTCCTTCCCTCATTTTTCAAGAAATAAAGAGTATGTAAGGCTACTGGCTTTCACTTTTAAGACTAAGGAACACCTGTCATGTAGAGTGAGTTACTAAAAACTACTGTATTTTGGTATCATAGCACATTATTACAGCTTATGTGGATTAAACTTTCAATATTCTAAATATAGCTGCCATTCATAACAACAAAGAAATACTACCACTGAGCACATGTAAATATAGTGTAAATTCCTACAATTTTATGGAGGCATACTTTATCAATATATCATCAGTGTTGCCTTAAATTGGTCAAGGTTTTCAACTGCTCTTATTGTCGATAATCTAGTTTATCAAAACAATCAATATAGCTCATGGTGAGTTACTCATTAAGTAATTATCTGTATTTCAGCCTCTAATTTAGACTATTATATATAAGGTGGTGTTAAATATCAATTATTCTTACCCCTACTGCAAAAATGCACATATATATTATACTCCACCCAGCCTAGTACTACCATTTGCTTGTACAGTAATGACACTACACTATTATGACTAAATTTTTTCACAGACAGTGGGAAAATGTATGTTAGATGGGTAATGGAAACTTCCACTCTGCTGAAGTTGACCAAGGTCCAAAAACTTTAATGTCATAGGTAACAAATTCAGTGCAAAAGATTATCTAATGTTTGTAATGACACTGAGCCATCAGGATTAAATTATGCTATACACACTATTTAAATCATTACCTATATCAAGAAGATTAAAAACAAGTCTCTTAAAAGCTTTCTAAATAACTCATGCAATAAGTATTGCTGCTTCTGTTTTTAAAAAAATTCTTTTATATGGGAAAATGCTACATAAATGGCATTTTGAACATTTTGAAGGCCTTCCCCATCTTCAACACTTTAAAATCTGTACATTATTTTTTGCCGCTTTTCAAGTATGAGGGCTTCTATCAGTTCATCTCACATGGCTGGACTCTCAAATAAAGATAAAGAATTCTTAAAGCACAGATTTATACTGCTATAATAAACTAGTAAACAAGTTTAATCTGTTAAATAAACCTTTTCCTTTATTTTTTCACATAATACTATAAAGGAAAAGTCACCTATGATATGACACCAAAATGCAAATGACCCTGTTTTGCTGAACTGCTGATCTGAAGGGACACAGCTATGATTTGAAGCACTTGTAAAAAAGGCTCAACATCACGAGCACTGACTCCCATCTTTGCTTTTACCCCAGTTTCTTCGTGCTACTTCTCTCTTCAGTCAGTCTTGATGCGTCATCATCTCCTATCTCCTCTCCTGCTTACTTCCCTAGGAAAATAGAGCAAACCCTCCTCTTGAGACAAATGTTTCAATAAACACAGCTCAGAGCAGGTGCCCCTATACAAACCCACCACAACCATCCTTCTTCAGCAGGACTCTCCAGAACTGGAATGACCCCTATTTAACAAACGTCATTCCAATGAGTTTTGCATCTCTCTTCAAGCTTACATCTTAAAATTTATACACACTCACTCTTAGGGCATGAAACCAACAGAGAATTTCACAACAGGCTTTCAGAAAATATAAAGTTCTTCTAGGGCATATAACATATTCTTATTAATGTAATTTTCATGTATTTTATTAAGCGAAGACAAACCTGAAAAGCCACACTGAGAAAATGGTTTGTGTCATCATTACTGTAGTACTTTGTCCTTCATTTATATGCTCACAGATTTTTTTCTAACTCCCTCTGGCAGAATATTTAACCAATTTTTGGCCTTAAGCTGACTGCCATGATACATTTATATCATCTACAACTATACTACAAACTTTGATGAGCCATTCTTTTGAAAACCTCCATTATACAATGCACAGTAAACTCCTAATAAGGGTTTCTTTACTGAAGGATCAGAACTACTTGTATGACCATATTAATATTTACTGTTAAAGAAACTAAGAAAAATGATCAAGGAACACACTATAATGACTGTAGTAAGATTTTCACTTTATACTACACTTACTGTTTTGATATAACATATTGTTTCAAAATCTCTTCTGCAATACAGACTACCATAGAAACTTGAACAATTAGACACATACACGTAATTAATTCCTAGAGTTCAAAAAAAGATACTAGGGATTAAGCTAAAACTCACAGCAAAGAATGGTCATCAAATATGTACACTATTTGAAAACATTTCAAACAACAGGAAACACTGGTGGCTTTTCAATAATAAATTCCAAGAACACAACATAGCAATTTCTGTTTTCTACCATTTCTAATAGTAATGCTAATTGTACTTCAACTTTAAACCACAGAATAGGTGGGGTCAATAACTACTGCTAAAAACTAAAAAAATATTTAAAAACACAGAACTTAGAACCAGTTTAAACTTTTATCAACAATTCTCAACATCTGCTTATAAAGACAACAGCCAGATACCTAACTTTTTCCCTGGGGAAGATTATCAATCTAGGTTTCATAATCTTAATTTATCAACCACAGCAAACATTAAAACTAAGAAGTAAAAAAAAAAAAGAACTAAACACAGATTTAACCAAAGGTGAAATACCAAGTACAGAACTAAAAGAATTAAGAGATCTAACCAAAATCATGTTTTCTTTTCAACAAATACCTCATTCACTCTGCCTTTTATTACTCTAAATTCCTCTTTGCTCATAAACTGCTGGAATGGAAGAAAATACACTTACTGAGCTATACTTCTTTTTGGTCTTCTAACAGTCTGGAGCTCATAACTAATCAAAACCAAAACAAAATGTAACAGTGAAAAAGCTTTCAATCCCAAACAAGAGCTCTCATTTATCCCAAAGATTATGTGATATAACAACAGCCTAAGAAAACAAAGGACTTTGGACAACTCCTTTGGAGTATATTAATAAGGGACTGATCCCATAAACCAAGTCAAGGGAGCAGAAAAAAAAAGAGAGACAAGAATTGTGCCATTCTTCATCAGAAATGCAAAAATTCTAAGAGTTTGTCTATACTACCTTCCTTCTGCCTTGACAAACTTACCATAGCCATCATGTCTAAACGAAGAAGGGTGTTCTCCCAGAATGGCTTGTCTCTGGCGACCCTTTCCTCTATCTGACACAAAAGTAGAAACATGGTTTTAACAATTTTGACTCAAGTACTTAACAGAGTTCTCACATGGGAAACACCCATTCAAAACATCCATTACAATTCATGAGAAATGTGATTCCTGGTTAATGTTAAACATCCATTCATATCCAATTTAAATACAAACACCAGAAGTTTAAGAAAATAATTCTATCTAACAAATTCCACTTAACTTGAAAATATCTTTTTGGCAAACGCCAAATACAATCACACTTTCGAATTTAAGGAAAGAATGGATACTTTTCAAAAAGTGAGGTACACAATGCTAAAGCTTGACACTGTACAGAAGTTGTTTTACCAATACATGTCTTTAAAACAAGCTTTAAGTGCAGTACTTTTGAAAGACAGTACCTGATGCATACTATTAGCTTCAACAGCAACACATTTTCAAAGTGGGCTTCTTTCAAGAAGTTCAGCATAAGCCAACAACAACCTGTATTACATGGTTTCACAATCAGTAAACACAGAGTATTTTGTATGTATATACACATATTTACAAACACCTACTGACTTGAGAGCTGGAAATTTTCACATCACTGGCCCATANCTATTAGCTTCAACAGCAACACATTTTCAAAGTGGGCTTCTTTCAAGAAGTTCAGCATAAGCCAACAACAACCTGTATTACATGGTTTCACAATCAGTAAACACAGAGTATTTTGTATGTATATACACATATTTACAAACACCTACTGACTTGAGAGCTGGAAATTTTCACATCACTGGCCCATACTGTGTATCATGGATTGGCCATTGTCTATAGACCTTAACACCAGGCAGAACTAGGAACACCCCCAAAGCTTAAATATGCCAAGTTAAAGCTAACCAAGGGGGCTACATTATTGGACGAGAGTACTACAATACTCCTAAAGGATAATTTTTATGCTAACTACATCTTTAGGGGAGGCATGCCAATTTCCTCAAATCTAAGAAAACAATAAAAAAATTTATTCTAAGTTTCTAAAATAGTACTTCCTATGTTAGTAAACTTTAAAAATCATGTAATATTTTGAGAAAGTTTGCTGATCAAATTATGGTGTTCGGTAAGATTTTCTTTTTTTTTTAAATGAATCTTAAGAGTCTAGTCATTCTTTGAAAATTCAAAGAGAAAGGCTTTCTACATATCCTTAGTCACCTAAACAGATGAGGTTAATGGGAGATGAGAAATACTTTAATTTTCACTTCATGCTACATAAGTGTTGTTTTAATTACTTATTTCAAGTTATCACAGCATTGAAAGGGACCTAGGAGGTCATCTAGTTCAACTTTCATTCAGTGTATAAATTCTCTTTATATCATCGCTGAGACTATCAACTGGGACCACCTAGCCTCTGCTGACCCAACTCTGGTAACAAGATACTCATTACTTTCCCTTACATTTTCAGTTAGTCTCAAATCATGAAAAAATTAATTTCTATATTATATAGAAATTTGTCCTCTAAATATATTCTACTCCATTGAGGGCCTCACAGCCTTATTCAATACTTAGTCTTTCTCCAAAAACTCTTTCAAATGCTTAGAAGTTATGATGATCCTTTCCATATTCCCAAAGTCATTTATTTCTCCTCCAATCTAAACACTCACAGTTCCTTCTTCCCAGTTTTATCATTTAAGTCTCACTCTATCAATCCAGTCTGCTATTCTACTCTGCTAACATTCCTCTGCTCAAGAACGCAACCAAATGCTAAATATAAGTGCTTATCTGATCTCAGAATCTTAAACCAAAACCATCATAAAAGTCTTCATGGGTTAGTTTTACTGACAGTTAACTGTGTGCTATAAAAGAGCGAGCACTGAATTGGGAATCAATTAAGATTTCAACGTAACCACTAATTTGTCATAGAAACAATCTTTATGTATAAAATGAAGGAGTTAGAGTAGATGATCTCTAAGGTATCTTTCAGCCAAACATTGTCATTATTTCTCTTTAATAATTTCTCTTCAATAACTGGAAGAATGCACTAACATAAGGTCATATAAAGAAGTATGAGGACGAGTCAAACATTGCATTTATCAATGTATAAACAGTGGTTTGTAAACTTTCATGGATTCAGTCTGAAATCTGATAGAAGCTGTGGACCTTTTCTCCCCTAAAAGATGCACACACACACAAGTTTTGCTGAACATTTCTGGAGGGATTCTCTGGAGTCTAGGCTAAAAATTCTTTGCACTAAAATGTAAACTGATCTGAAAAGAACTTTTTGAAATGAGGTTATATTTATAAAGTCACTCTTGTTTTTGGTAGAAAAAGTTACAATTCAGTATCAACTTGAATGGAAGCTGAAGTCACTACAAAAACAAAAATAAACTGCTATATGATATTTGCTGTATAGACAAATATCTATCTGTAGTGAATCAGAAAACAAGAATTTTTTCCCTTTGAAAGTATAAACAGCTAACTGTTCTATCTCCTTTAATTATATTTCCCTATTTAAATTTCTATCTTACATTTCTAAACTTTCCTGACTATAATTTCTTGTATAAAAATCTAATCTAAGCTGGCTTTTGTAAAACTCAGTTCTTTTAAAAGAATAGAAATAAACACTATTAAAATAAGAAGGATGTCCATAAATATCTTAAGAAACATTAAGAGAAAAATAACCAAACTTACTATTTCAAATGAGTTTAGAAAAAAACAAAACTGAATGTTCAGTAACTGTAACTTGACAGAAGTGAGAGATTTCTCATCAACCACTTGGTCTGTTGTTTGAGTACTAAGGCTTCGTTTTTCAATACTGTAATTCAGCTGTACCAAGCCCAGGCCAAGCAGATTTCTGTAAGGAGTAAAAAACGTGGGGTCCAGCCTACGCTGCATTATCAAACAAACTTGTTTGCAACCCCATGCATAAGGCAAGATGATTTCCTGAGAACTAAGAATTAAAGGGGTCAATCACCCAAAAGTCCTAAATATTTGAACATGCAAAGGATCCCCACATTGTCTCTATCTCTTTTTTTTTTTTGGCAACAGTACATGCACTATGGACTTCCTACTGACCAAGATATTCTGGATGCATAAAAATTTTTCCTAGTTTACTGACTTTTACGGATATACTCATCTTGGTGAGGTTTCCCAACACATGGTTCAAACACTAATATTGTAGTTGAGATGTAGCCAATACTGCAGCCCCCTTGTTTTTACAAGATCCACATTTTGATTTGTATATTCCAGAATTGCCACACAGTCAGTTGAACAATTTTATCATTCAAATCTATGCTCATGAAATCTAGCATTTATAAGTTATAGGTGAAAATGCATCTCAAATGAAATGCTCCTATTTTCAGATTCATAAAGTTTAAATATATTCTACCTTGAACAGACATGGTACTTTCACCTACATTTGAAAGGTCAAAATTTCTAGTTACACAAATTAACATGAATGATAATCTTAAATTGTTACAAAAAGTGACAACTTATAAACAGCCACTTTACAAAAATCAAACCACACAGAAAATCTTCTTTTACATATAATTCATCTTTTCATTATTATGTTATTCAATGTCCACAATTGAGGAAAACAAAAACAAAAAAGTAATCTTAGGTGCAGCAAGTATGTATCTATTTATCTTTAATATCTGTGTGGATTGGTTGAGCATTATAATTCCCAAGACCTGTAGATAGCTCTATTAAGGATTATATCCTCTATTAAGGATTCAATTAACAATTTGAATCTAAGCTGCTAACAGTTACAGCAATGGGCATTAAGATTTACAACATTGTAGATAAAATGTAGTATCCGTCAGTGAAAAGTTTTAAATTCTACAACTGAAACCTTAAGGGAAATCAAACCAATATATACATACAACTTGAATAAATGGGCACAGTCTATCATGGTATTCATCCCATGCAAGTCTGAAGTACTGTTAAGTGTCCTCCTTTAAAAACTTGGGGTGATGGTGCATGCAGTATGCAGTCAAGGTGAATTGCAAGTCTGAGTTTTTCAGAGGGCTTTTTGCTGATGCCGATGTTGTGCATGATGAAGTGTAGAGTCAGCCTGCTGGAGTCCTCTATCCTTCTTAATGCCTCGTCCAGCTTGGGGGGAAAGTCCTTTCCATAGAGAAGCAGTGTGCAAGTTTGAAGTTTGTAAGGAAAATTCTGAAATCAGTTTCCTCTCCTCCAAAGAGAGAGAGCTGCTTGGAGAAATGCAAGTCCTTGAACTGCGGGCGTGCCTGTATGTGTGGGCTCCTTGTTGAACTAAATATACGTTAACTCAGTACATACCAGAAGGGGGCACTAATGTTCAAGGTTCTTTTCCAGCATTACAAGGCCTTTTGCAACAAAAGCTTCACCAACAAGGTTTTCATTTGAATGAACTAGCTCATGTCAGGAAAAAGGAATCTAACTGCATGTAAAAATTTGACAGCAGATGTCAAGTACATCTAAAATGCATAAAATACTTACCTCGTCTTCCCAAATATGGTTTAGTGTAGTCCCAACTGTCATTGTCATTCCTGATAACATTTAGACGAGTTGGCTGTTAAGATTAAAAAGAAAGGAAGTTCAAACTGTGTATCCAAAGCATAATAACTTCTTTGGCAAAGTGTTGAAAAGAAATATTTACCCTTGCATATTCAATTTTTAGTGTGCAACATCCAGCGTATATATCTGCTCCATTGAGAGCTGCTTTAGCTTTCTGGGCACATAGGACTGATTCAAACATAAGCTCTATTAAGGAAATTTGGTTTAAAGTGTCCAAAATTTATCATTATTCACTCCCTAAGAAGTGGACTGAAAAACGTCAGAAATAACTTACTTCTGAAAATGCTTTATGAAATACAATTTCAAACAATTTTTAGTACAAGAATTTATTTTTAAGATCAAGGGTACCAAAGAAAACATAATGCAACCAAAATATCTACATTAATCCTTCTAGGTTATCAGAATAGGTCATCAGAAATACTTTATAAATTGGGGAATGGGAGGGGGAAAATGGAGCATGGTCTCATTCCCTATCAAAGGCCAGCTTGCTATCTTTTTGTTTCAATTTTTGAAGCTTTTAAACTTTTATATACAAAGAGCTAGTATTATTTCTGCCTAAGTTAGATATTTGACTCATTGGAAAAGACCCTGATGCTGGGAAAGACTGAAGGCAGGAGGAGAAGGGGACGACAGAGGAATGAAAATGCTTTATGAAATACAATTTCAAACAATTTTTAGTACAAGAATTTATTTTTAAGATCAAGGGTACCAAAGAAAACATAATGCAACCAAAATATCTACATTAATCCTTCTAGGTTATCAGAATAGGTCATCAGAAATACTTTATAAATTGGGGAATGGGAGGGGGAAAATGGAGCATGGTCTCATTCCCTATCAAAGGCCAGCTTGCTATCTTTTTGTTTCAATTTTTGAAGCTTTTAAACTTTTATATACAAAGAGCTAGTATTATTTCTGCCTAAGTTAGATATTTGACTCATTGGAAAAGACCCTGATGCTGGGAAAGACTGAAGGCAGGAGGAGAAGGGGACGACAGAGGATGAGATGGCTGGTTGGATGGCATCACTGACTCGATGGACCTGAGTTTGAACAAGCTCCGGGAACTGGTGATGGACAGGGAAGCCTTGCAGGCTGCAGTCCATGGGGTCGCAAAGAATCAGACACAACTGAACTGAAGTTAGATGTGTGTGACTCAAGGAAGTTCCCTTGGTCAACTTAATGAGGCCAGCGTCTTTTGCACACTGGTAGAAATACTGACAGCACACATAGAGGCCGTATTTCCGGATCAGACCGTGCTGCTGCTGCTGCTGCTGCTAAGTCTGTGTGACCCTATGGACAGCAGCCCTCCAGGCTCCTCTGTCCACAGGATTCTCCAGGGAAGAATGCTGGAGTAGGGTGCCATTTCCTTCTCTGTGCTCGTTTGAGCCAACTGGGCAAGAGCAAGAACCATTCTTTCTCTCTTTTTACAGCTTGCTATCTTGAAATAGGAAACACTGTACTCTCCAAGTAGGAAGAACAGATAATTTTCTGTTAGGCAGTCCAGTGATTAGGCATCCACACTTCTACTGCCAAGGGTGAAAGTTCAATTCCTGGTTCAAGAATTAAGATCCTGTAAGCCACACAGCAAGGCCAAAAAAATTAAGTAGGAAGAATATTACAAAGAATCAATATGATAACAAAAGAAATACTTGATTTTTATATATTTCTGAGAAGGTTGAGTTTATAATCTTTATCCTCATTTTACTGGCCTTTAAAATTTTACTTTAAGTTTCTTTTTAAAAAAAAAAATCAAACCACAAAAGTGGTAATAAAAAAAAGGCAAAAATACCTTGCCAGAGTAATATATATAATATATATTACCATTATATATCCCTACTTTTTTCTATGTATATACATGTACACACAGGTTAGGGTTTTTTTTAACTATTTTTTAATGGGATTATACTATATGTACAGCTTGCTCGTTTTACTCAATGTATAACAAATTTAACATAGAAAAGTAGGTCTTACATAAACCATGATCATTTAAAAGATTCAATGAAAAAAGGAAAGAAACATTCTACTGATTCCAACATTTTGATACTTCCAAATTATTTTAAAGAGATTCAGAAAAGTCCATTTGAGATAAATTTCAAAAAGGTTCAAGTATACATATAATCAAACAGTGTTATTTTTTTCCCCCCATTAAAAAAGCAAAGCAAACTGTAAAATGAAGCACCACATTACTTTACAGTAGAAGTTATCAAAAACAGTAAAATTCTCTGTGGGTACTGCAGTTTTGTTTTTAAACCTAAGACAACTAGATGGTGGGGGATAATAAACACTACTTGTTCTCAAAAGTATTAAGCAGGAAAAAGATCTATATTACACAGCATTCATACACATCAATAAAAAATTTATAAATAAAGGATATTCAACCATTGCTTGTATCCCATTTCTCTTGAATATAACAATACGCTGCACTTTCCCAACAGGATTGCATACAGTATATAAAACATCCTAGGAAGGAAAGAAAACAAAGACTTCATCACATCTTATATTCAGAAATATAATAAAGCCAAACTCTACTTTGTTTAACAACAACAACAAAAAAACCTGTCATGATGTCATTTATATTAAGCACTAATTAAACTTTTAAAAACTGTTATACTTTAATAAATCTAAAGCTATTTCTTCACCTACACAATATACTCACATTAGAGAATTTCTAATGAAACATTTGAAAAGCATTATTACTTATAATCTCCTAAATGAATCCTCAAATTTTTAAGTACCTAAAAGAATCTCTGATAATACAATTAATATACCAAAGCTGTAACCAGTTACTTTTTTTCCCAAATGTGACTCTGAAATGTTTAATATTATAATCACTTAAATTACAATAAAAATATTTATTAAAGAGTAGGAGTAGTACAACTCAGTATCTATTTTTCGAGGACAATGGCTATAGATAAAAGACCCAGGGACGATCATTTATAAAGAGTTAAATTTAACCAAACAAGATGCCTGAATCTAAACGAGAACCCTAAATACCCATTTAGGAACAGTTCTTCAACTTTCAAATTTTTTGAGTACCTACATTACAGAGCCACATCATTAGGTAACTAAGGATATAATAAACAAATCAGAGTACTTGTACTAGTTATATTCTTTTTCCCAAAACACCAAGATTGTAAATATATTAATGGTGTTTATTAATAAAGTCTATACAGATCACAAAAATAAATAGATACATAGTTATCTATCTAAATTTAAATAGTATCTAATGCTTTAAAAGTTTATGTTCAAATATCATATACTCTTATTAGAAATCATACTAAATGAAACTCCTCTTATTATGACATTTTATTCATTACAAAAATCAAGTGTCCTTATCACTAGTTTATTACTAAACAGCATGCTATTACTATAAAGTAGAAAACTCAACTGGTTCAGGACACAAATCCTTTCAAAACTCTAACATTACTTTTTTAAAGAGTGAAGAAGAGAAGTTTTTAACAAGCTATCTCTAACCAATTTATAATGATAAATACATCTTACTATACCACGGGATTCTGTCACCACCTAGTAGATGCTCTGAGTGTATGTGCTGGCATATGAGTGACAGAGATTTCTTGGATCATTTCCAACAAGTCTGTCTATACTTTATTATCAGAAAGAGAGTTAACAGTGAGAGTAGTAAATAAAAGTAATGTGCCTATTTAATTATGACAACTGTGCTTCTGACCTTTTTACAACTTCAGTGTTCACCATGTCTTTGTTCATTAAACGTGATAGTCAAAACTAAGATAACTTTTAATAATTCTTTTTTTTTTAACCCACTATTTTCAAATATCTATATGGCAGTGAAGAAAACTACAGGTTAGTCACCCAAGGCAAATTCCAAAATCGCTTTTAATTTAGTCTGTCTTACTAAAATACATACCACTGTAATCGGATAAAGAGGATTCTGAATCGACAGCAGAAGAACTTTGTTGCCTCCTGATGGATCATCAGTATTTCCTGGCCGAGTGATCCTTTTGCTTGTAGAATAGTTGAAAAAAGCCTGCTGACCAGCTATGTACACAGGTTCATCTGCAGCAAACGTCACACATTCTTTGGCACTATCTATGTTCTCAAATTCCACCAGAGCCTGCCGTTTAAATGGCATCATCATCACATAGCTGAAAGGAAGATAGGGAAAGAATACCTTAATATAGCAAGTTTAATTAACATTTTTCTCAAGTAAAAGCAGACTTTAATTAAAAATGTCTCAAATCATACAGGCTAGTAGTCTTCACTACCTACACCCAATGTTAGTAAACTCTTAAATTATCCAAATAAACTGTGGTATACCGGGTAGATGGTATACGTTTAAAAGGTCCTCTTGTGATTAAAAGCTTTTATGTACCTCATGCCCTCCTCAAGCACAATTCTGTTATCAGGTACTAATAATCCCATCCAGTTTATTCCTCAGGCTGCCACTTATAAGCAGCATTAGAAAATGTCTAGAAGTCACAACTACTGAAGCCCGTGGACCTAGAGCCTGTGCTCCGTAACAAGAGAAGCCACTGCAGTGAGAAGCCCACTCACTGCAACTAGAGAGCAGGCCCCACTCATGCAACTAGAGAAAGCCTGTGCGGCAATGACGATCCAACGCAGTCAAAAATAAATAAAGCAGTGTGTACATGTCAAAAAAAACTAGAAATGAAGGGAGGTTAGCAAGAAATCAGAACACGTGGATAGGAACAGGGAACCATGTCCTCTATTCACAGAAACAAGGGCGTTAAAAATATTTTAAAATACAGTCAATGTGCTTTTTATAAGAGCAGGCGGCCAGAGAAATAACATGAGGTCAGGTACTCAGTGACAGCACTGCTTCTCAATCAAGCATCCAAGAACTACACTTCAAAAACTGGCAAGCCATTTCTTAGTAAGAAACAGACCACTTTGTAGCCTGGCAAATTATGTAATTTCTTAAGAATTTCAGCTTCCTTGTTTATACAACTGGGAGCACGGCTGTCAAGATTACAGTTCCTGCATACAAATTGTTTGCCTTGCCTCATTCATCTTTACATCTTCAGCATCTAGAAACAAAGAGCCTGGCACATGACAGGTATTCAATCAATACGTTGGTCTAGGAGGTTTATTAGCTTTCAGCCCACACCATTCAAAACTGAAGAATAAAACACAGAAACAGTAACGCCTGGGATTAGTTTTACCAACTATAAATGCAAGATATACATTTCAGGAGAGAAACATTCCTTTTAGAAACTCAAACTTCTAGTTGAGGTTCTAAAGTTTTGTATAAAAAAAAAAATAGAAAACACCAGAATTAGGTCTATGCTAAAGAAATTTAAGAAAAATAAATATTCTCCCTCTCACAAATCTAAGTTGGTTTAAAGCTAAGTGGTATCACCAAGTAAATATGTTAATAATGTCCTTTGGGTCTTTGGAAACACAGAAAAATCATAAAGGTTCAAAAAAATAAAATCTTTATTGGCCTATTATAATAGATTTATCTGTTTGTAGTAAAAAAAAAAAAATGCTTTCTACAGCTACAATAAGAAGTCAGTCAGAAGCACAGAGTTAAATGCTACACAGGTTACCCAGGAAAAGTAGCATCATATAAAGACAGGGAATGGAAAATTAGAGCATCACAGGCATTTTAGAATTCACTTAAATTCTGGGGTACATAATTTTAAAAAAAAGTTCAAAGTACTAATACAAGAAAGACTGGAAGACCAAAGAGAGAAAAGATAAAAAGTCCAAAAATATGGTAGAGTAGGTATGTTCAGCTTATAGCTTAAAACATACTAATTTTTAAATAAAAACAAAAGGAAACAAGAGATTTACTACATAAATCAGGTCTCCAAAGTTTTGTTTTAAAATTCAAACTGGTATAGCTAATCACTACCTAGTATTTTCCCTTTAATGAAAGAGGGAAGGGAGGAAAACAGACTTATAAGGATATATTTTAAAATATTCTTTTGATTAAATAAAGACAAAAAATAGCAATTATCCTGACTTATTTTTAACATCTTACAGTTTCTTCTGAATTTCTTTCCTATACATCTAATTTTTAAGTATAAACTTACTATATATTGAACTTGGTGACTCATCTTTTTAATACAAGCAGTTTCTGTATAATCTTTATATTTGCCCTCACATATACCAAATAAATCAACAAACAAAAAAATATGGAAAGGTTCTATAAGTGCGACACTTTGAAGCGAACACCTACTCCTCATAGGAGGCTATTCAAACTTCTTTCAGCTTTGGTAGCAGATACCTCTTATTCAAGATCATTTCACACAACTGAAACTCCTATTGTACATATTTATGCCAATTAAGCTTTAATTATACACTAACTTGTTCCAATTATTTCACCATTTTTCTATCCACATAACTACGAATCTTGAGGGCAGAATGATGTACTATGCAAATTAACTAAATAAAATTCATATATGGAACACATTACCACAGGCTAAATATCCAACAGTATAGAGTCTAAAAACTGACGAGCCACTCAAAAGTAATTCAAATTAATCACAACCTTAAACAAACAGTTCTATTTCTTTAATCCCCAACATCTAGTTCATGGTCATAACTGACATCAAAATAGCAATATAGTTATTATTTCCCTAAAGTTTCCAACTTCATTTGCTCACCAACTTGTTTTCTGACAATATTCAGTATTTCTTGGCTGTAAAAAAATAACTTAAAAAGCCCTAAGTATATAAGAACAGAAGAAAATAAAAATCCAGAGATAACCTCATTGTCTCATGGAGTCTCTTTATAACTCCATGAGACTGCACACCACCTGGAAGTGGTGACTGGGTGAATCAGGGTCAACATGCAAGTCTAAGTGTCATCTAAGGAGTCTGCTTCAATACTGTGTAACTCTCCAGACAAACTTAACTTCCAGTATCCACTCCAAAGGACTAAGAAGTGATATAGTCATCTTAGTGAGACTTCAAGAAATGGAATTGTATTTATGCCCATGTGGTTTTCCAATCTGTACCTCCAATCATAAACGAAATGTTAACAGTGGTTTCTGAGGTCCATAAGTTAAGGGTAATAAGTTTGCTAAGTCATCCACCTCTCATTGAGGTCACCAAGAAATTAAGAAGACACCATGATAGAAGGTATCACCTAACACTACTAATGCTCCTTTGAAGAAATGATTCCTCTCTGTTGGAATCTCTGATTTCTCCCTTACCATCTTCTTTCAATACTCAAAACTCCACATAAAATTTTATAAAATTGAAGCAGCCAAATGATCTCAGCAAATATACTGAAATTTCTCTCCTGTTTATATGAGTTAGTCTGTATAGTCTCTGTTGCCTATAACAAAAACCCCAAATAGAAAAAAAGTAATAAATTCTATATTATCCATAGTAAGAAAAGAACAGCCAAGCATATTTCCATTTAGAAAGAATTTTTTTAAGTGTTTATTTTGGGCAGCAGATTCATTTTTCAAATCACGTTTTTCATGTAAGTCAATATTCTTAAGTATACACCAGCTGTAAAGGAAGAGCATGAGTGAATACAAAACACAAAAGGAAGATAAGCTAGGATAAAACACTGACCACTCATGATATCACAGGAACTCACACTAAGCAAATAATGCCTACCCTTTAGTCTACCCCCTTTTCATTGCCAATTAATAAATAGTTCAAAACAAACCACAACAAACAAACAAACAACAACAGTATTTAAGTACTACTATTTGAAACTCTGAAGATAACGGGCATAATTAATTAACTCAATGGCTTAAAATAGTATTCAAGAAGGAATCATGGATTCATTTGAAAATCAAATGAAAGATGCAATAATCAGTGTTACACATAGTCTGGTTGAGGAGTGAGATGGGATCATGAGCCACAAAAATTCACCTCAGAAGAATTAAAATTAAAAATTAATCTCAGAAAGATTCAGAAGGTTTCAAAGAAATACAGTTATAGGCAAAGAATATATTCTATGGCTAAGCATCAAGGCTTGCAGCAAGAAAACAAAGCCTGCTCTAATGCACCGTTTCCAAATCTATATCGAGTCCCTGTTGGCCTTACCATATTGTCCCAAATTTTTCCAGGGCCTCCACAAGGTCTGCTTCCACCACAGATTCGCAGAGTCCTCGAACATGGACAACGGGTGAAACAGAAACTTTATGATGACTTCCACCAGCCTCCTAGCAAGATAAAATAATTTCTGGTTAAAAGTCCAAACTGCATCTTTTAGTAAATCCAACTCTGCATTAAAAAGGAAACACTTATATAAAAATCCCAAATCAAACTGCAATCACAAAAACTGAACAAAAAGTCCCAATTAATATAAGGGTATACACTCCATTTTCCCTGCAAAATAGATTAATATCATCTTTTGACCTTGTTAACTGATTTTCTCNAAAAAAAAAAAAATGCTTTCTACAGCTACAATAAGAAGTCAGTCAGAAGCACAGAGTTAAATGCTACACAGGTTACCCAGGAAAAGTAGCATCATATAAAGACAGGGAATGGAAAATTAGAGCATCACAGGCATTTTAGAATTCACTTAAATTCTGGGGTACATAATTTTAAAAAAAAGTTCAAAGTACTAATACAAGAAAGACTGGAAGACCAAAGAGAGAAAAGATAAAAAGTCCAAAAATATGGTAGAGTAGGTATGTTCAGCTTATAGCTTAAAACATACTAATTTTTAAATAAAAACAAAAGGAAACAAGAGATTTACTACATAAATCAGGTCTCCAAAGTTTTGTTTTAAAATTCAAACTGGTATAGCTAATCACTACCTAGTATTTTCCCTTTAATGAAAGAGGGAAGGGAGGAAAACAGACTTATAAGGATATATTTTAAAATATTCTTTTGATTAAATAAAGACAAAAAATAGCAATTATCCTGACTTATTTTTAACATCTTACAGTTTCTTCTGAATTTCTTTCCTATACATCTAATTTTTAAGTATAAACTTACTATATATTGAACTTGGTGACTCATCTTTTTAATACAAGCAGTTTCTGTATAATCTTTATATTTGCCCTCACATATACCAAATAAATCAACAAACAAAAAAATATGGAAAGGTTCTATAAGTGCGACACTTTGAAGCGAACACCTACTCCTCATAGGAGGCTATTCAAACTTCTTTCAGCTTTGGTAGCAGATACCTCTTATTCAAGATCATTTCACACAACTGAAACTCCTATTGTACATATTTATGCCAATTAAGCTTTAATTATACACTAACTTGTTCCAATTATTTCACCATTTTTCTATCCACATAACTACGAATCTTGAGGGCAGAATGATGTACTATGCAAATTAACTAAATAAAATTCATATATGGAACACATTACCACAGGCTAAATATCCAACAGTATAGAGTCTAAAAACTGACGAGCCACTCAAAAGTAATTCAAATTAATCACAACCTTAAACAAACAGTTCTATTTCTTTAATCCCCAACATCTAGTTCATGGTCATAACTGACATCAAAATAGCAATATAGTTATTATTTCCCTAAAGTTTCCAACTTCATTTGCTCACCAACTTGTTTTCTGACAATATTCAGTATTTCTTGGCTGTAAAAAAATAACTTAAAAAGCCCTAAGTATATAAGAACAGAAGAAAATAAAAATCCAGAGATAACCTCATTGTCTCATGGAGTCTCTTTATAACTCCATGAGACTGCACACCACCTGGAAGTGGTGACTGGGTGAATCAGGGTCAACATGCAAGTCTAAGTGTCATCTAAGGAGTCTGCTTCAATACTGTGTAACTCTCCAGACAAACTTAACTTCCAGTATCCACTCCAAAGGACTAAGAAGTGATATAGTCATCTTAGTGAGACTTCAAGAAATGGAATTGTATTTATGCCCATGTGGTTTTCCAATCTGTACCTCCAATCATAAACGAAATGTTAACAGTGGTTTCTGAGGTCCATAAGTTAAGGGTAATAAGTTTGCTAAGTCATCCACCTCTCATTGAGGTCACCAAGAAATTAAGAAGACACCATGATAGAAGGTATCACCTAACACTACTAATGCTCCTTTGAAGAAATGATTCCTCTCTGTTGGAATCTCTGATTTCTCCCTTACCATCTTCTTTCAATACTCAAAACTCCACATAAAATTTTATAAAATTGAAGCAGCCAAATGATCTCAGCAAATATACTGAAATTTCTCTCCTGTTTATATGAGTTAGTCTGTATAGTCTCTGTTGCCTATAACAAAAACCCCAAATAGAAAAAAAGTAATAAATTCTATATTATCCATAGTAAGAAAAGAACAGCCAAGCATATTTCCATTTAGAAAGAATTTTTTTAAGTGTTTATTTTGGGCAGCAGATTCATTTTTCAAATCACGTTTTTCATGTAAGTCAATATTCTTAAGTATACACCAGCTGTAAAGGAAGAGCATGAGTGAATACAAAACACAAAAGGAAGATAAGCTAGGATAAAACACTGACCACTCATGATATCACAGGAACTCACACTAAGCAAATAATGCCTACCCTTTAGTCTACCCCCTTTTCATTGCCAATTAATAAATAGTTCAAAACAAACCACAACAAACAAACAAACAACAACAGTATTTAAGTACTACTATTTGAAACTCTGAAGATAACGGGCATAATTAATTAACTCAATGGCTTAAAATAGTATTCAAGAAGGAATCATGGATTCATTTGAAAATCAAATGAAAGATGCAATAATCAGTGTTACACATAGTCTGGTTGAGGAGTGAGATGGGATCATGAGCCACAAAAATTCACCTCAGAAGAATTAAAATTAAAAATTAATCTCAGAAAGATTCAGAAGGTTTCAAAGAAATACAGTTATAGGCAAAGAATATATTCTATGGCTAAGCATCAAGGCTTGCAGCAAGAAAACAAAGCCTGCTCTAATGCACCGTTTCCAAATCTATATCGAGTCCCTGTTGGCCTTACCATATTGTCCCAAATTTTTCCAGGGCCTCCACAAGGTCTGCTTCCACCACAGATTCGCAGAGTCCTCGAACATGGACAACGGGTGAAACAGAAACTTTATGATGACTTCCACCAGCCTCCTAGCAAGATAAAATAATTTCTGGTTAAAAGTCCAAACTGCATCTTTTAGTAAATCCAACTCTGCATTAAAAAGGAAACACTTATATAAAAATCCCAAATCAAACTGCAATCACAAAAACTGAACAAAAAGTCCCAATTAATATAAGGGTATACACTCCATTTTCCCTGCAAAATAGATTAATATCATCTTTTGACCTTGTTAACTGATTTTCTCGTTCCACCATAATTTGAAGTTACTCAGTACACTTGACAACTTAAATTTATATAAGGCACCATCTTTGCTGAAGTACCAGTATGGATATGAGAACTGGACCATAAAGAAGGCTGAGCACCCAGGAGTTGATGCTTTTGAACTGTAGTGTTGGAGAAGACTCTTGAGAGTTCTTTGGACTGCAAGGAGATCCAACCAGTGCATCCTAAAGGAAATCGACCCTGAATATTCATTGGAAGGACTGATGCTGAAGTTGAAGCGTCAATACTTTGGCTACCTGATGCGAAGAGCCTACACATAACAAAATACCCTGATGCTAGGAAAGATTGAAGGCAGGAGAAGGAGACGACAATGGATGAGATGGTTCGATGGCATCACCGACTCAATGGACGTGAGTTTGAGCAAGCTCCAGAAGATGGTAAAGGACAGGGAAGCCTGGTGGGCTGCAGTCCATGGGGTCGCAAAGAGTCAGATATGACTCGGTAGCTGAATGACAACAACCACCATCTCCTGCTGAACAAGGAGTACTCAAAAATACAAGCCTTGGAAATTCCCTGTTGGTCCAATAGTTAGAACTGGGTGCTTTCACTGCCAGGGCCTGGTCAGGGAATTGAGATCCCACAAGCTGCACAGGCACAGCCAAAAACAAATAAAAAACACAAGCCTCTCTGGGCTTCTGTGAAATACTGTGTATCTTTGAGTATGCCCAGCAAGAAGGTTTAAAATATACAGTCTTATACTTTATTTTAAAAGGGACCATGTAGGAGAATTAGCTTGAAAATGAAAATAGCTCTCATTTACTTACTGAAGTCCTATAAATCAAAGATTTATATATACAAATAGCCACTGGGCACCACTCTTACATCACTTCAAAAATGAAGCAACGTAAGTGTCCATCAACAGATGAATGGATAAAGAATATTATTCATCCATAAAAATGAAATTTGGGTACTTCCCTGTCAATCCAGTGGTTAAGACTCAGTGATTCCACTGCAAGGGGTGCAGGTTGGATTCCTGGTCTGGGAACTAAGATTCCACATGCCCCAAGGCTCAGCAAAAAAAAAAAATATCTTGCTATTTGAGACAACATGAATGGAGCTCAAGGGTATTACGTGGAATCTAAAAAAACAATACAAACCTACAAGCAAAACAAAAAAAACAGACTCACAGTTACAGAGAACAAATGGATATTGGGAAGGGAGGAATGTGAAACAGGTGAAGGGGCTTAAAAGGTACAAGCCTCCAGGTATAAAATAAATAAGCCATGGGACGTAATATACAGCATAAAAAATATAGTCAGTAATATTATAATAACTTTGTAAGGGACTGATGGTTACTAGATTTATTATGGTGATCATTTCACAATGTATGCAAAGTCAATTCACTTTGCAGTACACCTGAAGCTAACATAATATTATACATGAACTATATTCCAATTAAAAAGTTTTTAAAATGAAAGGAATGAAACCCATGTACAATTCATATATATAACCAAAAAGTCTATTAAAGGAAAAGGTTTTTCTCCCACTAACGGCAAGAAAGGTTTTTCCTTCTAATCTAAAAGAGCACATTTTACCATTAAAACTTAAGAATCATTTTAAGAAAATTAAATCCCTTTATGGATATTTTTAAAGACCTACCAACTCTGCTTTATTATAAAGGCTGTTAGAAAATATTGTAACAGTCTTGTGCCCAGCTAATTAAAAATGTCAGAATCTAAAGATCTAATTTCAGTATATAAGTAATCATGAGATTACTCTGACACTCTTGTCAAAATTGAGTCCTTTGAAAATATTAATTCAGTCCTTGGAATTTCATTTGAATCGCATATGCTGAGTCTTTTCTAAGGTAAAACCGATATTCATTACATGCCACTAAGTCTGAAACGAATCACTTTAATTGCACCCTATGTATACGAACAATCTATTAGCAGCCTAAACAAATGAGACCATTTCGGTGAAACTCAGCAAACAAATGGACATTATCATTATTAAGCTCTTAAATACAACTGGATGACAATAATTCAGGAAGAAAGCTCTAAATAATACCTAAAAATCTAATTTAAAGACAACACAAAATACAAATAACAAGTTTTACTCTAAAAAAAAAATTAAACTACAAGAAATAAGATAGCTACCTCCTTTGATCCTTAGAAATGAGCTGGCCACGGTGAAAGTGTAAAATAAAACTCTACTGGTCTGGGCTCTTCAAAAAGTATCAAAAATTAGTGGAAGGAAGACTTCAGATTGAAGAGTAAAGACAGACAACCAAATGCAGTATGTGAGGTTTCATTTTATAAGATAAAAAATTGCTATAAAAGTCATCTTAGGGAAAACTGAAGAAACTGAATTATAGACAGGATATTAAATAATAGAAGTACTGACCGTCTGAAAAGTAAAAGCGAAAGTTGCTCAGTTGTGTCCGACTCTCTGAACCCACGGACTATACAGTCCATGGAATTCTCCAGGCCAGAATACTGGAGTGGGTAGCCTTTCCATTCTTCACGGGATCATCCCAACCCAGGGACTGAACCCAGGTCTCCTGCATTGCAGGGGGATTCTTTACCAGCTGACCACAAGGGAAGCCCAAGAATACTGGAGTGGGTAGCCTATCCCTTCTCCAGCGGATCTTCCCAACCCAAGAATCAAACAGGGGTCTCCTGCATTGCAGAAGGAATCTTTACCAACCGAGCTATCAGGGAAGCCACTGACTGTCTAAGGTACCATTATGATGGTAATGGCTATATGAAAAGCATATCCTTATTCTTAGGAAAGCTGTGGTTTTTAAGAATGAACTATCACAAAATTCTCAAAGCCAGGGATCAGCAATATGTGAACCATGAAATTCCAGATGTTCAAGCTGGTTTTAGAAAAGGCAGAGGAATCAGAGATCAAATTGCCAACATCTGCTGTATCATTGAAAAAGCAAGAGAGTTCCAGAAAAACATCTATTTCTGCTTTATTGACTATGCCAAAGCCTTTGACTGTGTGGATCACAATAAACTGTGAAAAATTCTGAAAGTGTTAGGAATACCAGACCACCTAACCTGCNAGAGGAATCAGAGATCAAATTGCCAACATCTGCTGTATCATTGAAAAAGCAAGAGAGTTCCAGAAAAACATCTATTTCTGCTTTATTGACTATGCCAAAGCCTTTGACTGTGTGGATCACAATAAACTGTGAAAAATTCTGAAAGTGTTAGGAATACCAGACCACCTAACCTGCCTCTTGAGAAACCGATATGCAGGTCAGGAAGCTACAGTTAAAACTGGACATGGACTGGTTCCAAATAGGAAAAGGAGTACGTCAAGGCTGTATACTGTCACCCTGCTTATTTAATTTATATGCACAGTACATCATGAGAAATGCTGGCTGGAGGAAGCACAAGCTGGAATCAAGATTGCCAGGAGAAATATCAATAACCTCAGATATGCAGATGACACCATCCTTATGGCAGAAAGTGAAGAACTAAAGAGCCTCTTGTTGAAAGTGAAAGAGGAGAGTGAAAAAGTTGGCTTCAAGCTCAACATACAGAAAACTAAGATCATGGCATCTGGTCCCATCACTTCATGGCAAATAGATGGGGAAACAGTGGAAACAGTGTCAGACTTTATTTTGGGGGGCTCCAAAAGCACTGCAGATGGTGATTGCAGCCATGACATTAAAATTAAAAGACGCTTACTCCTTGGAAGGAAAGTTATGATCAACCTAGAAAGCATATTAAAAAGCAGAGACATTACTTTGTCCATCTAGTCAAGGCTATGGTTTTTCCAGTAGTCACGTATGGATGTGAGAGTTCTATAAAGAAAGCTGAGCACCAAAGAACTGATGCTTTTGAACTGTGGTGTTGGAGAAGACTCTTGAGAGTCCCTTAGACTTGCAAGGAGATCCAACAAGTCCATCCTAAAGGAGATCAGCCCTGGGTGTTCATTGGAAACACTGATGTTGAAGCTGAAACTCCAATACTTTGGCCACCTGATGTGAAGAGCTGACTCATTGGAAAAGACCTTGATGCTGGGAAATTTGAGGGCAGGAGGAGAAGGGGACGACAGAGGATAAGATCGTTGGATGGCATCACCGATTGAATGGACATGGGTTTGGGTGGACTCTGGGAGTTGGTGATGGACAGGGAGGCCTGGCGTGCTGCGGTTCATGGGGTCGCAGAGTCGGACAAGACTGAGCGACTGAACTGATCACGATATCTGCGATTTACTTTCAAATAGTATAGGGGAAAAAAAGTATGCATATAGAGATAAAATCTCAAAGGGTAAAATGTTAAAAACTGCTGAATCTAGAGGAAGGACATATGTAATTAAACATTTTACACTTTTCTAAAAGTTGGGAAATTCTTGTATTCCCAGGTGGCTCAGTGGTAAAGAATTCATCTGCTATTACAGGAGACATGGGTTCGATCCCTAGGTGGGAAAGATCCCCTGGACAAAGAAATGGCAGCCCACTCCAATATTATTGCCTAGGAAATCCCACGGACAGAGGAGCCTGCTAGGCTTCAGTCCAAGGGGTTGCAAAAGAGTCGGACATGACTGAGTGACTGAACAATATTTAAGACCTACAAAAAAAGTATGAAGAACAGTATAAAAAATGTTCATTAACTCAACACCTACTTTAATAATACTGCCAAATCAGTTGAACACATCTCTTCTTCCTACCTGCTTTCCCAACATAGATAACGAGTATCTGGAAAAGAAACTCATAAAAAATAAGTATTTCAAACTGGTCTTCTTACAAAGAAATGAACTATAGGACCACTTTTTAAATCTCTCAGAAGATCTGATTTTATATTTCCTAAGTGAAACAGAGAAACGCTGGACTGGAAGAAACACAAGCTGGAATCAAGATTGCTCAGAGAAATATCAATAACCTCAGATATGCAGATAACACCACCCTTATGACAGAAAGTGAAGAAGAACTAAAAAAAAAGCCTCTTGATGAAAGTGAAGGAGGAGAGTGAAAAAGTTGGCTTAAAGCTCAACATTCAAAAAACTAAGATCATGGCATCTGGTCCCATCATTTCATGGGAATAGATGAGGAAACAGTAGAAACAGACTTTATTTTGGGGGGCTCCAAAATCACTGCAGATGGTGATAGCAGCCATGAAATTAAAAGATGCTTACTCCTTGGAAGAAAAGTTATGACCAACCTAGATAGCATATTCAAAAGCAGAGACATTACTTTGTCGACTAAGGCTGGTCTAGTCAAGGCTATGGTTTTTTCAGTACTCATGTATGGATGTGAGAGCTGGACTGTGAAGAAAGCTGAGCGCAGAAGAATTGATGCTTTTGAACTGTGGTGTTGGAGAAGACTCTTGTGAGTCCCTTGGACTGCAAGGAGATCCAACCAGTCCATTCTGAAGGAGATCAGCCCTGGAATTTCTTTGGAAGGAATGATGCTAAAGCTGAAACTCCAGTACTTTGACCACCTCATGCGAAGAGTTGACACACTGGAAAAGACTCTGATGGTGGGAGGGATTGGGGGCAGGAGGAGAAGGGGACAACAGAGGATGAGATGGCTGGATGGCATCACCGACTCGATAGACGTGAGTCTGAGTGAACTCTGGGAGTTGGTGATGGATAGGGAGGCCTGGCGGGCTGCGATTCATGGGGTCACAAAGAGTCGGATACGACTGAGCGACTGAACTGAATTGAACTGAAGTGTAACATATCAAAATTTAAGTCATTCCTTAAAATATGAATGATGTTAAATGCAATCAATATGGTACTTAGAGGCAGATATGATAATCATCTCTAAGATATCTGATATGATCATATGATCATATCATATGATCTCAAATATAATCATATCTGAGATATCTCACCTCAAGGCTGAGAACATATCCCATAACCCCTATATATGTCCCTTATTCCCACTCAGTGACTCTGCCTTTCATAAGTTTACCTACCTTGACATTTCTCTAAATTAGTACCCTTTTCTTGAACTTAGAATTTTCTTATCCTTTCTGTAGTTTAACAAAAGAAGAAAAAAAAAAAAAACCTAGGGTTGTTTCCAAAAATAAAACCGATGTATTAAAGATATCTTTTCAAACTATATTTTCACTATACCCCTGATTTTCCCCCCAAATACTAACATTTTTCTTAAATCAACACTTTATACTATATACTGGTGATAAGAAATCTGAAATCATCTTCAGACTTTCTTTTGCTACCCTAAAAATACTTCTTTTAAGCATCATACTATGCATCTAAATCTTAAATTGGTAAGTCAGTACTGTTTACCCCATCCACATATTAATATTTTGACTATGTCTTCTAAAGCTTAAAGAGTTTCTCATATAGAAGCTCATTCTGTCCACTTCAAATGTTTAGTTATCTAGGCTCTCTCCTGGTCTATTTATATCTACTATTTATCAGACTAGAAACAATATTCTAAATAAGAACCCAACAAATGGAGGCATGGCTTCAATTTACATGTGCTTGTTTTCTTTTTTAATCACTCAATCCCTTCTTTAGGTAAACTGTGTGAACTATAATGGAGGCATTTTTTGGTTCTTACAGCAAGCTACAGACCAGTTACAAACACCCTGCCCCTCTCCAAAGGCTACCTCAAAGACAAACTCCAATAATATCAACCTTGAGTGCTAATTTTGACTATTGCTGATTGAAAACCAGGCTCGACTAAAGAGAAGGGAAGCTCTATAGAGTACAAATGAAGCTTTCACAATGAGAGAAATGAGAAGGGTTCACTAACATTTCTCGATACAGTGAAACTGTGAACTCATAAAGGCAATGCTCAATGTCTTCAGGCTTTTTTTGCTTTCCCAACATTTCCATGCATAACACATGCGCAACACCAAACAACATTCTCTGTCCTCCTATATAGGATTAAAAATGAACAACCTCAAATTGAGTAATTCATCCTCCAAAACCAAATGTGCACAGAACCACTGCAACTGATGATTATAAGCCTCTCCTTAAACACCCTCAATGACAGGGAAAAACCTTGTGAGACTATTACATTTTTAGAAAGTTCTTCATAATCTGCACCTAATCTGTCTCCCTGTAGCTTCCTAATACAAAATGGCCTGTGAAGTCAGACCAGTGTTTGAATCTTTGGACCTTTATAGGCTTTGTGATCTTACACTACTTACTTAACCCTTCTGAACCTCAGTTTCACTTGTAAAAAAATAAGAAAACGAAATCCTCATCACTTAGAATTACAACAAATAAAAAGGACAAGTACAAAATGTTGAGCACGGTGCCAGATGTAGTTACTGAACAAAAGCTCAATAAATATTAATCACTGCCACCCCCATCCTTATCTTCATTTCCCNGTGAAGGAGGAGAGTGAAAAAGTTGGCTTAAAGCTCAACATTCAAAAAACTAAGATCATGGCATCTGGTCCCATCATTTCATGGGAATAGATGAGGAAACAGTAGAAACAGACTTTATTTTGGGGGGCTCCAAAATCACTGCAGATGGTGATAGCAGCCATGAAATTAAAAGATGCTTACTCCTTGGAAGAAAAGTTATGACCAACCTAGATAGCATATTCAAAAGCAGAGACATTACTTTGTCGACTAAGGTTCGTCTAGTCAAGGCTATGGTTTTTTCAGTACTCATGTATGGATGTGAGAGCTGGACTGTGAAGAAAGCTGAGCGCAGAAGAATTGATGCTTTTGAACTGTGGTGTTGGAGAAGACTCTTGTGAGTCCCTTGGACTGCAAGGAGATCCAACCAGTCCATTCTGAAGGAGATCAGCCCTGGAATTTCTTTGGAAGGAATGATGCTAAAGCTGAAACTCCAGTACTTTGACCACCTCATGCGAAGAGTTGACACACTGGAAAAGACTCTGATGGTGGGAGGGATTGGGGGCAGGAGGAGAAGGGGACAACAGAGGATGAGATGGCTGGATGGCATCACCGACTCGATAGACGTGAGTCTGAGTGAACTCTGGGAGTTGGTGATGGATAGGGAGGCCTGGCGGGCTGCGATTCATGGGGTCACAAAGAGTCGGATACGACTGAGCGACTGAACTGAATTGAACTGAAGTGTAACATATCAAAATTTAAGTCATTCCTTAAAATATGAATGATGTTAAATGCAATCAATATGGTACTTAGAGGCAGATATGATAATCATCTCTAAGATATCTGATATGATCATATGATCATATCATATGATCTCAAATATAATCATATCTGAGATATCTCACCTCAAGGCTGAGAACATATCCCATAACCCCTATATATGTCCCTTATTCCCACTCAGTGACTCTGCCTTTCATAAGTTTACCTACCTTGACATTTCTCTAAATTAGTACCCTTTTCTTGAACTTAGAATTTTCTTATCCTTTCTGTAGTTTAACAAAAGAAGAAAAAAAAAAAAAACCTAGGGTTGTTTCCAAAAATAAAACCGATGTATTAAAGATATCTTTTCAAACTATATTTTCACTATACCCCTGATTTTCCCCCCAAATACTAACATTTTTCTTAAATCAACACTTTATACTATATACTGGTGATAAGAAATCTGAAATCATCTTCAGACTTTCTTTTGCTACCCTAAAAATACTTCTTTTAAGCATCATACTATGCATCTAAATCTTAAATTGGTAAGTCAGTACTGTTTACCCCATCCACATATTAATATTTTGACTATGTCTTCTAAAGCTTAAAGAGTTTCTCATATAGAAGCTCATTCTGTCCACTTCAAATGTTTAGTTATCTAGGCTCTCTCCTGGTCTATTTATATCTACTATTTATCAGACTAGAAACAATATTCTAAATAAGAACCCAACAAATGGAGGCATGGCTTCAATTTACATGTGCTTGTTTTCTTTTTTAATCACTCAATCCCTTCTTTAGGTAAACTGTGTGAACTATAATGGAGGCATTTTTTGGTTCTTACGGCAAGCTACAGACCAGTTACAAACACCCTGCCCCTCTCCAAAGGCTACCTCAAAGACAAACTCCAATAATATCAACCTTGAGTGCTAATTTTGACTATTGCTGATTGAAAACCAGGCTCGACTAAAGAGAAGGGAAGCTCTATAGAGTACAAATGAAGCTTTCACAATGAGAGAAATGAGAAGGGTTCACTAACATTTCTCGATACAGTGAAACTGTGAACTCATAAAGGCAATGCTCAATGTCTTCAGGCTTTTTTTGCTTTCCCAACATTTCCATGCATAACACATGCGCAACACCAAACAACATTCTCTGTCCTCCTATATAGGATTAAAAATGAACAACCTCAAATTGAGTAATTCATCCTCCAAAACCAAATGTGCACAGAACCACTGCAACTGATGATTATAAGCCTCTCCTTAAACACCCTCAATGACAGGGAAAAACCTTGTGAGACTATTACATTTTTAGAAAGTTCTTCATAATCTGCACCTAATCTGTCTCCCTGTAGCTTCCTAATACAAAATGGCCTGTGAAGTCAGACCAGTGTTTGAATCTTTGGACCTTTATAGGCTTTGTGATCTTACACTACTTACTTAACCCTTCTGAACCTCAGTTTCACTTGTAAAAAAATAAGAAAACGAAATCCTCATCACTTAGAATTACAACAAATAAAAAGGACAAGTACAAAATGTTGAGCACGGTGCCAGATGTAGTTACTGAACAAAAGCTCAATAAATATTAATCACTGCCACCCCCATCCTTATCTTCATTTCCCTCTTTTACATACCCTATTTGTAATGACTTCTGAAATCACACTGAAGTTCACTTTCAGGCTAACTATCCCCCAGACTGTTGTCATTCCTCTTATGATTATGATCTTGAGTACCTTCTCTATTCTGTTAATTGTTTTCTGGATACATTAGAATTTATCAAAATAGTGTCAAGAAATCAGTGCAGATGTCTAGATATTTAAGATTATTCCCCCTTTTATTCTGGATACTTCACACAGGTGAAGGACCAACTGGTTTCAAAGGACAGATGCAAGTATTTTTTTTTAACCTACGTTATGCTTAGAGTTAACTAGTACATGGTCTTCAAGTCAAACAATCACATTGCTTGGTCTTTTCTTTCCTTACAATAGAGCAGATCCCAAATACAGGAAGTCTTTTAATTTTCCTATGCAAAGTTTTAAGGTACATTTGATCATATAACAAAGATTAAAAATCAAGAGTCATATGATTCAAATAACTTTTTAAAAAATAATCTATCTTTTTGCTCATGTGGTAGAAATCCTATGGTTTTGTCTACCCAAAACTCTCTCCTCCTCCTTTTGGTTAAACACAAAAACAAGCAAACAAAAACACCCCAGTCCCACATTATTCCACTGGTATTCTCACTCACACAGTTGTAACTTCCCAACTTTAGAAGTAGTCCAGTGACTCGTCAGGAGTAGAGAGATATTTTTTTTTTAATGGCTTATCAGAGGGGATAGTTACAGACATTGAGGGACAGGCTGTGGTCTCTTTATTTGCTAGCAAAAACAATGTAGGCCTAACTTGATCATTACACAGAGGAAATAGGGGCTTCCCTGGTGGCTCAGAGGGTAAAGTGTCTGCCTGCAATGTGGGAGGCCTAGGTTTGATTCTAGGGTCAAAAAGATCCCCTAGGGAAGGAAATGGCAATCCACTCCAGTACACTTGCCTGGAAAATGCCACGGATGGAGGAGCCTGTTAGGCTATAGTCTATGGGATCTCAGAGTCACAGAGCTGAAACATGGAAAGAGACAGAATCTAGTCCCTATGACTTCATCTAAATCCCTAGATCACAAAATGCCTAAAACTATGCCACAACTTGGCATTCATAGTTATATGGACCAATAAACTCCCTATACCCCTTTTTGTTTTAAGCTCACCTGAGTTGGTGCTATGGCTGAAACTGCAAGCTTTGAAAGTTGTACTCAATTTCACAGAGGGAAAATAAAGTGCTAAATGATGCAGAATCACACATTTTTAAATATGGAATTTTTTAAACTATTATATCACCAAGAACAGCACCTAGCACATGATAGGGCTCAAATATTATTTTTTTAACGAGCTAAGAGATCACAGTGATCATCATCTGGTTGGATTTCTAATCCAACCATCTCATGTGATAGGTAGCAAGTTGAGTTCCAAAGAGATAAAGTCACAAAGCATGCTGGTAGCAGAGCCAAGACACCTGCTTTGGTTAGGCTTACGTTACGGGTCTCTTAACAACACTTTTCACTTTTATGTACTCACATGAAAAAACAGTCACTTGTTAAAACCAAAGGCAGTAAAACCTACCAATTTTTTTTTTTTTTTTTTTTTTTGGCTCTGCTGCCTGACACACGGGATTTTAGTTCCCTGACCAAGGATTGAACCCCAGCTCCCTACAGTGGAAGCACAAGCCACTGGACCACCAGGGAAGTCCCAGAACCTACTACTTTTCATTTACTTCCCAAACTAAACCTAAAAGTCTCACTCTACTGCAGCAGCTTAGCTAAATAAGACACAGGACATTACTGCTACAGAAGCCTCGAGGCTCTGGCACTTACCTCTGAGGTACACATCCTTGAACATTTTTATTCTCCAGAGTGTAATTACTATGCTCACTGTCACAGTCTAAACTCTTCCTATGGGAGCTAACGAAGTGACTTCATCTCATCTCCCATTCTATATTCATCCCAATAAGCCATCACAGTATCATCACTGTAATTCAGATCATTAAAGCTTAAGATAATACTGTGTCTTAAATTCAAATGAGATTCTTTATGTAAGGCAGACAGAATATTCTGTTTGGAAATCCTGGATCCTTATTTTTATCTTGGCATTTTGCCATCTTACAGGTCTATTTATTAAAAGTTGAGAAACTTTAACTTTCACCTCATCACCAATCACTTTAACAATTTTTGTCTTTTTAGTCACTAGCAGAATAGAGTAAAAGAAAAACTTAAAAGTCTCTAAAGTGAATTAAGTACTCCATAAATTTTTGATACCAATCTTTATAAAAGCAGAATTTTTTCTAAGTAACCTCCCAATTCTTCAATTGGTTTTGCCAAGTGAAGAGCTAACATTCTGAAATCTAGCTGCTTTCTGAAAAGTTTTTTGGGGGGCTCCCAAATCACTAGAGATGGTGACTGCAGCCATGAATTTAACTCTTCTTCTTGGAAGAAAAGTTATGACCAACCTAGACAGCTTAAAAAGCAGACACATTACTTTGCCAACAAAGGTCCGTCTAGTCAAAGTTATGGTTTTTCCAGTAGTCATGTATGGATGTGAAAGTTGGACTATAAAGAAAGCTGAGCGCCAAAGAATTGATGCTTTTGAACTGTGGTGTTGGAGAAGACTCTTGAGAGTCCCTTGGACTGCAAAGGGATCCAACCAGTCCATCCTAAAGGAGATCAGTCCTGAATATTCATTGGAAGGGCTTACACTAAAGCTGAAACTCCAATACTTTGGCCACCAGATGTAAAGAAGTGACTCATTTGAAAAGACCCTGATGCTGGGAAAGACTGAGGGTGGGAAGAGAAGGGGACAGCAGAGGATTAGATGGTTGGATGGCATCACCAGCTCAATGGACATGAGCTTGAGTCAACTCCAGGAGTTGGTGATGGACAGGGAGGCCTGGCGTGCTGCAGTTCATGGGGTCGCAAAGAGTTAGACATGACTGAGCAACTGAACTGAACTGAAGCAGATAAAGATATTTACTATTAATATGATCTTGAAGGTCATACCTGCTAAATTTAAGAATACAATTTATTTCACAAGGATAAAGTAATTGTGTAATACACAGCATGAACCTCCAAAAGCTTTATTCAAAATGTAGCCCGAAGAATGCAAAACACTCTGGGAGTTTTCACTCTTCAAAGCAACAAAAGACACAAATTTGAAGTGTCTTAATTTCTCATATCCAAACTACAAACTTATTTCTCTTTACACCTTAAAAACATCATTTACAATGAATAATTCATCTTTAAGTCAGGAGCATTTGTATGAACTTTTTCTTAAATACATCCTCTTTAAACCTAGTTATTATTAAAGAATCAAGAAAACCCATGAAAAGCCAAACAATGTAAATCTCTGAAGTCTTACTGCACACTTTTACAATCTTCCAGCTAGTGTTGAAGAGGTTACCCATCATTGTACCTAATCTGCATTTATCTAAACAGTTTGATCACCAAGTCTTCTGGGGCTAGGCTAAGGTGGAGTCAAACCCTTCTCAGTTAGATTAATTACCATATTTCTGAATGATGATGCACTAGACAATAAATTTCTATTCAGGGCATTCCTGTCCTAGTAAAGTTTTATTATGTACAGGTTTCCACAACTGCAATGATTTCAAAATAGTATCCAAAATTACATGAAGAAAAATGTTTAAAAACAGGAAAAATAATCCATCATTAGATTCAACAGTGCAATATTGGCTCTACTATTAAATAAAAGCAATTCACGCTCTCCTAAGAAAAAAAGAAAGCAGTTAAAATCTGAATTAACTCAATCTACATACATTAGTTCCTGCCTGAGTAATTTAAAAGCTGCATTAGATCAACCACTGAATTACAACTTCAGGTATGGAAAGTACGAAGTTCAATTTTCACATTTTACAAAGAGAATTCAGAATAGTAGCTAACTGACTTTACCAAGGTCACACACTGTATACTAGCTAAGATTTCTGACTCCCCAAGCCCTGCCCAGAGCTACTTCCACTACTAAATACAACTCACTTTGAATGTATTAATTATACATTATTTTCTTCCCAACATCTAAAATAATAGTATTGGCTTAATATTTAATCTGTTTTCAAAAACAATTTTTCGTAAACTGGTTAAAGTATCTTGAAGATACTCAATGGAAGACATTTCACGGCGCCACACAAAAACTCAACCAAGACTTTTGGCAAAAGAAATATGCTGATTCAATGCATCTAAATATCCGTTATAATATTCCAACATTCCTGTTTTCAGTTTCCACGATGGAGTTGATTTTGAACTGAAACTTCCTAAGAAGAAAGGCACTTTTATTCACACTTCCAAGTTACACTCTGAGTATTCCAAATAGCCAGGTACAGAAGTTGAAAGCAGTATCTAGCCATAAGAAAACCATTTAGAGGAAGAAAAAGTTCCTTTTTTAAGTGTCTTGCAACATTATCCTCTTTGTAAACTCTAGATTCTACTAACCAGAATTTTTTACGTTAAAATGCAAACAAGAGCTGAAAGACTTCTGACTTCTAATTTGCCTCTTATAAAAGGTGAAAAACATTTTAATCTGATATTAGAACATATGTGCACAACTTCGAAAATTTCAAGTATAGTTTTTAATCAGTTAGAATGTGTTACAAGTTTAAAGAACACCTAAGTCATCAAGACAGCTTAAGTGCACCAAAAATGGAAAAAAAAAAAAAAAAAAACTTTTGCTTTGCTTCGCGTCCTTAAAGTTTCCATTCAACTGAAGTTGAGTTACCACTTGCTTCGGATCAAACGATTTTCACATTCCTTCTGCCTCTATTTAAGCTTTTTGATGCGAAAAACAGGAATCTCGGAACGTGTGTCTGATGCAGTTCTGAGTTCAGTTTTATGGAACAAACTGGGAACAAACTGCCCAGGAAAAACTGAGATTTAAGATTCCTTTTACTTTAAAGTAGCGGTATGCGAACACCTGCCATTATTTTTAATCGAAGAGCCGAAAACTGTACTGAGCAATAACCATGTAACTGGGGAGCAAAGCATGCGCGCCAGGCCTAGCAGGAATAAAAAAAATTTAATTAAACCTTGAGGGGAACTGGGTTGTGAGCCCCACAGCGTAATCTGTCACTGAGCCGAGGCTCTCCTCAGCATCTAAGCTTAGAGATCCCTGGGCGGAACCGACGCCACCGATCTAGACCAGCACGCGGATGCTGCAGGCCGGGGGCTAGGGGCTGAAGGGAACCGGTGGTCCGACACCCGTCAACCGCCTGAGGAGTAAAAAAAAAGTTGAACAACGACAAAAAGAAGCTGTTCATCAAACCTTCCAAAGTGATTAAGTTTTTTCTCTTTGTAGATCTTATATTTATTAATAAACATTTTAATATTAATCTTAACTAATTAATATATTACTGTTACATATTTAATATTAAGTGATATAGAATGTAATGCTAATATTTTATACTATCAATAAGCTTGTTCATATTTATTACTCATTTTTAAATGGTTTAGCTTTTAAAGTAATTATTTGTATTACCTTTGGCCAGTGCTTGCTGTGAGCCTGCCTTCATTTAACAAGTCCGCTTTTCCACTGCTTTTTAAATTAGCTTACTTTCGGCTGTGGTGGGTCTTTGTTGTTGAACGTAGCTTTCTCTCATTGGAGCAGCCGGGGGCTGCTCTTCCTTGTGGTGCGCTGGCGTCTCTTGTTGCAGAGCACAGGCTCACGGGCTCAGTAGTTGCGGCACACGGGCTCAGTTGCCCCACTGCATGTGGGATCTTCCCAGAGCAGGGACTGAACCCATGTCCCCTCCATTGGCAGGTGGACCCTTAACCACTGGACCACCAGGGAAGTCCAGCAGGTCCACTTTTCTAATTTTTCAAGGCCCTACCGCTGTCACAGTTAAGCAGTGGCCACGGTAAACCCGTCTGGCCTTAGTGACCATTGTGTGTGCATTTTGTCTCTTGGTCTGAGGCAGGCTGGCTCTGCAGTACTATCTGAAGAGACATGAGAGTGGGAGCAGCCCGTCCGGAAGAAGCCCTGACAACCCATTCAGTAGAGGTGAGCAGTGGGCCCTTCTAAATAGAGACTTGTGAGAATGTGGATGCAGGTTTCGTGAACTTACAGAAATGGGCGGGGCGGGGGGGCTCATGAATTCTTGATAGCAGAGACTTGACCTTAGCTTGGAACCTCAAACTAAAGTAAAATATAATCTGCAAGCACCAGACCTGGTGATGTAAGCTTGTTTTTAGTTACTTCTGAAATCTGTTTTATTAAAATGCAGATACAATAGGTCTGTGGAGAAAATGAGTATTTCGTTTTTCTTCATTAGTAGAGAAGTGAGTTAGAACTGTGTTATTGAACCTCAGATCAAAGAAGGTTTCAAATCTCCTCATTTAGTTCAGGGTTCTTCCCCATGTTTCTGTTTTAAACATTGTACTGTTTCCTGTGTCTGTTTTCCTTCTCGGAAGTGGCCCAGGAATTTGGGTCCAGCGGGCCTGGGCCCTCCATGGCAGCCACCTGGGCGACCTCCAGCACCGTCCACATACTGTCACAGCTGCTGAGGCTCCGCCAGAGCTGCTGCCACCTGTCTCTGCTGAAGTCGGTAAGCAGAGGGCCAGAGTGGGGCCCCGAGGGGCTGCAGAGAAGGCCGCCTCTGTCTCCTGTAGCTGGGCTCAAGGAAAGTGGGATTTGAGGGTATTTTGTATGTTGGTGGGGCAGCTTATTTTACTGTTTTTTAATCGTTAGTGATCTTGAGATAATTCCCATGATGTTGAGAACAGTTTCTATTATTTATTTTATTTTTTTTAATAGCTTTATTTTAGAATAGAAAATAGTACCTCATTAAAAAGGAAACCGTTTGTGAATACTTTGGGATTTTAGGGTGTCATAAAGCTAATAAGTCTAGTTATGAAAACTCAAGTATTTATACAATTGGAAAAGTTGTCTCTACAATGGATAGAGACACATTCATAATTAAGAAGAATATGTTACAGGCAGAACACTCTGACATAAATTGCAACAATATATTTTTGGATTTGTTCTCTAGCGTAATGGAAAGAAGAGCAAAAATAAACAAATGGGACCTAATTAAACTTAAAAGGTTTTGCAAAGCAAAAGAAACCGTAAACAAAATGAAATGACAGCCTATGGACTGGGAGAACATATTTGCAAGCAATGCCAATGACTAGGGATTAATTTCCGAAATACACAAATAACTCATACAGGTAATATCAAAAAGCCGAACAATCCAGTCAAAAAATGGGCAGAAGATCCACATAGACATTTCTCCAAAGAAGACATACAGATGACCAACAGATACATTGAAAGATACTCAATATTGCTAATTACTAGAGAAATGCAAATCAAAACCACAATGAGGTACCACCTTACACTGATCAGAATGGTTGTCATTAAAAAGTCTACAAATAATGCTGGAGATGGTGTGGAGAGAAAGGAACCATTCTGCCCTGTCGGTGAGAATGTAAATGGGTGCAGCCACTATGGAAAATAGCATGGAGGTTCCTTAAAAAGCTAAAAATAGAGTTACCACACCATCTAGCAATTGTACTCCTGGGCACATGCCAGAGAAAACTATTTCGAAAAGGTACGTGCACCCCAGTGTTCATAGCAACACTGTTTACAGTAGCCACGGTATAGAGGCAACCTAAATGTCCATCAACAGAATAATGGAGAAAAAAGATGTGGTATGTATACATATATATATATGTACAAATATGCATACATACAATGAAATATTAGTCGAAGAAAAGAATGAAATAATGCCATTTGCAGCAACATGGATGGACCTAGAGAGTTCATATTAAGTAAGAGAAAGACAACTGCAATCCAAAAAGACGATATGGATGAACTTATTTACAAAGCAGAAATAGTCTCACAGACATAGGAGACAAGCTTCCAGTTACCAGAGGGAATAGCAGAGGGCTAGGAAGAGGAATAAATTAGGAGTTTGGGGTTAACATATTCATACTACTATATATTGAATAGGTAACAGCAAGGACCTACTATATAGCCCAGGGAACTAAACTCAGTATCTTATAATATCCTATAATAGAAAAGAACCTGAAAAAGAATATATATGTATATAAAACTGAATCACTTTGCTGTATGCTTAAAACTAACAGAACTTTGTAAATTAACTATACTTCAATGAAAAAACGAGAAATGTGTAACTTCTTTCCTCCTTGGCAGTTAAAATTTATATTATTTTCTCCTTGTTATCAATGATTCTTTTCTTTATACTCTTTTGAACTTTTCCAGATTTTCTATAATAAGCATATATCATTTTTACAAACAGAAAAAAAAACTACTTAGTACTTAAATTTTTTTTATTTAAAAAGTTTTTATTGAAATATTTTTTTGAGGCATTGAAGTAATGTGTCTTTTTTTTTTTGGTAGTACTGTAAATTATGTCTTGATTATCAATAGCTTAATTAACTATTTTTCTAGCTGGGGCAAATAGAATAATCTTGTAGTCTATCTGGCAGTTTTCTAAAAAGTTCCACTTTGGTTTATTTTTGATCTAGTGAGAAAAACTTGTAAGACTTCATTTTAATCTGAGTTTACTCATGGGGGTACTGGTGGTAAATTACAAAACATTTTGCCACGTGCAGTGTTGAACAGTTAGCACTTTGCAAGTCCCATGGCTTGCTGCCTTAGCCGGCCATTTGCTGTGTCCCCTGTCTGATTCTGCTCAGGCCCTGGATCCGACGGAGCTGAAGAGTGAAGGTCTGGCCCTCTCCCTGGAGGAGCAGCTCAGTGCTTTGACCTTGTCCGAATTCCACGACTCAGAACCGTCTGCCTCCGTTTCCCTTAATGGCAAATGCTTCAAGACGGAGCTTTTTGATGACAAGAGAGAGAGCACCAAGGTAGTATGATTACCTCTATTCTAGTAGAAAGACTTCAGCTCCTCACATATTTCCCTGAGAGCACTGTATTTGTCCAAGTGGGTCCAGCCATTTGATGGCAGAGCTGGAGCTACCAGATGTTAGCTGGTCAAATTCTCCCTCTAGTACTGAATTCTGGTTTCATTTCATGAATAGAACTGAAGTGGGCTTTCAGAGGGTGGCTTCGGCCCACCTCTCACATCAAGGCAGACTTCTGGCATGGATTCCTGGGGAAAGAGGCTGTCAGGTTTACACTGGCGACGGGGCCTGGGCAAGCGAGCACTTTGCTTTGGGAAAACCGCAGAGACCTGAGCCTTGAGACAATGTCTTACGTCTGAGTGCCAATTGCTTTCTTTTGTTGAGAGGCTTCAATCTGCCAGGTTTGATTGTTACCAGCCTTCTGTCCTCATTAGTCACTCTATTCCCATGGGAGCTGGAGAAGGGAATGGCAAACCGCTTCAGTATTCTTGCCTTGAGAACCCCATGAACAGTACGAAAAGGCAAAAAGATAAGACACTGAGATGCTTTTGAACTGCGGTGTTGGAGAAGACTCTTGAGAGTCCCTTGGGCTGCAAGGAGTTCCAACCAGTCTATTCTAAAGGAGATCAGTCCTGGGTGTTCATTGGAAGGACTGATGCTAAAGCTGAAACTCCGATGCTTTGGCCACCTCATGTGAAGAGTGGACTCACTGGAAAAGACCCTGATGCTGGGAGTGATTGGGGGCAGGAGGAGAAAGGGACGACAGAGGATGAGATGGCTGGATGGCATCACGGACTCGATGGATGTGAGTCTGAGTGAACTCCGGGAGATGATGATGGACAGGGAGGCCTGGCGTGCTGCAATTCATGGGGTCACAAAGAGTCGGACACGACTGAGCGACTGAACTGAACTGAGGAAGGAGGTCACTGCCAAGGGAATGCTGTTACTAAGAGTTACTTTTAATTAGAGTTTTAAAAATATTTACCTAGGTCTTCACCATCAGTAACTGATGGGAACATGAAAAGGGCATCCTGTGTGGCCAGATTTCAGGCCCGGGCACCCTCAGTTAGCAGATGGGTTGAAACCTCACATTCCTAATAATCTGTGTTCCTCACAACTTGTCTGATACTCAGTTAATGATTCACAGGCCTTCTTAATGTGAGCCCATTAATCATAGTTCAAACCTCTTAGGTGGTTTCACGTAAGAAAGGGAGTTTGTTTGATAGCACAAACCAAAACTCATACAGAATGTTATTAGAATTAGTCTACAGCTCACAGATCATAAATCCTGCTCTCCCACTGCATTTTTTTTTCTCTTCAAAATACCTATGGCTAGGTTTTTTATGTGGCAATTCAAGAACTTTCTATAAGTTGTCAACTTTCTGATTTCTGATAACTTTCTCAGGTTGTCAGAACACCAGGCACTTCATGTACGTGCTTTTTAAATTCCTACTGATTCAAAATGGTATAGTCCTGTGACTGTCTTCCTGCCCAGTCATGGGAATGTTTGTTCAGATTGGAATGCAGCCTCACACGGGGGCCTCTACAGGTTACCACCAATGTCACGACAGCATAGAGGGGAAGAGCTAAGCGCATCTCCATTGCTCTGGCTCAGCTCCTTTTACCCATGAGGAAGCTGAACTCTTCCCTAGGAGTTTCAGGGTGATCTAGCCCTGTGATGGCAAAGTAGGAACGCTGTTGAACTCTAGGCCTCTTAGAAACTTTAGAAAGGTCATTCACCTTAGCAGTCAGGAAGAATGAACTCAGTCACTCTTTGAAGTCCTGCCCATGTGTTCTTATTGTCTGATCCTTCATTGACTTGAATGTGCCCTGAGCAGTTTTGGATAAATTGGATTTTCCAGGCAAGAGTACTGGAGTGGGATGCCATTACCTTCTCCGAAATAGCCAGTGAGCTTGTCGCAAAGCTTGAGCAAGTATTCCTCAATCTGGAAAGGTTTTCTTCAAAACCATCTGCAGCAGGCCTCAGGCCGGGTCAGGCTCTTCTACTTTCTCCTTCTGCAAATATTAGGATAGTATCTTCTGTGGTCCTGCACTGTGCTGGGTGCTAAGGGTGCAGATGAACCAAATCCTGGCGTGCTGCAATTCATGGGGTCACAAAGAGTCGGACACGACTGAGCGACTGAACTGAACTGAGGAAGGAGGTCACTGCCAAGGGAATGCTGTTACTAAGAGTTACTTTTAATTAGAGTTTTAAAAATATTTACCTAGGTCTTCACCATCAGTAACTGATGGGAACATGAAAAGGGCATCCTGTGTGGCCAGATTTCAGGCCCGGGCACCCTCAGTTAGCAGATGGGTTGAAACCTCACATTCCTAATAATCTGTGTTCCTCACAACTTGTCTGATACTCAGTTAATGATTCACAGGCCTTCTTAATGTGAGCCCATTAATCATAGTTCAAACCTCTTAGGTGGTTTCACGTAAGAAAGGGAGTTTGTTTGATAGCACAAACCAAAACTCATACAGAATGTTATTAGAATTAGTCTACAGCTCACAGATCATAAATCCTGCTCTCCCACTGCATTTTTTTTTCTCTTCAAAATACCTATGGCTAGGTTTTTTATGTGGCAATTCAAGAACTTTCTATAAGTTGTCAACTTTCTGATTTCTGATAACTTTCTCAGGTTGTCAGAACACCAGGCACTTCATGTACGTGCTTTTTAAATTCCTACTGATTCAAAATGGTATAGTCCTGTGACTGTCTTCCTGCCCAGTCATGGGAATGTTTGTTCAGATTGGAATGCAGCCTCACACGGGGGCCTCTACAGGTTACCACCAATGTCACGACAGCATAGAGGGGAAGAGCTAAGCGCATCTCCATTGCTCTGGCTCAGCTCCTTTTACCCATGAGGAAGCTGAACTCTTCCCTAGGAGTTTCAGGGTGATCTAGCCCTGTGATGGCAAAGTAGGAACGCTGTTGAACTCTAGGCCTCTTAGAAACTTTAGAAAGGTCATTCACCTTAGCAGTCAGGAAGAATGAACTCAGTCACTCTTTGAAGTCCTGCCCATGTGTTCTTATTGTCTGATCCTTCATTGACTTGAATGTGCCCTGAGCAGTTTTGGATAAATTGGATTTTCCAGGCAAGAGTACTGGAGTGGGATGCCATTACCTTCTCCGAAATAGCCAGTGAGCTTGTCGCAAAGCTTGAGCAAGTATTCCTCAATCTGGAAAGGTTTTCTTCAAAACCATCTGCAGCAGGCCTCAGGCCGGGTCAGGCTCTTCTACTTTCTCCTTCTGCAAATATTAGGATAGTATCTTCTGTGGTCCTGCACTGTGCTGGGTGCTAAGGGTGCAGATGAACCAAACACATGCCAGCTCTGTCTCCTTGGAGCATCTCTGGCCTTGAAAGCAAGAGATAACTAATAAGCAATTAGCATATAATTTTTTTAAAAGACCATGATAATAGAAAGAAAAGGTATATAGTCAATGGGCACCTTGGATTGGGGAGGACCTCCAAGAAATGACATTAAGCTGGCACCTAAGGCTGTTCTGAGCAGAGGGAATGGAATGGACAAAGATGAGACAAAGCATGGCTTAGTGTAGGAAGAATGTTGGTATCACCCAAGCATCATTTGGATGTAGTGAGGGATAAGGCTGGAGATGTGAGAGGAAGTGAGAATCTGGGAGGACATTGTAAGGAGCTTGGGCTTTATTCTCTGTGGGAGGCTACTGGAGGGTCTTCCGTCAGTGAAAGAAAATAAGAAACTGGCATTTTAGAAATAGTCCTTGGGCTGCAGAGAGGAGAGGGAACCAGAGAGGAATAATACTTAAAGCTGAGAGGCCCTAGGGGTAGACTGATTCTTTCATTCAGGGGAGAGAAAATGGAGAAAAGCAAATTTGCTTAAACCTACTTATGTTAATTCAACCTTTTCTCAGATTTCATCTCTGTTGGCAGAATTGGAGGCAGTCCGAAGAAATTCAGGGTCCCAAAAGAGGTAAGTGGGTTGTTTCATTATCCAAGCGTTGCTTGTAATTATGCAAGAAAATTGGATATTGTGGATGGTTATAAGTCTTAGCTTTTTATATCAAGGACCTTGAGTCACACTCAGCAGAAAGTACTGAGGTTACGGCACAAATTCCCTATGATTTCTAATTAAAATATTTCTGACACTGGTTGCGAAGGCAATCCTTGGAGGATCTAAGTAAGCTGAGGATCTGAAGAGGTGTTTAAGAGCAGAGAAGAAGCATCTTAAACAAAGCTATGGTTATAAGTCTTAGCTTTTTATATCAAGGACCTTGAGTCACACTCAGCAGAAAGTACTGAGGTTACGGCACAAATTCCCTATGATTTCTAATTAAAATATTTCTGACACTGGTTGCGAAGGCAATCCTTGGAGGATCTAAGTAAGCTGAGGATCTGAAGAGGTGTTTAAGAGCAGAGAAGAAGCATCTTAAACAAAGCAAGACAATAACAGAGGGAGGTGGAGGGAGAGGGGTGTGGTCAGACCGGGAGCCCCCACAGTGCTGGGCATGTTCCTGAGCTAGGGGCAGGGGGTGTAGGAGGTTCAGTCATTGTTTGTTTTACTTTACTCTGTGTTACTCACTGCATTTGTTATCAGAAAGATCTTGATCTAAACACGTAAAACTCTAATTAAAGTACAGCATGGGGGGAACAGAGAAACCCTAGAGGCTTAAGGCTCTGACTGGCCAGGGGAGGGGCCTGTCCTCCTTTTCTGCAGGAGGACAGACCTCCTGTAGATGAGAACTAGGCCCCCAGATATTCGGAGGCTGCAGCCATCCCTTAGTTTCACCACCACTTTGTTCTGACTTCATTTCGCACAAGATAAGTTGCAGACTGGATATAGAAATAACTGGGAGCATTATAATCTTATGTCACCTAAGTGTGTACCCTTAGGTATCAGAAGGCTTTCCTTCTTCCACATTTGATAACTGAGTCCTGTGGATAGCAGGTGTTGAAGCCCTGCAGATGAGTTTATTTCATCTGCATTGGTTTTCTGTTTTCTCCTTTCTTCCAGTGTCATTGTCTCACAGTGGACCAGCATGCTGAAGGTTGTAGCTTTGCATCTTAAGAGATATGGATTTACTTATGCCACCGTCGATGGTTCTGTCAACCCTAAACAGAGAATGGACTTGGTAGAGGCATTTAACAGCCCCAGGGGCCCTCAGGTACGAGCTGATCACAGCTGAGTTCTGTAATTAAGAGCAGATTGTTCCCCATTACACAGAAAATTTTAACATAGTTCATTTGAAAAATATTCATAGCTTTGATCCCTCCAGGTATTTTTGATTCTTTTGACATTTATCAGGGGTACGTATCAAAGTGTGAAAATACTCTAAGAGAATAAAATATGAAGGTTAAAAAGAGTAAGGACAGAACTGGTTAGGATCAAGAAACTTTGTGGAAAAGGCAAGCCTGGAAGGATATGTGGGATCTTGATATGAGCAAAGATGGAGGGAAACGGGAGAACAGTCAGTTCAGTTCAGTCGCTCAGTCATGACTGACTCTTTGCGACCCCATGGACTGCAGCATGTCAGTCTTCCCTGTCCATCACCAACTCCTGGAGCTTACTCAAACTCATGTCCGTTGAGTCAGTGATGCCATCCAACCATCTCATCCTCTGTTGTCCCCTTCTCCTCCCACCTTCAATCATTCCCAGCATCGGGATCTTTTCCAATGAGTCAGCTCTTCGCATCAGGTGGCCAGAGTATTGGAGTTTCAGCTTCAACATCAGTCCTTCCAATGAATATTTAGGACTGGTTTCCTTTAGGATGGACGGGTTGGATCTTCTTACAGTCCAAGGGACTCTCAAGAGTCTTCTCCAACACCACAGTTCAAAAGCATCAATTCTTCGGTGGTCAGTTTTCTTTATAGTCCAACTCTCATATCTATAAATGACTACTGGAAAAACCATAGCTTTGAGTAGATGGACCTTTGTTGGCAAAGTAATGTCTGCTTTTTGATATGCTATCTAAGTTGGTCATAGCTTTTCTTCCAAGGAGCTAGCGTCTTTTAATTTCATGGCTGCAGTCATCATCAGCAGTGATTTTGGAGCCCACCAAAATAAAGTCAGCCACTGTTTCCACTGTTTCCTCTCCAACACCACAGTTCAAAAGCATCAATTCTTCGGTGGTCAGTTTTCTTTATAGTCCAACTCTCATATCTATAAATGACTACTGGAAAAACCATAGCTTTGAGTAGATGGACCTTTGTTGGCAAAGTAATGTCTGCTTTTTGATATGCTATCTAAGTTGGTCATAGCTTTTCTTCCAAGGAGCTAGCGTCTTTTAATTTCATGGCTGCAGTCATCATCAGCAGTGATTTTGGAGCCCACCAAAATAAAGTCTCTCACTGTTTCCATCTATTTGCCATGAAGTGATGGGACGTGATGCCGTGATCTTAGTTTTCTGAATGTTGAGTTTTAAGTCAATTTTTTCACTCTCCTCTCAAAGACATCTAGTTATGGGTGATGGGAATTTAGGGCTTCCCTTGTGGCTCAGTGGTAAAGAATCTGCCTGCCAAGGGGGGAACTTGGGGTTGATCCCTGGGTTGGGAAGATCCGTTGGAGAAGGGAATGGCTACCCACTCCAGTATTCTTGCCTGGGAAATCCCATGGACAGAGGAGCCTGGTGGTCTACAGTCCACGGGGGTCACAAAGAGTCAGACATGACTGAGCGACCAGACCATAGCTGAGTGATCGGCAGGAGAGTCCTGGCAGTGGTGGGGGAATGGTGGATTAGACAGTATCTGGTTGATGGAAAGTGTATTGAACTGACCAGCCCCAGTACTCTAAATGGTAGTATTCATATATTTGGCAGGCACGCAATTAATGTCTTGAGAGTGACTCACCAAAACAAGGTTAAATGAGAATCTTCTCAAAGGTGAGACAGGGAAAATAGCATCTCAAAGTTTCGAAACAGTGCCTTTATGACTGCAGAAGGAAATTTGATAAGAACATGTTGCTTATTTGTATTGATCTTGGTATTGAACCTGTGACAGGAGGAGAGATGCTTTATGAGACCGAATCTGTGTAAAGTGAATGGTGTGCTTCCTTTTGAAGGTTATGCTAATTTCTCTCTTGGCTGGAGGTGTCGGTCTAAACCTGACTGGAGGAAACCATCTTTTTCTTCTGGACATGCACTGGTAATAATTATGGGTTTTTCTTGAGTTGTTCCTGCATCACAGGGAGACCAGAAGGGCAGTAGAACCTGACCTCATAACGAGTGTGTTCCTTTTGTATTGTGGAGCTGCCTCTGTGCATACATGTGTATAGATTCAGATCAAAATGGTGTAGGCTGAGTTGATGGCCCTGTATTCCTGACCAAGGAAGGATTAAATGACTATTTAAAATAGTTTGTTCACTTTATTGTTAACCTAATGTCTGTTTCCATGGAAACTGGGAGTAGGGCTTTTTCTCATGGCTAAGAGCTGCTTCACTCAAGGAAGAGTTTTATCTCTTCAGAACACCGTATTTCAGACATACTTGTTGACGTCCAAGGAAATCTCAGCATTGGCAAAGAATGAGAACCATTACTCCTAAAGGAAAAGGCAAAGAAATTTTCTAATTACATTAGATACATGCTTAACACACAGCCTTGGACTCACTGCTCATAGTGTCAACACCAGGAGCATAGCAGCGTCCTTCCTAGATATGAAGCAAATGATTCATGTGTTGCTAGGAGAAGGTATCCTAATCTGTTCCAGTTTTGCTTTTTCCATGATGCCAGTTAGGGACTGCTGCACCAGGCACCGTTGCCAGGGATTGTCACTTGTTCTCCAGGCAGCCCAGATGGGCACAGACAGGCCCCCTGTCGTTATCTTCCTGGAGAATGCGTTTAGGTCTTACTTGGGACCCCTCCCGCCCCCATACATGAGGAAAGCAGACTTGGAATCATGCTGGCTTCTGAATTGGAGAAATGTTATTCAAGTTTTTAAAGAGATAAGATGAGAAACTAGTTTGGAATTGAAAAGGAGAATCTAGAAAGAAGGAAACAAATTAAGTCTCCTTATTTGAATCATAGAAAGTTAAAAGTAGAAAAAGGCATTAGAGGGGACTTTCCTGATGGTCCAGTAGTTAAAAGATTTTGTCTTCCATCGCAGAGGGTGTGGGTTCAATCCCTGGTTGGGGAGCTAAGATCCCATAAGCCTTGCAGCTAAAAAACCAAAACATAAAGCAAACAGTACTGTAGTAAGTTCAATATAGACTTTAAAAGTGGTCCACAGTTTAAAAAAAAAAATCTTTAAAAAGATAAAGGCATTAATGATCATTTGCCAGCCCTCTCATTCCCAAGCCTTTTAGGTTATGGTTAGATGACTTGCCCAGAGTCATCCAGCTAGTTAATGATTGGATTTGAGCATCACTTTAGCCTCTGTTACCTATAGTTTTCCACTGATGGTGGTGCTAAGAGTTCCTGGTGGAGGCAAATCTGAGCCCAGTTTCTCATGAGAGGCCAAGAAGACATCTGGGAATCTCCAAGCCCCACATAGACTAGAACAGTGATCTACCAACTTTTTCTGTAAATATTTTAGGCTTTGCATATACATAGGTCTCTGTCATTGTTCATTTTTGTGGATTTTTGGTTGTGATTTTTTTTTTTTTTACAAACTTTTAACAATGTAACAACTATTTCAAACTCAAGAGCTATTTCAAACTCAAGAACTATTTCAAATACAGAGACAGACTGCAGGCTGGATTTGGCCTGTGGGATTTGCCCGCCCCTTGTTGAGGATGTCAGTTCCCCTGAGCTCAAAACCTGCCTTCTCACAGGAATCCATCACTTGAAGATCAAGCTTGTGACCGAATCTACCGAGTAGGGCAGCAAAAAGATGTCGTCATACATAAGTAAGTATGTAAAGGTCTCCTGGGGCCAAGATCTGCTCCTGTGAAAATCTTTCTTGGGTAGTGTTTTAACAGAGTGTGAAGTATTTGGTGGTCACTGTACTGATAGTTTCTGTGGGGCTCCTCCTCCCTGGCACTCATGGTCTGGAAGGGAACACAAGCAATTTGGGGGTAACCTTGGAGCTGGTCCCTGCAGAAGAAAACTTAAGTACAGTGATGAGCCTCATCTCAGTCAAGGCTGCCCATGAAAGGACCCTCCTCTCTCCCTCTCTCTCTTTCTTTCGCTTTTATTTTG
>SJYX01001985.1:92283-127147 GCA_006410675.1 Oreotragus oreotragus
AAGTAGGAACGCTGTTGAACTCTAGGCCTCTTAGAAACTTTAGAAAGGTCATTCACCTTAGCAGTCAGGAAGAATGAACTCAGTCACTCTTTGAAGTCCTGCCCATGTGTTCTTATTGTCTGATCCTTCATTGACTTGAATGTGCCCTGAGCAGTTTTGGATAAATTGGATTTTCCAGGCAAGAGTACTGGAGTGGGATGCCATTACCTTCTCCGAAATAGCCAGTGAGCTTGTCGCAAAGCTTGAGCAAGTATTCCTCAATCTGGAAAGGTTTTCTTCAAAACCATCTGCAGCAGGCCTCAGGCCGGGTCAGGCTCTTCTACTTTCTCCTTCTGCAAATATTAGGATAGTATCTTCTGTGGTCCTGCACTGTGCTGGGTGCTAAGGGTGCAGATGAACTAAACACATGCCAGCTCTGTCTCCTTGGAGCATCTCTGGCCTTGAAAGCAAGAGATAACTAATAAGCAATTAGCATATAATTTTTTAAAAAGACCATGATAATAGAAAGAAAAGGTATATAGTCAATGGGCACCTTGGATTGGGGAGGACCTCCAAGAAATGACATTAAGCTGGCACCTAAGGCTGTTCTGAGCAGAGGGAATGGAATGGACAAAGATGAGACAAAGCATGGCTTAGTGTAGGAAGAATGTTGGTATCACCCAAGCATCATTTGGATGTAGTGAGGGATAAGGCTGGAGATGTGAGAGGAAGTGAGAATCTGGGAGGACATTGTAAGGAGCTTGGGCTTTATTCTCTGTGGGAGGCTACTGGAGGGTCTTCAGTCAGTGAAAGAAAATAAGAAACTGGCATTTTAGAAATAGTCCTTGGGTTGCAGAGAGGAGAGGGAACCAGAGAGGAATAATACTTAAAGCTGAGAGGCCCTAGGGGTAGACTGATTCTTTCATTCAGGGGAGAGAAAATGGAGAAAAGCAAATTTGCTTAAACCTACTTATGTTAATTCAACCTTTTCTCAGATTTCATCTCTGTTGGCAGAATTGGAGGCAGTCCGAAGAAATTCAGGGTCCCAAAAGAGGTAAGTGGGTTATTTCATTATCCAAGTGTTGCTTGTAATTATGCAAGAAAATTAGATATTGTGAATGGTTATAAGTCTTAGCTTTTTATATCAAGGACCTTGAGTCACACTCAGCAGAAAGTACAGAGGTTACGGCACAAATTCCCTATGATTTCTAATTAAAATATTTCTGACACTGGTTGCGAAGGCAATCCTTGGAGGATCTAAGTAAGCTGAGGATCTGAAGAGGTGTTTAAGAGCAGAGAAGAAGCATCTTAAACAAAGCAAGACAATAACAGAGGGAGGTGGAGGGAGAGGGGTGTGGTCAGACCGGGAGCCCCCACAGTGCTGGGCATGTTCCTGAGCTAGGGGCAGGGGGTGTAGGAGGTTCAGTCATTGTTTGTTTTACTTTACTCTGTGTTACTCAGTGCATTTGTTATCAGAAAGATCTTGATCTAAACACGTAAAACTCTAATTAAAGCACAGCATGGGGGGAACAGAGAAACCCTAGAGGCTTAAGGTTCTGACTGGCCAGGGGAGGGGCCTGTCCTCCTTTTCTGCAGGAGGACAGACCTCCTGTAGATGAGAACTAGGCCCCCAGATATTCGGAGGCTGCAGCCATCCCTTAGTTTCACCACCACTTTGTTCTGACTTCATTTCGCACAAGATAAGTTGCAGACTGGATATAGAAATAACTGGGAGCATTATAATCTTATGTCACCTAAGTGTGTACCCTTAGGTATCAGAAGGCTTTCCTTCTTCCACATTTGATAACTGAGTCCTGTGGATAGCAGGTGTTGAAGCCCTGCAGATGAGTTTATTTCATCTGCATTGGTTTTCTGTTTTCTCCTTTCTTCCAGTGTCATTGTCTCACAGTGGACCAGCATGCTGAAGGTTGTAGCTTTGCATCTTAAGAGATATGGATTTACTTATGCCACCGTCGATGGTTCTGTCAACCCTAAACAGAGAATGGACTTGGTAGAGGCATTTAACAGCCCCAGGGGCCCTCAGGTACGAGCTGATCACAGCTGAGTTCTGTAATTAAGAGCAGATTGTTCCCCATTACACAGAAAATTTTAACATAGTTCATTTGAAAAATATTCATAGCTTTGATCCCTCCAGGTATTTTTGATTCTTTTGACATTTATCAGGGGTACGTATCAAAGTGTGAAAATACTCTAAGAGAATAAAATATGAAGGTTAAAAAGAGTAAGGACAGAACTGGTTAGGATCAAGAAACTTTGTGGAAAAGGCAAGCCTGGAAGGATATATGGGATCTTGATATGAGCAAAGATGGAGGGAAACAGGAGAACAGTCAGTTCAGTTCAGTCGCTCAGTCATGACTGACTCTTTGCGACCCCATAGACTGCAGCGTGTCAGTCTTCCCTGTCCATCACCAACTCCTGGAGCTTACTCAAACTCATGTCCGTTGAGTCAGTGATGCCATCCAACCATCTCATCCTCTGTCGTCCCCTTCTCCTCCCACCTTCAATCATTCCCAGCATCGGGATCTTTTCCAGTGAGTCAGCTCTTCGCATCAGGTGGCCAAAGTATTGGAGTTTCAACTTCAACATCAGTCCTTCCAATGAATATTCAGGACTGGTTTCCTTTAGGATGGATGGGTTGGATCTTCTTACAGTCCAAGGGACTCTCAAGAGTCTTCTCCAACACCACAGTTCAAAAGCATCAATTCTTCGGTGGTCAGTTTTCTTTATAGTCCAACTCTCATATCTATAAATGACTACTGGAAAAACTATAGCTTTGAGTAGATGGACCTTTGTTGGCAAAGTAATGTCTGCTTTTTGATATGCTATCTAGGTTGGTCATAGCTTTTCTTCCAAGGAGCTAGCGTCTTTTAATTTCATGGCTGCAGTCACCATCAGCAGTGATTTTGGAGCCCCCAAAAATAAAGTCTCTCGCTGTTTCCATCTATTTGCCATGAAGTGATGGGACGTGATGCCGTGATCTTAGTTTTCTGAATGTTGAGTTTTAAGTCAATTTTTTCACTCTCCTCTCAAAGACATCTAGTTATGGGTGGTGGGAATTTAGGGCTTCCCTTGTGGCTCAGTGGTAAGGAATCTGCCTGCCAAGGGGGGGACTTGGGGTTGATCCCTGGGTTGGGAAGATCCGTTGGAGAAGGGAATGGCTACCCACTCCAGTATTCTTGCCTGGGAAGGACAGAGGAGCCTGGTGGTCTACAGTCCACGGGGGTCACAAAGAGTCAGACATGACTGAGCGACCAGACCACAGCTGAGTGATCGGCAGGAGAGTCCTGGCAGTGGTGGGGGAATGGTGGATTAGACAGTATCTGGTTGATGGAAAGTGTATTGAACTGACTAGCCCCAGTACTCTAAATGGTAGTATTCATATATTTGGCAGGCACGCAATTAATGTCTTGAGAGTGACTCACCAAAACAAGGTTAAATGAGAATCTTCTCAAAGGTGAGACAGGGAAAATAGCATCTCAAAGTTTCGAAACAGTGCCTTTATGACTGCAGAAGGAAATTTGATAAGAACATGTTGCTTATTTGTATTGATCTTGGTATTGAACCTGTGACAGGAGGAGAGATGCTTTATGAGACCGAATCTGTGTAAAGTGAATGGTGTGCTTCCTTTTGAAGGTTATGCTAATTTCTCTCTTGGCTGGAGGTGTCGGTCTAAACCTGACTGGAGGAAACCATCTTTTTCTTCTGGACATGCACTGGTAATAATTATGGGTTTTTCTTGAGTTGTTCCTGCATCACAGGGAGACCAGAAGGGCAGTAGAACCTGACCTCATAACGAGTGTGTTCCTTTTGTATTGTGGAGCTGCCTCTGTGCATACATGTGTATAGATTCAGATCAAAATGGTGTAGGCTGAGTTGATGGCCCTGTATTCCTGACCAAGGAAGGATTAAATGACTATTTAAAATAGTTTGTTCACTTTATTGTTAACCTAATGTCTGTTTCCATGGAAACTGGAAGTAGGGCTTTTTCTCATGGCTAAGAGCTGCTTCACTCAAGGAAGAGTTTTATCTCTTCAGAACACCGTATTTCAGACATACTTGTTGACGTCCAAGGAAATCTCAGCATTGGCAAAGAATGAGAACCATTACTCCTAAAGGAAAAGGCAAAGAAATTTTCTAATTACATTAGATACATGCTTAACACACAGCCTTGGACTCACTGCTCATAGTGTCAACACCAGGAGCATAGCAGCGTCCTTCCTAGATATGAAGCAAATGATTCATGTGTTGCTAGGAGAAGGTATCCTAATCTGTTCCAGTTTTGCTTTTTCCATGATGCCAGTTAGGGACTGCTGCACCAGGCACCGTTGCCAGGGATTGTCACTTGTTCTCCAGGCAGCCCAGATGGGCACAGACAGGCCCCCTGTCGTTATCTTCCTGGAGAATGCGTTTAGGTCTTACTTGGGACCCCTCCCGCCCCCATACATGAGGAAAGCAGACTTGGAATCATGCTGGCTTCTGAATTGGAGAAATGTTATTCAAGTTTTTAAAGAGATAAGATGAGAAACTAGTTTGGAATTGAAAAGGAGAATCTAGAAAGAAGGAAACAAATTAAGTCTCCTTATTTGAATCATAGAAAGTTAAAAGTAGAAAAAGGCATTAGAGGGGACTTTCCTGATGGTCCAGTAGTTAAAAGATTTTGTCTTCCATCGCAGAGGGTGTGGGTTCAATCCCTGGTTGGGGAGCTAAGATCCCATAAGCCTTGCAGCTAAAAAACCAAAACATAAAGCAAACAGTACTGTAGTAAGTTCAATATAGACTTTAAAAGTGGTCCACAGTTTAAAAAAAAAAATCTTTAAAAAGATAAAGGCATTAATGATCATTTGCCAGCCCTCTCATTCCCAAGCCTTTTAGGTTATGGTTAGATGACTTGCCCAGAGTCATCCAGCTAGTTAATGATTGGATTTGAGCATCACTTTAGCCTCTGTTACCTATAGTTTTCCACTGATGGTGGTGCTAAGAGTTCCTGGTGGAGGCAAATCTGAGCCCAGTTTCTCATGAGAGGCCAAGAAGACATCTGGGAATCTCCAAGCCCCACATAGACTAGAACAGTGATCTACCAACTTTTTCTGTAAATATTTTAGGCTTTGCATATACATAGGTCTCTGTCATTGTTCTTTTTTGTGGATTTTTGGTTGTGATTTTTTTTTTTTTTTACAAACTTTTAACAATGTAACAACTATTTCAAACTCAAGAGCTATTTCAAACTCAAGAACTATTTCAAATACAGAGACAGACTGCAGGCTGGATTTGGCCTGTGGGATTTGCCCGCCCCTTGTTGAGGATGTCAGTTCCCCTGAGCTCAAAACCTGCCTTCTCACAGGAATCCATCACTTGAAGATCAAGCTTGTGACCGAATCTACCGAGTAGGGCAGCAAAAAGATGTCGTCATACATAAGTAAGTATGTAAAGGTCTCCTGGGGCCAAGATCTGCTCCTGTGAAAATCTTTCTTGGGTAGTGTTTTAACAGAGTGTGAAGTATTTGGTGGTCACTGTACTGATAGTTTCTGTGGGGCTCCTCCTCCCTGGCACTCATGGTCTGGAAGGGAACACAAGCAATTTGGGGGTAACCTTGGAGCTGGTCCCTGCAGAAGAAAACTTAAGTACAGTGATGAGCCTCATNTCCTGTGAAAATCTTTCTTGGGTAGTGTTTTAACAGAGTGTGAAGTATTTGGTGGTCACTGTACTGATGGTTTCTGTGGGGCTCCTCCTCCCTGGCACTCATGGTCTGGAAGGGAACACAAGCAATTTGGGGGTAACCTTGGAGCTGGTCCCTGCAGAAGAAAACTTAAGTACAGTGATGAGCCTCATCTCAGTCAAGGCTGCCCATGAAAGGACCCTCCTCTCTCCCTCTCTCTCTTTCTTTCGCTTTTATTTTGGCATCACTTCAGACATAGAAAAGAATGTAAGAATTCTTACAAAAATACCCCTGAGTTCTCGATTGTAAGAATAATACCAAAAAATTCCTGACTGCTGTTACATCTGTGTATGTGTGTGTGTGTGTGTGTGTGTGTAAGCTTTTTTCTGGACCATTTGACAGTAAGTTGCAGACACGATGTTCCTTTACCTCTAAATACTAAAATAGGCACTTTCTAAAAACGGCGTCTCTTACATAATCACAATAAAGTTATCAAAACCAGGATGTTAACAATGATACAATACTATCATCCGATCTATGGACCTTATTCAGTTTTGCCACTTGTTCCAGTGGTGTCCTTCCCAGCAAAAATCCTGCATAGCATTCAGTTCTTCTGACTCTCTTGTCCCCTTTAATCTGGAACAACACTTCAGTCTTTCTTTGTGTTTTATGACAGTGACATTTTTAAAGTGCACAGGACAGTTATTTTGTTGTCCCTCTACGTGAGACCCTCCTCTTTTTAAAAACAATGATAGAACCTGCCTTAACAGTGCAATCCAGCCCAGTTATGGACTGCTTTCCTTCCTCTTCATGGCCGAGTTTCTTGAAGAATTAGAAATCAGTGTCTCTCTTTACTTATTTCCTATTCATTCCTCAGCCTGTATGAACTAGCTTTCACCCCTGTCACGTCACTGAAGCTGCTCTTGCTAAGGGGACCAATGAGTTCCAAAATGTGCCAAGTACAGCAGTTGTGTCAGTTGTTCTGTCTTTAGCTCTCTTCTCAGCTTACTTTGTATGCACCTCTCTCAGTAATCCTATCTACTCCAGCAAGTCCAAAATCTATACCATCAGTTCCAAGGTCTCCTCACTTTCAGGCCCAGATATCCAAATCCCCACAAAATATATGAATCCAAGTGTCCACATCCGCACCCATTATTCATTTACTCATGGATTTATCTCATTCACCTCAAAAAATGAATACCTATTAGGCTTCCCAGGTGGCTTAGTGGTAGAGAACTCTCCTGCAATGCAGGAGACCTGGGTTCAATCCCTGGGTTGGGAAGGTTCCCTGAAGAAGGTAATGGCAACCCACTCCAGTATTCTTGCCTGGGAAATATGGACAGGGGAGCCTGGCAGAATGTAGTCCATGAGGTTGCAAAAAGTCAGATACGACTTCACAACTAAACAGACAGCATAAGTGGGGAGTCCCCATGTCGCAAGTTCTGTTACATGCACCAGGGACTCAAGTGTCACATGCTGAGATTGCTTCTCCCTACTTCCCTGTGTCTGTTGAGTCTTCTGAATTCCTTATCTTTGTGCATAGTGCCACTGTTATCTAATCATGGAGCCAAAACCAGACTCCATCTTCTTCCTTTTCACAAACCATGTCCGGTCATTTTATTTCCTGGATGTTTCTTATACCATCCCTTTCTTCCCATCCACTGCCATTTCCTTCTTTCAGCTCTTAAGTTTCCTAGCATCGCAGGAATGGTCACTCATGATCCAGCCCCTGCCAGTCTCCTGAACGTCTGTCCTTGTGGTACAGCATGGTGTTTGACTTTTTCCCTGGCCAGGTTGGCTGACCTCCCCAAGCATACCATGTTCCAAAACTCAGCAAAGGGTTTGTTTCTTTATGAGTGGTTACTTTATAGCTTAAACATGTAATCATACTCCTGCTTCCTTTGAGGCTCAGATGGTAAAGAACCTGCCTCCGATGCAGGAGACCTGAGTTTGATCCTTGGGTTAGGAAGATCTCCTGGAGAAGGGAATGGCAACGCACTCCAGTATTCTTGCCTGGAGGATTCCATGGCCAGGGAAGCCTGGCAGGCTATAGTCCATGGCATCGCAAAGAGTTGGACAATTTCTCTATTCCATTCATTCTGTTTTTTCTTTGTTGTTATTTTTAATTTTATTGACGTACAGTTGATTTACAGTGTTTTTAAATTTCTGCTGTATAGCAAAAGTGGCAGTTATATATATTCTTTTTTATATTTTCCCTTATGGTTTATCACAGGACATTGAATGTAATTCCCTGCTATACAGTAGGGCTTTGCTGTTTATCCATCATGTGATAGTCTGCCTCTGCTAACCCCAAACTCCCAAGCCGTCCCTCCTCCACCCCCACCCTCCTTGGCAACCACAAGCCTGTTCTCTATGCCTGGGAGTCTATTTCTGTTTCATAGATATGTTCATTTCTGTTGTATTCTAGGCTCCTCATATAAGTGATATCATGTGGTATATTTGTCTCTTTCTGGTTTAGTACGATAGTCTCTAGATCCATCCATGTTGCTGCACATGTTAGCCGTGGTTTTATACATGTCCCCATTCCCTGGGATGCCCTCCCCACTGTTCCATCTGGCAAACCCTTGCTCATCCTACAAGCCACATGAAGAATTAACCCGTCAATGGGGTCGTCCCTGAATGGCCCAGACAGATTTCCTCTCACTCGTCTTGTGCAGTGGATGTATTCCCATTAGGGCAGTCCCCAGGGCATGTCATTATTCTTGCTGTTTACTTTCACGTCTCTGTCTCGTGTTCCCTGACCGCACGGGCATGTTCGTCCCTGTGTTCTCTGGCATGGTGCGTGGCACACAGTGAATCTCCATCAGTGCTTGTTGAATGAGTGAAGAAAGGACAACAGTGGCATTTCCTCAACTGGTCAAACCTGTTTTCAGTGTGAATTAGCCATGAAACAAGACACTCTGTACTTTAACCAGTACACATATTCCTAGCAGAAGCCTGATAGCTTTGGACCTTCTGACCTTCCCAAGATGGAGCTTTTTGTGTGAAAGCTGGATCTCTACAATTTTTATTTTTGGGGGTTGGCATATTCCCTGGTGGCTCAGGTGGTAGAGAATCTGCCTGCAATGCAGGAGACCTGGGTTCGATCCCTGGGTTGGCAAGATCCCCTTGAGGAGGGCATGGCAACCCACTCCAGTATTCTTGCCTGGAGAATCCTCAAGGACAGAGGAGCCTGTCAGGCTGCAGTTCGTGGGGTTGGGAAGTCGGACATGACAGAGTGACTAGGCACATATCTCTTGTGATTCTGGCGTTTCTCAATTATTTCAGCTTTGAAAAGAAATGAAAAGTCAGTCTGAGTTCAGATCACTTTAAATGGATGTATATATTTAGTCTAAGTGTTTAGGTGTAGTTATTAATCAAACCTCAGGAAAAAGAGAGGAAGAAATCTCCTTTAAAAACTAAGCATACATAGAAGTTTGAATATTTCTTTAGATATGCTGCTTTGGGGTTTTGATTGCTTGCCTGTTTTTCAGATTTGTCTGCGAGGGAACAGTGGAAGAGAAGATCTTGCAACTCCAAGAAAAAAAGAAAGATTTAGCCAAACAGATTCTATCAGGATCTGGAGAATTTGTCACCAAGCTCTCCTTGGCTGACCTCAAAGTCCTTTTTGGTATCTAACTTCCTGTTTTTCAAGCTCAGAATAGTGCCACTGTTGGTTTGTACTAGGATCTGGGGGGAACGACTTAACCCTGGTCCTTTGAGCTCTCCTTGGCTTTCAGTTTCACCTTCAAGTCTGATGCCCTTCTCCGAGCGAGGATGAATTATCATGTTAACCGGCTAGTTAACCAGTCATGTTAACCAATCAGCGTATTAAATAAAATCAATAAAGTACTTTAGATAAACAGCCCTGGGAGAGTTGTACCTAAGCTTCAGTAAAAACTTAAAAAGCCCTCTGTGCCTTTTTCTTCTCAGCTAATGGGGACCCAGTGTTCCTGCCTTTTCTAACACAGACTCCCTCCCATCTCTTCAATACCTACCAACAAGGCTACTCCTATAACCATCTCTCTAGACCATTTTTCTGGATTCCACATAGACGCATTAATATACAATTTTTGTTTTTCTCTTTTTGACCTACTTTACTTTGTTTGACGGTCTCTAGGTCCATCCACACCTCTATGAATGACTCGGTTTTGTTCCTTTTTACGGCTGATAGCCCATTGTATACATGCACCACATCTTTATCCGTTCCTCTATTGAGGGACGTTTAGGTTGCTTCCGTGGCTTGGCTGTGCTGTTGTGAATAGCCAGGACATGGAAGCATGTGTCTTTTTGAATTTTGGCTTTCTCGGGGTATATGGGAAATGGGAGTGCTGGGTCTATTTTTAGTTTTTAAGGTACCCCCATACTCTTCTCCATAGTGACTGTCTCAGCTTACATTCCCACCGACAGTGCAAGAGGGTCCCCTTTTCTCCACAGCATCTCCAGACTTTTCAGTGATGGCCATTCTGACAGGTATGAGGAGATGCCTCATTGTAGTTTGATTTGCATTTCTCTTATAATGAGCGATGTTGAGCATCTTTTCTTGTGTTGTTGGCCATCACTATATCTTCTTTGGAGAAATATCTATTTAGGTCTTCCACCCATTTTTTGATTGGGTTGGTTTTTTTTTTTTTGATGTTGAGCTGCATGAGCAGTTTGTGTATGTTGGAGATTAATCCTTGGCCCATTGCTTTGTTTGTAAACATTTTTCTCCCATTTCTGGGGGTTGTCTTTTCATCTTGTTTATGATTTCCTTTGCTGTGCAAAAGCTTTTAAGTTTAATTAGATCCCAGTTTGTTGCTTTTTGGTTTTGTTTTCATTACTCTGGCAGGTGGGTCAAAAAAGATCCCGGTACTTATGTCAGAAGAGTGTTGTGCCTGTGTTTTCCTCTAAGAGTTTTATAGTAACCATCTCTGTGTAGGCTGAGCAGAAGTGGGTTCCTACCTAATGTGTGGTTGGGTAGTATTTGTATTATTGTATCATTTAGAATTTGATATATCATTTATGTTATTATATCATTTTGTGTTATGTTATGTAGTATTTGTGTCATGTAGTTTAACATTTGTATTTTTATAGTATTTGTAGTTTTATACGTTTGCAGTATAGTATAGAAGCACTTAGTCTCATTGTTACATTCAGTATTACTGAATCATATAGTATTTGTATTATTGGCATAATCCACTAAATATGTTTGACGCGTAGCAGAGATAATGCTTTGTGCCCACTAGCCCCCACGTCCCTTTTTCTCCCGACTACCGGAGACTACATTTCCTATTCTTCACTGTGGTTACATGGCCCGTATTGCTGCTGCTGCTGCTGCTAAGTCACTTCAGTCGTGTCTGACTCTGTGTGACCCCATAGACGGCAGCCCACCAGGCTCCCCCATCCCTGGGATTCTCCAGGCAAGAATACTGGAGTGGGTTATCATTTCCTTCTCCAATGCATGAAAGAGAAAAGTGAAAGTGAAGTCGCTCAGTCTGTCCGACTGTTAGCGACCCCATGGACTGCAGCCCACCAGGCTACTCCGTCCATTGGATTTTCCAGGCAAGAGTACTGGGGTGGGGTGCCATTGCCTTCCCCATGGCCCGTATTACGCAGTTTTAAGTCAGTGGAACGTGGAAAGAAGCGATGTGTAAGTCATTTCTTATCTGTCCTTCTAAAACTTTGCATATGAGTCTTTGTGCTTTTTCTTTTCTTGTTGGCCCTCTGAATACAAAGGAACTGATGGACAACTGCAGGGCCCTGCGGAACTGTGGAGCCAATAGATCAGAAGTTTTTAATCTGCTGTTGGCCATGGGCCCTTTGATAGACTGATAAGCCTCAGTTCCTGAATGACAGCAGAACAAAGCCTTCCAGTGCCTCCCTTCCCATCTCAGCTCACCCACGTCGGACTATGACATAATCAAGAAATAATTTTTTTTAGCTATGAGATTTGGGAATTGTGTATATAGCAGTTCATATCCTAATTAATACAAACTCTTTGAGAATTTTCCTTTGGGGAACTATTCAGATTCCCTTCTTCCTGTTGGCAGTCATTTTCAAAACACTTACTCTGCAAATTTCTGCTGAAAAGAGTTGTATTTCTTCTTCGCTAGAATTGTTGCCCTCTTTTGAGTTAGGATTACATGACAAAGCCCTGTGTTAGGCCAATCACAGTGTGGACTGAGGCCCTGGGGCCTTTTTAAGTAAAGGTGCCCCCTAAGGACATAGTCTGAAGGCTGCAAAGGTAGAGATAGGTGGCCTGGAGGGAAGAGTTCTGACTTTACTTCTGGGTTCACCTGAGCTGGGGGGTGTAGCCTTGAAGAAATCATTCCCTCCTCTACACTTTGGTTTCTGCGACTGTGCTGGGCATTGTTTTTAGAACTTCAGCAGCTATAGTGAGCAGTCCCTGATAAAATCAGGAAATAGAAGATGTAAGATTACCCTCCAAGAGTTTGGTTGTATGTTCCACACACCAGGTTAAAGGTAATGTCACCTGAGGAGCTCTGGCTCCCAGGCTGGTAGGAACATTTGCTGACTGTCTGGCGTTTAGCTAGGTGCAGATTCCCCAGGCACCTCAGTTCCTTCCGTCTGTGAGGTGTGAGGATTGGTACAGTCACTGCTCCACAGGGATTTTAACAACATACACACACCATACCCATTTGACACGACAGGGTCATGTCATTTGAAGGCACATTAAGCCAACACTATCGGAGTCCTTTCCAGGCACTGTTTAGGAGAGCGTGTGAGTGTTCTCAGTGTCTGACTGTGACCCCATGGACAGTAGCCCGCCAGGCTCCTGTGTCCATGGGATTCTCCAGGCAAGAACACTGGAGTGGGCTGCCATTTCCTCCTCCAGGGGATCTCAATCCAGATATAGAGCTCACACTTCTGCATTGGTAGGCAGATTCTTGACCGCTCTCTCACCTGTTTAGGAGAGAGGCAGTGTTAACTTTGAGGTTCAAGTATGCTTCCTTTTAGTCTGAAGGTGGATGCAGGGATTATAATGTACAGTCTTCAGATATTCAGAGCCCATTGACTGATGGAATCGACTCAAGATTCCTTCTGCTATCTCAAACAGCTTCTCTAGCTTTCATCATTCAGATTCTAAACTGGCAAGGCCTCCCAGCTTTGTCTTGGTATAACAGGGAGACGCTATTGATGTGAGGTGTGTACAGCAAAAATGGGAGCCACTGTCATTACCAGATGTGCATCCTGAAATCTTAACCCCAGGCTGCCAGTGTCTCGTGAATTATAAGTAGCCTTCCGGTGTCTGTCTCAGGCTCACAGTCATTTTAGGTACTGTGAGTCAGTTTCCTAAGGTCAGGGCGTGACGAGGTGGGTCTTGACCCACTGGCAGTGGGCAGTGTCTCACACTGTAACAGGTGAAGTGCTGCCGTATGAGTTCTGCCAGGGTCAACCAGCTTTCCTTATGTGACACTGTAACTGCTGGATTTTCTTACATCTCCCTGCCTACCTCACCAGACTTAGGTGAGGACAAAATGGGGTAATAAATACTTTATTAAGCATGACATGCTATCCAAATGCTAGTGTTATTGCTGTGGGACCAGGTATTGGAATATGAGAATAAAATAGAAGCATGGGTGCAGCTGAAAGAGCCAGATGGTGAACATCTGTTTCCAAAGTGCAACACTGTTGAGCACCCAGCTTACAAGGTATTTTTATATGACAGAGTTGCCCTCAAAGTTTATAGTTTGACTTCTCTTTGGCAGTATTAATCAAAAAAAGGGCATTGTGCATGCCATGGCTAGATGGAGCCTGGGCCCTTGAAAACCTTCCCTAGGACTCCTGTCGGCATGCAACTATTAGGAACACAGTAGATAGAAAGATGGCTTCGTGGGGCACGACCCCTTCCTCTAGCAATCTTGGATGTGATTTGGAACGGCTGCATATGATTACTGGGTTCTTTCTTCTCTCCGATTGTCTTGCCTGCTGCTAGGTCACTTCAGTCGTGTCCGACTATGTGCGAACCCATAGATGGCCTGGTGAAGTATTAATAGCTTTCAGCAGGGCTCAGTGGTGAAGCCAGATTCTCCTTCATTAACAGGATGGTCATGGAAATGCCATTGTGCAGTGTGACCCCTGTTTGTCTATGATCTTCCTATCTACCATAATGCCTTTAGAGAATTTGGGTTTACAGAGTGGGATGTTATGTTGCTATTTGCTACCCACTATCTAGCTTTAGAAGAAGCCAGAAATAATTAAAAGGCATACCTTCAAGCACAAAGAGAATAACAATAGGAATTTAGAAATTGTAGGCATATAACCCACTCCAGTGCTCTTGCCTGGAGAATCCCGTCGGGGAGGAGCCTGGTACGCTGCAATCCATGGGGTCACGAAGATTCGGACACGACTGAGCGACTTGACTTTCACTTTTCACTTTCATGCATTGAAGAAGGCAATGGCAACCCACTCCAGTGTTCTTGCCTGGAGAATCCCAGGGACGGGGGAGCCTGGTGGGCTGCCGTCTATGGGGACACACAGAGTCGGACACGACTGAAGCGACTTAGCAGCAGCAGGCATATAACCTAGAATAAAATGTTTTCATAGATAGCGATGCAATTAGCGTCAGTTACATACAAAGAACCACTCAAATCAGTAGCCAGGGGACAGGAATGGAAATGAAAGAATCCAGGGATCCCCAGCCTCTGGGATCTAATGCCTAATGATCTGAAATGGAGTTAATGTAATAATAATAGAAATAAAGTGCATGATAAATGTAATGCACTTGTATCATCCCGAAACCAATCCCTTATCCCTGGTCCATGGAAAAATTGTCTTCTATGAAACTGGTCCCTGGTGCCAAAAAGGTTGGAGGCTCCTGCTGTAACCCCTAGGGGGAAATGGGAGACCATGTCTTCACTAGCTCACGTCCTTTGTACCTAGAAACCTTGGCTAATTCTGCATGTAGCAGAGATTACATATGAAAGGAAGGATGGGAAAATACTTTTTTGTTGTTCAGTCACTCAGTGTCCTTCACCATTTCCCGGAGCTTGCTCAAACTCAAGTCCATTGAGTCGGTGATGCCATCCAAACATCTCATCCTCCTGCCTTCAGTGTTTCCCAGCATCAGGGTCTTTTCTAATGAGTTGGCTCTTTGAATCAGGTGGCCAAAGTACTGGAGCTTCAGCTTCAGCATCAGTCCTTCCAATGAATATTCAGAATCAGGGTTGATTCTGTAGGATTGGCTGGTTTGATCTCCTTGCAGTCCAAGGGACTCTCAAGAGTCTTCTCCAACACCACAGTTCAAAAGCATCAATTCTTCATACTCAGCCTTCTTTATGGTCCAATTCTCACATCCATACATGACCACTGGAAAAACCATGGCCTTGACTAGACAGACCTTTGTCAGCAAAGTAATGTCTCTGCTTTTTTGTCCTGCCTGGTCATAGCTTTTCTTCTAAGGAGCGAGCATCCTAATTTCATGGTTGCAGTCACCATCTGCAGTGATTTTGGAGCAAAAGATAACAAAGTCTGTCACTGTTTCCATTGTTTCCCCATCTATTTGCCATGAAGTGATGGGACCGGATGCCATGGTCTTCATTTTTTGACTGTTGAGTTTTAAGCCAACTTAGTTTCACCTCCATCAAGAGGCTCTTTAGTTCCCTCTTCGCTTTCTGCCATAAGCATGGTGTCATCTGCATGTTTGAGATTATTGATATTTCTCCCGGCAGTCTTGATTCCAGTTTGTGCTTCATCCAGCCTAGCATTTTCGCATGATATACTTTGCATAAGTTAAATAAGCAGGGTGACAATATATAGCTTTGACATACTCCTTTCCCAGTTGGGGGTCAGTCCGTTGTTCCATGTCCAGTTCTAACTGTTGTTTCTTGAGCTGCATACAGCCTTCTCAGGGTGCAGGTCAGGTGGTCTTGTATTCCCATCTCTTGAAGAGTCTTCCACAGTTTGCTGTGATCTGCAGAGTCAAACGGGGAAGGCAATGGCACCCCACCCCAGTACTCTTGCCTGGAAAATCCAATGGATGGAGTAGCCTGGTGGGCTGCAGTCCATGGGGTCGCTAACAGTCGGACAGACTGAGCGACTTCACTTTCACTTTTCTCTTTCATGCATTGGAGAAGGAAATGGCAACCCACTCCAGTATTCTTGCCTGGAGAATCCCAGGGACGGGGGAGCCTGGTGGGCTGCCGTCTATGGGGTCACACAGAGTCGGACACGACTGAAGTGATTAACAGCAGCAGCAGCAGCAGAGTCAAAGGCTTTAGGGACTTCGGTGTCTAAGAAGCAGAAGTAGATGTATAAGTAAAAACTTCCACAGCTTGATTATTCGTGTGCGTCCATGCTCAGCCTCTTTGATTGTGTACTATTCTTTGAGACCCTATGGACTGTAGCCTGCCAGTCCCCTCTGTCCATGGGATTCTCCAGGCAAGAATACTAGAGTGGGTTGCCATGCCCTCCTCTAGGAAATCTTCCTGACTCAGGGATCAAACCCATATTTCCTGTGCCTCCTGCATTGCAGGTGGATTCTTTACCACTGAACCACTGGAGAAGCACTTGATTATTCATACATTAATTTAAAAACATATTAAATGTGCCAGGCACTTCTGAGCACTAAGTGAAAGTTGGTCAGTCGGGTCCAATTCTTTGCTACCCTATGGACTATACAGTCCATGGACTTCTCCAGGCCAGAATACTGGAGAGGGTAGCTGTTCTTCTCCAGGGGATCTTCCCAACCCAGGGATCAAACCCAGATCTCCCGCATTGCAGGCGGATTCTTTACCAGCTGAGCCACAAGGGAAGCCCAAGAATACTGAAGAGGGTAGCCCATCCCTTCTCCAGGGGATCTTCCTGAATCAAGAATCGAACTGGGGTCTCCTGCATTGCAGGCAGGTTCTTTACCAGCTGAGCCACAAGGGAAGCCCTTATAAGGGTGAGCAAAACTGAAAAGCAATCTGTCCTCCTGAGGCTTCCAGCCTTATTAAGGGAGAGGGGCGTGAATCAGATCAGGGATGACTGAAGTGGCTGTAGCAACGAGTGCTACAGTCTGGAGGTCCACACAGCTGGGAGGACTTAGAGCAGGGATTGAAGCTAGTTAAGGAGGGCTTCGCTGGGAGGACTTAGAGCAGGGATTGAAGCTAGTTAAGGAGGGCTTCTTTGAGGAAGTGGTGAAGGAATTGAAATCATATAGAAGTTAATGAGGGGGTTCTCAGGTGGAACTAGTGGTAAACAATCTGGCTGCTGATGTAGGCGATGCAAGAGATGCGGGTTTGATCCCTGGGTTGAGAAGATCCCCTCGAGGAGGGCATGGCAACCCTTTCCAGTATTCTTGCCTGGAGAATCCCATGGACAGAGGAGCCTGGCAGGCTACAGTACACAGGGTCACAGAGAGTCAGACACAACTGAAGTGACTCAGCACACACAGAAGCTAATAAAGCAAAAAGAGTGAAACGCCTCTTCTATATTATACTTTTAATTAGCATTTGCTTCACCCAGCCACCTCTTAATGGAAAGAAACCTAACTCAGGTATACTTCCTCTGGAGTAAAGCTGAGTGACCACTACATTTTAGAGTAGAGAATGGGTAGACTGGCAGGTTTGTGTGTACGTATGTTATCCACGACAACCCAGATGTTTATCTTGTTACATCATCCCAGGGGACAGAGGCTGTAATTTGTGGCTCTCTTTTTCCTACCTGTAACACCAGAGACACAGCTTACATCATAATGCTGTACCTTGATGCTTCCGTGCTCTCAACTCAGAGGTGATTTCTGAAGCACTTGGTTACACTGGGGACAGTTCTTAAATCCTGAAACTTCTTTTTGTCCTCACCTTGGAATCTTGGGCTCTGCTGACCAGTTTTACTTTGCCAAGTCTTTCAGCTGGATTTAGACACAGACTAAAAATAGCCTTTCCTTCCCCTCCAACACCTGCACAAATTTTGTAAATATTTGTAATGGAACTGTTACCATTCAGTTCAATTCAGTTTAGTCGCTCAGTCGCATCTGACTCTTTGCAACCCCATGGACTGCAGCACACCAGGCCTCCCTGTCCATCACCAACTCCCAGAGTTTACTCAAACTCATGCCTGTTGAGTCGGTGATGCCATCCAACCATCTCATCCTCTGTCATTCCCTTCTCCTGCCTTCAATCTTTCCCTGATGCTGGGAAAGCTCTTCCCATCAGGTGGCCAAAGTACTGGAGTTTCAGCATCAGTCCTTCCAATGAATATTTAGGACTATTTTCCTTTAGGATGGACTGGTTGGATCTCCTTGCAGTCCAAGGGACTCTCAAGAGTCTTCTCCAACACCACAGTTCAAAAGCATCAATTCTTTGGTGCTCAGCTTTCTTCACAGTCCAACTCTCACATCAATACATGACCACTGGAAAAACCATAGCCTTGACTAGATGGCCCTTTGTTGGCAAAGTAATGTCTCTGCTTTTTAATATGCTATCTAGGTTGGTCATAACTTTTCTTCCAAGGAGTAAGCATCTTCTGATTTCATGGCTGCAGTGATTTTGGAGCCCCCCAAAATAGTCTCTTACCATTGATAATGCTTAAAAGCTAGGTAGGGGATTTGCCAGACCTAGATGCCTTAATTTTCTCCCATAGTAACAGTCCATCTACAGGACAGTTATCCAGTGACCAACATCTTTTTCCAACTGAAATAAATGATAAACTTTTTCATTCTTAGTTCTGAAATCTGATTCATTAAAAAGACATATGGTGGGGACTTCCCTGGCAGTCTCCCATGGTTAAGAATCAGCCTTCTGATGCAGGGGATGTGGGTTTGATCCCTGGTCAGGGAACTGAAATCCCACATGTGATGGGGCAACTAAGCCTGTGCGCTGCACCACTGAGCCCCCACAATCTAGAGAAAATCATGCTCCACAAGTAGAGAAGTCCCCACATGGGAACAAGAAGCCCACCCCCCACAACTAGAGAAAAGCCTCCATGTGCTGCAAAGGACCTAGTGCAGAAAAAAAAAAAAAAAAAAAAGACACGGGGAAAAATGATGTAATACAATGAGCTTCTTCATGGCAAGTAATTCCCTAGATGTCTGAGGTAATTGGAAAATTCAAGGCTGGTCCCTAAGGTGCACAGAATTTATCCAACAGGTTTGAGACAAGGCTGAGATTTTTTTTTCCAAAATTGAAGGAAAAAATATCAGTTTGGGGGAAGAGTAGTCTGGCTTGTAGAAACAAATACCAAGGAGACCAAACTAAAAATTCTACCAGTTAGATCTTTACTCATTCAACAAAATATTGATTAAGCCTCTACTGTTAATATGTGCCAGAAACTGTCTTACACGGGGATAGTGTAATGGTTTTTGCGTGCCCGCTAAGTTGCTTCAGTCATGCCCAACTCTTTGCAACCCCATGGACTGTAGCCCGCCAGGCTCCTCTGTCCATACGATTCTCCAGGCGAGAATACTGGAGTGGGTTGCCATGCCCTCTTCCAGGGCATCATCCCAACCTCAGGGCCGAACACACGTCTCTTATGTCTCCTGCACTGGCAAGAGTTATTTACCACTAATGCTACCTGGGAAGCCCAGTATAGTGATTAATAAATGTCAAATCCCTGCCTTCACAGACCTCACAGTCTAGGATAAGAGAACAGACAAGAAATAGAACATATATGTTAGATGGTGATGAAGCTGAGTAAGGATGATACAGAGTGTTGGAGTGGGAGTTGCTATTTTATACAGGGTAGTGAAGGACCTCTCCAATCAGAAGATATTTAACACAGGAGCAAAAACCTTAGCAAAATGAGGGAGTGACTCATGTAGGTATCTGTGAGAGGAGCATGCCACAGGGGACATGGAGGGAGGGACAGTGATTGTAAAGGCTGTAAGACAGATTTTGAGGGCCCTAGACAGGCTAGTTTTGCTGGAACAGAGTGAAGGAAACTGCTCTAAGATGGGATGCCTTTGGAGGGCTTTCCAGGTTGTGCTAGCGGCAGAGAACTCGCCTGCCAATGCAGGAGATGTAAGTAAAACAGGTTTGATCCCCGGGTCGGGAAGATCCCCTGGCGAAGGACATGGCAACCCACTCCAGTATTCTTGCTTGGAGCATCCCATGGGCAGAGGAGCCTGGTAAGCTAGTCTGTGCATGCATGCATGCTAAGTTACTTCAGTCATGTCTGACTCTTTGCGACCCCATGAACTGTAACTCACCAGGATTCTCTGTCCATGGTATTTTCCAGGCAAGCATAGTGGAGTTAGTCATCATGCCCTCCTTCAGGGGATCTTCCCGACTCAGGGATCAAACCCACATCTCTTGTGTTTCCTACACTGGCAGGTGCTTTCTTTACCACTTGCCACCTGAGAAGCCCCAAGCTACGGTCCATAGCGTCGCAGAGTCAGACACAGCTGCAGTGACTAAGCACACGCGCACAGGAGGTCTTTGGAGGGTGTTTAGCGGAAGAGTGACATGATGTGATGTATTTTTAAGGAACTTTCTGACTGTGGGGTGGAGAATAGCTTAGAGGATGAAGGACGAAAGCAGAGAGATTAGTCAGAAGGCTGTTGCAAAGCTCCAGATGAGAAATTGTGGTATCTTAGATCAGGATGGTTAGCCGTGCATGGAGGCAGATAGCAGTGCTCTGCTGATGTATTTTGAAGGGACAGCCAGCAGGATTTGCCAGTGGTTTGGATATAGTGCATGAGAGGGGAGTCAAGGATGTTTCCAAGGTGACTGGCTCCACCATCCGTAAGAACAGACATGGACTTTCCTTTTAAAGAGACGGAAAAGACTGCAGGAGAAACACTTTGGTGCTGTTGGGCAGGCAGACAGTGAGAATAGGTATTGAGAGTTCCGTTTTGGACATCTTAAAGATAAGGTGCCTATGATACACCCAAGTGGAGGTGTTAGGTAGGCTCTTGGATATACAGTAATCATAATGGAATTCGGAGCTGGAGATAAATTCAGGAGTCATCAGTATATGAAAGGTACTTAAACTCATGAGAGGATGACTTCACCTAGGATGTAGAGGGGAGATGAAAATGCAAGGACTGATTCTTGGAGCTCTTAAAGGTGTAGCGAATGGAGAGAGGAGGAGGAGCTAGCAAAGGAGACGGAGAAGAAAAGTCAATGAGATAGGTGATTAAGAAGAGCTATATGCATAAGCCAAGTGAAGAAAATCTGTCTTGGAAGAATAAGTGATCAGCTTTGTCCGATGCTATGGATAGGTCAGAAGGATAAAGGTCAAGCACTGACCCCTGGATTGCATAGCATGAATATTACCGGTGACCATGACAGGAGCTGTGGTGTGGTGAGCATGAAAGACAGGATTATATCTAAGAGAGGGAACACAAGGAGAGGGAGTAGAGATAACAAACAACACACTTTTCTAAGGTCTTTTTAAAGGGAAGCAGAACAATGGAGTGGCTGTCAGAGAGTGATGAAGAAAACCATTATGGACTGAATGAATTATGTTCTTCCCAAATTCATGGATTGAAGCCCTAACCCCCAATGTGACGATATTTGAAGACAGGGCCTTTAAGAAGATAATTGAGGTTAAATGAGATCATGTGGCTGAGCCGTAAATTGGCATCTTGATAAGAAGAGGGAGAGATGCCAGGGATACATGTACAAAGAAAAGGTCACGTGATGACACAGGAGAAGGTGCCACCTGCAAGCCAAGGAGAGGCCTCAGGAGAAACCAACCCCGCTGGCACCTTGATCTCAGACTTCCGGTCTCCAGAACTGTGGGAACATAATTTATGTTGTTTAAGCACCCTAGTCTGTGGTATTCTAGCAGACTAATACAAAAATCAACAGCAATTTGCTTTTTAAGGTGGGGAAGGAATTCCCTGGCATTCCAGTGGTTAGGACTTGGCACTCTTACTGTTGAGGGACTGGGTTCAATCCCTGGTTGGGGAACTAAGATCCCACAAGCCCAGTGGTTTGACCAAAAAAAAAGAAGAAGATGGGGACAATGTAGCATGTTTATTTTCTGAAATGAGCAATACAATAGAGGGAGAAATTACTGGAGCAACGTTCTTGGGTTGTAGAGATGGAATGAGAACTCATATAAAAGTTTACTTTTTATAGGAATATGGATAGATTTGTTGATATGGTGGGAAGGTTGGGAAATTCTCTTCTGAGTTATTTCATTTTCTTGGTGAAGTAATAAGCAGGTCAAAGTGGAGAAGGGAAGTGGGTACACATTGCAGTTTGAGGAGAGGTATGAAATAATTTTCTAGGACATTGGAAGAGTAAACGGACTAGAGATGTTGTCAAACTACCGGGCAATGCTAAGTCCATTGAAATCAGTAGTCTCAGATTTAAAGTGAGACTAGTCATCATAACATTTTCATTTTTTCTCCAGGATTATTCAGTTGGGTTAGATGGAGATCTAAATCTAATCTGGAGTTTTTCCAGGGAAAAAGGACAGAGGGTTACTACATGCAAGGATACAATGATGTTCTGTAGAGTTTAAGCTGAGTAAAGCTGAAGGAAAGGACATGAGGCAGGAAGCGAGTAGTGGGAAGGTGGTCACTATCCTGGGGACTCTAGGAAGGTAGAAGAATTAAGAGTCAGGTGGGTGAGCTGGAAAGATGGGAGGTTATGGTTGCAGGATGCTTGAAGTTGAGATTATGCAGAGGGAGCAGGTGGACTCAAGGTCTAGGGTATGACTGTATGCTGAGTTAGGGAATAAAGAACATTAGAGAATCAGTCATAGAGTTACAACCATTATGTCTACATAGATATTGAATTATTCTAAGACTGATGAGGGGTAGTACTGGAGTAGCAGCAAGTTTGATGCTAAAATCTTCAAGGAATAAGGGAGAAATGACTCAGGGCTCCGTTGATGGCTGGACCATGTACAGGTCACAGGTTGTATAAAGACATGAGCTTCAAGGCTTGCCATTTTTAAAGAGGGAATAATGGTCTAAAACAAGATTTCTCAACAGCAGCATTATTAACACTTTGACCTGGATAATTCTTCATTGTGGGAAGCTGTTCCAAATTGATCATAAGCAACATTCCTGACTTCTCCCCAAAAGATGCTAGTGGCACCCTGCTCCCAGCTGTGGCAAGGGAAAATGTCTGAGACTTTACTAAATATCCTTGAGGGGCAAATTCACTCATGGTTGAAAACCACTGATTTTAAAGCTCCAGTGCTCAGCTAAAGAACTGTTACCTGACCTCTGGGCCCAGTGATTGATTATAAGGAATGAGGAAGAGCAAGTAATATTCTCAGAGGATTACAGGGCCGTCAGGGCTTCTGGGAAGATCAGATTTTGATCAGAGATAGGGCTGAAGGGAATCTTTCCAGAAAAGGGTTTAGCATATAGTATCTTCAATTTACAGCTACAATGTAGCTACCTCCTTAAGGAGGAAACATATTCCATGATGACATGACAATCAATGTGTTTTGTCTGTTTATTTCACTTCCTTTGCCTGAGACAACTCATCGCTCTAAGGAGTCACTTCTTAATGAATCTTACAATGCAGACTTCAATAATTATATTTAATACATGCTGTGTTTTTGCTACATAAGAAATCAAATATCCTAGAAGAACACATTGAATTGAATGTGAACACATTGAATATACACAGTGAAGACCTTGGCAGAGCTGGGGCACCAGTCCTATGTACTTCGTCTCCCAAGGATTCTCTTCCATTAAGCTGCCATGATCTGGGAGCCAAAGCTTCTAGTTAATTTCCTAGATATGCAGACAAAAGTGAAGATGACTCTCTAGAAGATAAGGCTGTGAGATGTGTGGATGATGAAGGTATGTGGATCGCCTGGCATGAGTACCTCTGTAAAGAATTTGCAAGATCCTATTTCAACAGCATTCCCCTTTATTTGCTGGCTACGTGTCTACCCTTGACCAAATAGTAACCTTCTAGGCTCTGGGGGCTATGAGATGAACATGGTGTAGAGGGCAAGTGGGGGACACTCCCACCTAAACAGCAGTATCATATTATAATCCATTTAAATGGCACCCCACTCCAGTATTCTTGTCTGGAAAATCCCACGGATGGAGGAGCCTGGTGGGCTGCAGTCCATGGGGTCGCTAAGAGTTGGGCACGACTGAGCAACTTCACTTTCACTTTTCACTTTCATGCACTGGAGAAGGAAATGGCAACCCACTCCAGTATTCTTGCCTGGAGAATCCCAGGGACAGAGGAGCCTAGTGGGCTGCCGTCTATGGGGTCGCACAGAGTCGGACACGACTGAAGCGACTTAGCAGCAGCAGCAGCAACAAGTGGACACAAGGAAAGGTTTTTATTCTTTGAGGGAAACAAATATCTAATGTGTAGCTCGGGGAAAATTTTTTTAAAATTATGTATCAAAAAGTTAAGGAACTAAATTACTCCCATGAGCTCTAAATTCCAATGGCATAGGTACTTCCAGGCCTATACAAAATAGAAGGCAGCCTTCTTGGTATAGAAATAACACTTTTTTTTTGAGGGGGTAGTACTCTCGCCTGGAAAATCCTATGGACAGAGGAGCCTGGTGGGCTGCAGTTGACGGGGTCGCTAAGAGTCAGACACGACTGAGCGACTTCACTTTCCCCTTTCACTTTCATGCTCTGGAGAAGGAAATGGCAACCCGCTCCAGTGTTCTTGCCTGTAGAATCCCAGGGAGGGGGGTGCCTGGTGGGCTGCCGTCTCTGGGGTCGCACAGAGTCGGACACGACTGAAGTGACTTAGCAGCAGCAGCAGCCTACAATTTACTGGGTTAGATTTTGGTATTTACAGCTGAGATCACATCTACATACTATTTTGTCAGTCTACATGGATACATTATTTCTAACAAGTTTAGACATGATGAACGGGCTCAGTCGTACAAAAACACGTGTACACACTCATACTAATTGTCTTAACAACAGCAGTGCATACGTTATATACCTCCTATAAAGGCAGCTTTGATTAAAAACTGCAAGTTTCAAAGATCGATCTGATTTTGAAGATGGTCTAAGATGCACACTGTGTGATTCTAAAATCTATTTTAGTCATTTTGTACAGTAGCTATCTTACTGGACTACAGACATATTTTTTAAAAGGACATTGACGAGGGGCACCATCTGGCATTTAACTTAAACCAGACAGCCGATTACCTCCCCTCCCTGCAAGACCTCTGGCCGAGAAGACAAATGTAATGTGGCCTCTGGTACCCGACTGCCCACACGTGCCCTCAGTGAATAACTCACAAAGAGGCCCCCGGATGGGAGGGTATAACATAAGGCACTGTTTCTAATTCTGTCAGTTTCTTCGGAATCAAGGCCTGCGGCCCTCTGGTGATCTGAAGCCATGCTGGCCACAGCTGTGACCGTGGACGCAGGAGGCCGTCAGAGGGCCACCGTCCTCAGTAGGCTCCTCGGTGCGCTCTGCCCGCCTGCCCACGTGCACTCCGACTTCTCCGTAAACTTCCCGCAGCACGACCAGTGGGGACGTCCCGGGTGGCCTCTGTGTCCGTGGCCGCAGCCTAAGTACCCACCTGCGTGGTCCAAAGAGAAGGGGGAAAAACCATTAGAAGGAAGTCCAGCAGTTCCCATGGAAACGAGCACTCCTGGCTATATTCAGACTCATGGAAGTTTTTACATCTGAAAACAACCCAGCGAGAGGAACAAGCTCTCGGATGCCTCTGTAGTTGGGAAGACTCTGAAGACAGATGACAGCAAATCAATTAAGGTTACCTGGAGTTGTAAGAACAGTGTTATTTTAACACTCTGTGAACTTAAGGGGAAGAACTGGTTTGGATTTTAACATAACAAAATCTAAATAAAAGAGAAGGGTGGAATGCCAGAAATGAACAGAATAGATCCTGAAGTGTTTCTATGCAGGTTTACAAGAGTCTATGTTAAGGCTCACCGTAAGAGTTAGGGCAGGACAGAACACCGAAAGTAATTAGACTTCCTGCCTGGATGCTGACCTTTCTGCCCACGTTTCCTTCCCCCAAGAAAAGAGCCAGACTTGGTTCAGCTGATTTATTCATCTGTTCTCCCATCCCTGGAATTTCTCTGGAATTTCTTTAAGGTTTCAAAAGGAACAGGATGGGTTTCTGATTTTGACAGCGCTTGGGCTGTTGGAAAGGGTACAGGCTGAAACTGACCATCCCAGGAGAAGCACAGGGCTTCTAGAATCAGTGAACTGTATCAAAACTAGAAGCACTCAGAACTTTTCATCTTGCTGTTTTGGTTTCCAAACCAAGAGGCTTTAAATGAAACTTTTAGAACTGTGATACATTTAACATGCATAGACTACATTCCTAGGTACAAAGCCTGAGTCTGAATACCCTGACTCTGGTCACGGCGGTGGCTGATCCCACTGCTAGGAGACAGGCACAGAGGGAGAGCGAGGGCTTTCTGGAGAGACTGGTTCCCCTTACCTGGCATGGTGCCTCCACACGCGCAGCGAGCAGTTTTCTGGCCTCCGCTGGAGCAGAATGTGCAACAGTGAAACACGCCCGGGTGTGAGCGGTGCCTTTTCCTCACAGTCACGGTGAAGGGCGAGCCCTTCAATTGTTCAGACCAAGGGCAAAGAACGAGTCAACAGGCGTGTGCTGAGCATCACACAGACTAAACAGAGCATAAGTCACAGGCCCCGCCCCTGGAGGGACGAGGACAGTAGAGGCAAACAGTGACGGGGGCCAGTGACCAGCTGGGTGCTCAGCTGGACAGGGCCAGATACAAACGCAGTGAGGGGCATCAGGGAGTCTGTGCTGCTGCCCCGGCACGCAGACCGCCTGACACACTGAAACTGTTAGTCGCTCAGTCACGTCCGACTGTTGGCGACCCTATGGACTGCAGCCCGCAAAGCTGCTCTGTCTGTGGACTTCTCCAGGCAAGCATACTGGAGCGGATTGCCGTGCCCTCCTCCGGGGACCTTCCCGACCAGGAATCGAACCTGGGTCTCCTGCATTACTGGCAGGTTCTTTACCATCTGAGCCACCAGGCAAGCGCTAGTAAACTCGACTGTGCTTTCAAGTCCCTGACTTCGGTCTCCACCTCCTCCATTCCTGAGCAGTCTAATGACATCTGTGGTCCCTTCTCCAGTTTCTCAGCCACACACTCCCATCCCTCACATCCCAAGCCAATGCCTTTCCTTTCACCCCTCCATTCTGGACACAACTGTTTACCCATCCACTCATTCTAGGTTGGTGAAGTCAGATGAAATGAAGGAAGATTAGGCATGTGGTTAATAATTCTCAGGTTAGAAATTCTCCCACCTGCCTTCTTTCCTTTAAGGATAATTTTCCTTCTTGAATTTCTACCCAATGCTAAACAGTAAATATTTAATGAGTGTTGCTATCTGCCTCTTCCTATATGAGAATCACATACCATGCAAAAGTACAAAGCAGAGAGGCTGGCACCTTAGAAGCCTTTCAGATGTTAATCTCTCTTCCTTTAAAGAGTTTAGTCTTTTTTTTTTTTTTTGGCTACATGGTATGTAGGATCTAAGTTCCCTGACCAGGGATCAAACCCGTATTCCCTGCATTGGGAGTGCAGAGTCTTAACCATGGGATGGCCAGGGAAGTCCCTACAATCTGTTTTAAAAACAACTTGGGAGTTCAAACATGTGGTTTCAAATTCTGATTTTTCTACCCAGGTACTGTGTATTGCAGCAAGTTTGTTTTCTTGGTCTAATAGGATGATCCTTATGTTTGAGTGATTTGTTAGAAAAGTGAAATAATGTCTGAAAAAATATCTAACCTATCAGGCATCCTGTAAGTAGGCAAGCAGCAAGTGGCTACTATGAGTCTTCCTAGGGCACAGCCCACAAGCCTAACACATCCTGACGCTCTATGGTGTTTTCTTGTCCCTGTCAGTGTTAATTTCCGGTTGGGGGAAACCCTCTGGCAGCTTGTATGTCAGCAAAGAGATTCTGTTGGACGTGTTGAGTATTACTCAATTTTAAAAAATTCATAATCTCTAAACCAGAAAAGTGTTACATATGTCTGTGGAGGTGATGTAGTAACCATGGTATCAGAGAAGCATATATAAATATACACACACGTATACATATAAACAGAGTAGAGAATTATCTGGGCAAATGGTTAGGCAGATAGTTGACTGATAAGTTACAGGAGAGGGCATAACTCTCCCAGTGGTATTCCAGTAAGTCCATGTCTGGTCATAGTCTGAACAAAGCTGGAAAATCCTGAGTGAGGTGATATTTCTTATATGTGTGCATACTCATCTGCTGGTAGATTGCCCACTGTGATCAAGGCATCTTTCCCAAATTAAGAACTCCAATAAACTAACTGGGAGAATGATAAAATACAGGCATAACTGCTAAGAGGTAAAGTAGGGATAAAGAGGTTTTAGGGTCACCAGTATCCTCTAGTAAGAATAAGAGCTGCAAAATTTGGTCCCTTTCTAAAGTGAGATGAAGTAAGAAAGAAGAGAATCCTGGTCAATCCCTCTACACAGCTGGTCCTGTGTGAACTGTCTCCACATGCTAAGATGACAAAACCGGGACGAAGGCGGGGTGAAGGTCAGGGAAGTGTAGGCAAGGCCTCACTCACCTGAACATGCTGCTCCTTGACACAGACCAACACAGTATAGGTGCCAGGTTCCTTGGGTGTATAGGAAACATAGTATGTCCCATCCTTGTTATCATGGACCATCGTTCTCACGGGACTGTATAGAAACGGGAGTTCAAAAATACCACTTATTCTCACAAAGCCTGCTTCAGCTGCCTGCTGATTTAGGATGTAAACTCTATACCATACAGCCAATATTAAGTTCCCCTAAGCAGGATGTGTCTTTTCCATGTCTCAGAAAGTAACTTTACAATAGAAGGTAACATCAATCCTCATTTAATCTGACATTCAGAAGAATTTCCGAAAACATCAGTGTTCTCTCTAATCAGCTTCTGTTGTGCCTCCTGCTCTTCTTCCTCCCTCCTCCCTCCTCCCTCCTCCAATCCTGAAGACTCTGCTTATAACTTCGCTCCCAGCACAAACAGTAATTGTGGGGCTGAACTTTGAGAAGGGCACCATTCAGTCTAACACAGAATATTCTGCAGTCTATTCAAAGCTTGGGACAAAGACAGTCTGCGGGGGCAGATGACACCTTTGGGAGAGAACCAAATACGAGCCTAAAACCCACACAAGGAAGTGCATCTGGTCCACGTGGTCCTATGGCACTTTTCAATGGCATCATGGGGAGGTAGGCTGGAACTACTGGAGTTGCAGCCCCATGACTGTAAGGAACCTTGGATTTCCAGGTCCATGATGCCTGGGTGCATGATACAAACCTGTCTTTCTTATCTTTAGGGATTACTGTGACTTGAACGTTGTCTCCTCCCCTGCCCATGCTCTCTCCTGTTGCATCCTTGCAAAGCACAATGAAAGAGGCTGGCTGTTTCTCACGGGCTCTGTGAAGATCTGTGGAAGATAAACACTCAGTCCTCAGTCTCAAAGGCCAACTGTAGTGACCACATCCCCAGATCAGACACCATCTCGCTTTTTCCATTTAGTACAAAAGGTCGTGTTTCCGGTTTCCTCCCTTTCTTTTCTCTTCCTGACTGTTTCCTGGAGCATACTTCTTGGGAGTCACTTCTGGTGAGCCTGGTTCTCTCTCAGCCAGCAGCAGCTCTTGGATTGTAAAGGATCCTGGATCTTATTTTCAGCCTTAAGAAAGCTTTGAAAAAACTCAGGCTTGACGTATGTATTCAGAGAATAAAAGAGAGGCTGTGCTGTGTTGTGCTTAGTTGCTTAGTCATGTCCAACTCTTTGCAACCCCATGGACTGTAGCCTACCAGGCTCCTCTGTCCATGGGGATTCTCCAGGCAAGAATACTGAAGTGGGTTGCCATGCCCTCCTCCAGGGGATCTTCCCAACCCAGGAATCAAATCCAGGTCTTCCACATTGCAGGAGGACCCTTTACAGTCTAAGCCACCAGGGAAGCCCCCAAAGAGAGGCTGGTAACCCCAAACTACCCTCTCCGAGTGACAGATCCTGCTATAAGAGGCAGGAGGTACAGGTGACCAGTTCAGACTCTTCATGACTGAAGTCCTCTACAGCATGGTAGCTGTGCCTAGGCACTGGGGGGCATATTCAATAGCTACAGCCTCTGGTCCAGGGTTTCCCTGATAGCTCAGATGGTAAAGAATCTGCCTGCAATGCAGGAGACCCGGGTTTAATCCCTGGACTGGGAAGATCCCCTTGAGAAGGGAATAGCTACCCATTCTAGTATTTTGCCTGGAAAATTCCATGGAGAGAGGAGCCTGGTGGGCTATAGTCCATGAAGTCATAAAGAATCGGACATCACTGAGCAACTAACACTTTCACTCCATTTCTGGTTCAGAAGACAGATGAAATAGGCTTTTTTACCTGGGGTCTGTGAACTATTATGAGGCCTTCTGAGGGGCAAAGAATCTCCTGAAATCTTTTGCTCAAATGAGTGGGCATTTTCTGGTGGAGAGACCATTCTCACAGGCATCTGTGACCTCCGAGCAGGTAAGAATTCCTGGCCTGGGTCAGGATGGCTCTAGAATACAATCTTCCTGCGAGAACTGATCTGTGAAATAGGTTTGAATAACATGCTTCCTTTAGGAAGAGAACACCGTGGTCAAAAGAAATTGTTTCTCCCCCTACTACCTGAAATGCCTACCATATTTTTTTCAGTGCCAGTATTTGGCTTCCATGAACCAGAAAGGGCATCAAAGAAGGCAAACCATCATTGCTTCTTCCTCACTCCTCAGAAATTCTCTTCAGAACCATCCTCTCTGAGCAGGCAGGATTTCACTCTGCTCGGAGCTCTATGCTGTCAGGTCTTACGGTGCTGCCTCGGTCCTGTCACCTGAGAGAAGCGGTCTGATCCTTGAGTTCCTCGGTTGTTACTACTTTTCTCAACTGGAAAAGGGTCAAGCCTCACCCCTGTCTGGGATCTTAAGTGCAACCTGACCGGAACAAACCAGAAAGAAAAGGACAAGGGAGGGATCGCCATCCGTTGGATGGGTATGACTCTCTCCCTAGCTGAATGAAGGACGTAGCTGAAAATGCCACACGTCTTTGACACCATGTCCTGCCACTGCCCTTTCCATGCCAGTGGGAGATGTCGCCCTACCTTCCCCTTGGAGGACACATTTGGCTGGATCGACCTCTTTGGTGTTGATGGCCCCGTAAACTTCATAGCCACGGCACAGGCCTGCTTTCTCCTTGGGAGAGAAGGTTATCTTCTCGTTGACTCCAGGATGGGCACTGTATTCCACTTTGTTCAGCTTGGTGAGCCGTTCCACCACCACCCCCTTGGTGATGAGGATCTCCAGGTCAGAGCCGCTGGTCAGCAGGTGCTCGGTGAACTCCACTCCCGTCCGCATGTCTGCCAGCAGCTGCTCCAGTTGTGCCTTTTGCAGCTGCAGAGAGTTTTCCTTCTGGACGCGGATGTCTTCCAGCTGCTTCAACAGCTTGTCCCGATGCTCCTCGATGGCCTTGATATAGCCCTCGGAGAAGGTGCGGATGTCGGTGGCTACGGCCTTCACCCGCTCCTGCAGGGCGCTGTTGGTCCCTTTGATCTGTGCCAGGGCCTCCTCCAGGGCCTCCACGTGGGGCTGGGTACCCCTGAGCAGCTCCCGCACGGAGTCCCCGTGCTTGTGAATAACGTTGCTAGTGAAGTCACAGGGGTGCTCCCGGTGCTCCCCCACCACGCAGTCCCGGCACACAGGCCGGTCGCAGAGCTCGCAGAACAGCCTCAGCTCCTCTGCAGGGTGAGCAGGACACAGAATGGGCTTCCCAATCTGGCTGTAGCCTTTTAAGTCTTTCAGGTCCACCATGGTATGGTAGGTCGTCTTCTTCTGCCGCCTAGAGGCAAACAGAGGCAGGAACAGAAAATGAGGGGACGAGTCTAGCAGGGAAACAGTCTGGCAGTTTTAAGGGCATGGGTTCTGAAGTCCAGCAAATCTGGGTTCAGTTCCTCGTTCTAACCTCTTACTAATCACATGAGTCTCTAGGATTCCAGTTCTTCCTCTGCACACTGGGGTAATACCTATGTGAAAGGGCTGCTCTATGGGACAAAATGATAGTAGGCTAGGGCTCTCTGGCTCGGTGCGTGACTTTTGCAACGCTAAAGCTACCTCCTGGAACTTTCCCTAAAGAGTTCATTTGTCAAGTTTAGGCAAGAGCCACAGCCTAGTGCTACAGCAAGCTAGAGGGGAGAATTTGGTGGAGACCCAGCAGTGAGATGAGACCTGTGCCACATGGCTTAGGAGTAAACTTCAGGCAGTTAAAAAGCAGCTAGCTGGGCACAACAGAGTCTCTCAGCTTTCATCAAACTCTCTGGGAAAGCATTTCCTTTGACCAGTGCCTCCACCACCCAAAGCAGCAAGCTAGAATTTTCTAGAGGAAAGTCATCAACATTATTAGAGAGTAAAATCAGTGGTATGTAGAATCAAAGCTCTCTTCTAATTCCCTCTTTTTATAGCCCTCTAGAGATTCAGGGAAATCCCCAGAAACCACGGTGACTGTTCAGAGTTACACCATGTGTTTAGTGTTTTAGCAATGTCAAGTTTACATGCCTGTTCTGGCACCAGCAGAGTGGCTGTGGACAAAACAGGGTCAGCTGTTTAGCTGGCAGCAAAGTAGTCATCATTACAAGGTAAAAATAGAAGGACTGAAGACTGCTAACTTGTTCTGTTGGTGAGGCCAGAAAACACCCGGAAGGCAGAACTTAAAATCCACTGTAGCTAATCCTCAAACATTGGCCATTTCATATTGTGATGTTCTGGAATGGGGGGAGGTGGTCTGAAGGCACAAAGTGATTTCCTGGGACAAACTGTTCACCAAACACCATAAAGACATAATCCCCACCCCAAGTCCATCTCACCAAGTTCCAGAGTACCTCTAGGGTACAGGGCAAAGGTTGAGGTGGTATCCCACCAATCAGCACCCTATACTGGGAAGGCAACAGAGATGAGTAGAGAAAACACAGCAGGCAGGTAGAAGATTTGGATTTTAAATTCAATTGTTATATATCACTTACCAGTTATGGGACCTTGGCATACCACATACTGCTAAGCTTCAGTTTCTTCCAATAATATAGGGGTGAAAACAGTGCCTGCTTTTCTATGAGTTCCAAGGATCAAATGAGATTGAGGGCAGGGGATCTGCTATCATATTCTTTCTCTAGCACCCCGTACAAATGATTGATGAGCCAAGGAAACTGGGTAAGAGCTTTGAAAAATGAAATGGACCCTGCAAACCTGTGATGCTATTATTACCATGGGTATTATATAAAGGCTGCAAATTTTAACTACTGTTCTGGAACATCTGCAATCACATTGTATACTGTTCTCTGACCTTCCATGGCATTTGAGCTTTCCTTTCCATCTGCTCACCAAGGGATTTCTCTGCCTTGACATCTCTTTATACTCTGCTCTTAAGCCTCACCAGGTGGGTTTCCCATCTTTACCTATGAGCCTGGCAGCAAAAGTGGCAGAGATTGGCTTTGCAGGTCTGACACCTCTTCTCCACTTCCCTGTCGCTGCACAGGTCACACACCAGGCCCTGGCCTTCCCCACGCAGACTCTCCAGCATCACATCATTCATGGCCAGGTGGTCTATGGTTAAAGCCTTCACTCCACCCATGGGCAGGTCCACCTGAGCATCACATACCGGACAGAGGATGCCAATCTGTGGCTGCAGAGCGCGTGGCTTGAGTTCCTGGAATATGGACCCCTCAGAGCTTGTGTCAGATTCTCCCCCTCGGATGTCCACTACTGAGAAGGGTTCCAGCTGCTCCAGACAGGTGGTGCAAACTGTGTGCAAACAAGGCAAGAGCCTGGGGGCTTTGAAAAGCCCCATGCACAAAGGGCAGTGAGTTTTGCCTGAGTTTCCAGCTGTGGTTCCACTGGGGAGTTTGCCCACGAAGCCCAGCAGCGGCCTCCTCTTTTCTGCCATATTCCCCACGTTTGTGCTCAGTATCAGAAAAGGCCCTGGGCAGTTCTATAATGAAGTAGCAGGTGATTAGGCCCACCCAAAGAGACAGTTTCCAAAACTTGTACAGAGACCATGGGGACTCTCTTCGGCAAATCAAAGGGCAGAAAGGAAAACGAGTATTCCTCAAAGGAGCCACCCACAGATCTACTCAGCAAGGCCCCCTCCTTTGCAAGGCATCCCATACCAGACACGCCCACGCCCTCCTCTGGCCCCCAAGTCCTCCTCCCCGAAGGCGCTTCCAGGTCTAGGTCTCCAGCTAATCCTGCTGTCGACTCCTGGACCTCTGCACCGCTATCACCCTCTACTACCACCCACCCCACCTCCAGCCCCACTGGTCCCACGCCCGACACGCGACAACTGCCACTCCCGCCCCCGCGTGATGCACTTGGGGGTCCTCCGCGGAAGGCACGCGGCGGACAAGGGAGCTGAGAGCCCCCGCCGTCTTCTCGGTTGCCACCGCCTCCCCACCCTTCGGTCCAAGGTGCCCGACGGCTCTGGCTCCGCCTCGCACCACTCCCGGGGGCTACTCAGACGACTCCAATCACCGTCAGAGAGGGCCGGCCGTCGCCGCTGCGAGCCCCGCCGCCCTCCAGAGTGACACCACCAGCATCCAATAAGCTTTGGAAATTCCACATCTTCGCCGGTCCTCTCCGGGGAGGGGCGGTATCAAGCAAAGGGCCGGGGGCGGGGCGGCCTCAGGGCTTGGGCCTCGGAAGAGAAAGGGTAAGGCTGTGAGTGAGCGACATAGTATAGCCAGCGTCACCATTTTACGGCGACTGTCTCCCTCTCTATGGCTCCGGCGACCAGAGAGGTCAGAGGACAACTTAGAAAGCTGCGCTGATGTGCCACGGGGAAGGCTTCCTTTGCGCCCTCGGATTGGTCCCACGAACCCACCCTGGGGCCTCCCATTGGTGGCTGGCGCTGTCAGTTGCCCCAAGCTCCGCCCAGGGTTTGGCGAAGGGGAGTTGAAGGGAGAGGCGTTTTCTTGGTTCACGAGTCCTTGGAAGCGGCGCGTGGCGTTTTGTCCTTGGCTGTACTGTGAACCTGCGTAGTTCCCCTCTGAGCTTCCCAGCTTATTTTAATTCAGGAGTCCTTGAGGCCATGCGTGCGGGTTACCAGAGCTTCTGGAAGCGGCTCGCTGGGTCCTGGCATTTTCCGGGCCAGGCTGGCCAGGGAGACTGTTGGACCAAGGTCTCGCTTTGCCTTCGTGTGGCACTCCCCGGTTCCCTGGGGCTTGAGAAGCTGTTATTTCGTCCTTCGGGGCTAGAGGTGCTGATGACTAAGGAGTTGTTTGTCAGCCAGAGTTCTACAGTTTTGTGTAAGAGAAAGGGGGCAAGTTTGTCTCGCTGTGGG
>SJYX01001985.1:139390-178067 GCA_006410675.1 Oreotragus oreotragus
AGCTCAACTGGAATTCCATCACCTCCACTAGCTTTGTTTGTAGTGATGCTTTCTAAGGCCCACTTGACTTCACATTCCAGGATGTCTGGCTCTGGGTGAGTGATCACACCATTGTGAATATCTGGTTCGTGAATATCTTTTTTGTACAGTTCTTCTGTGTATTCTTGCCACCTCTTCTTAATATATTCTGTTTCTGATAGGTCCATACCATTTCTGTCCTTTATCGAGCCCATCTTTGCATGAAATGTTCCCTTGGTATCTCTAATTTTCTTGAAGAGATCTCTAGTCTTTCCCATTCTATTGTTTTCCTCTATTTCTTTGCCTTGATCACTGAGGAAGGCTTTCTTATCTCTTCTTGCTATTCTTTGGAACTCTGCATTCAGATGGGTTTATCTTTCCTTTTCTTCTTTGCCTTTCACTTCTCTTCTTTTCTCACCTATTTGTAAAGCCTCTTCAGACAACCATTTTGCCTTTTTGCATTTCTTTTTCTTAGAGATGGTCTTGATCCCTGCCTCCATACAATGTCATGAACCTCTGTCCATAGATCTTCAGGCACTCTGTCTATCAGATCTAATCTCTTGAATCTATTTTTCACTTGCACTGTATAATTGTAAGGGATTTGATTTATTTCAAACCTGAATGGTCTGGTCGTTTTCCCTACTTTCTTCAATTTAAGTCTGAATTTGGCAATAAGGAGTTGATGATCTGAGCCACAGTCAGCTCCCAGTCTTGTTTTTGCTGACTGTATAGAGCTTCTCCATCTTTGGCTACAAAGAATATAATCAATCTGATTTTGGTATTGACCATCTGGTGATGTCCATTTGTAGAGTCTTCTCTTGTGTTGTTGAAAGAGGGTATTTGCTATGACCAGTGCATTCTCTTGGCAAAACTCTGTTAGCCTTTGCCCTGCTTCATTTTGTACTCCAAGGCCAAATTTGCCTATTATTCAAGGTATCTTTTGAGTTCCTAGTTTTGCATTCCAGTCCCCTGTAATGAAAAGGACATCTTTTTTGGATGTTAGTTCTAGAAGGTCTTGTAGGTCTTCATAGAACCGTTCACCTTCAGCTTCTTCAGCATTACTTATTGGGGCATAGACTTGGATTACTCTGATGTTGAATGGTTTGCCTTGGAAACAAACAGAGATCATTCTTTCATTTTTTAGATTGCATCCATGTACTGCATTTTGGACTCTTCTGTTGACTATGAGGGCAACTCCATTTCTTCTAAGGGATTCCTGCCCACGGTAGTAGATATAATGGTCATCTGAGTTAAAGTCACCCTTTCCAGTCCATTTTAGTTCACTGATTCCTAAAATGTTGATATTCACTCTTGCCATCTCCTGTTTGACCACTTCCAATTTGCCTTGATTCATGGACCTAACATTCCAGGTTCCTATGCAGTATTGTTCTTTGCAGCATTGGATTTTACTTCTATCACCAGTCACATCCACAACTGGGTGTTGTTTTTGCTTTGGCTCCATCTCTTCATTCTTTCTGCAGCTATTTCTCCATTGATCTCTAGTAGCATATTGGGCACCTACCCACCTGGGGAGTTCATGTTTCAGTGTCCTTTTTGCCTTTTCATACTGTTCATGGGGTTCTCAAGGCAAGAATCCTGAAGTGGTTCGCTTCTCCAGTGGGCCACATTTTGTCAGAGCTCTCCACCATGACCCATCCGTCTTGGATGGCTCTACATGGCATGCTCATAGTTTCGCTGAGTTAGATAAGGCTGTGGTCCATGTGATTGGTTTGGTTAGTTTTCTGTGATTGTGGTTTTCAGTCTGTCTGCCCTCTGCTGGAAAAGGATAAGAGGCCTCTGGAAGCTTCCTGATGGGAGAGACTGACTGAGGGGGAAACTGGGTCTTGTTCTGATGGGTGGGGCCATGCTCAGTAATCTTTAGTCCAAGTTTCTATCCATGGGTGGGGCGTGTGCCCTCCCTGTTGTTCCGCCTGAGACAGACTATAGTGGAGGTAATGAGGATCGTGGTGGCCTCCTTCAGAAGGGCTGCAGTGCAGTGCACGCACTGCCGCACTCAGTGCCCTCGACCCTGCAGCTGGCCGCCACCAGCCCACGCCTCCGCCGGGGACCCCTGGACACTCACAGGCAAGTCTGGGTCACTTGTGGGGTCACCGCTCCTTTCTCCTGGCTTGTGGTGTGCACAAGGTTTTGTTTGTGCCCTCCCAGAGCACAAAAAGCTATACTATGTAAAACTTGGATAGTGCACATTGTTTTATTCTGTTTATTTTGAACAGAGACATAGAAGGGAGAACTTGTTTGGTTGCATTATTGGTGCTTTTATTTCTGTCTATAAATTCCCTATACCCTGAGGTGATTCTAATTGTGAGATGTAACAAGAATAAATATTCCTTCATATGGGATATTTTGTGATAAATGGGAAATCTTCAGATTTGAGGTGTATGATGCAATGGCTAGAAAGATCTGAGCTTTGATGCTCTACTTATGTAACTGCTTTTAGGTCAGAGTGGAACTAAATAAGACTTAAGTTCCGTTATTATTAATATTTAATTGCCTACCTTTTCAGAAAAAAATTTTTTTCCGTCGTGTAATTCAAGATCTTCTAGTTCTTCTCAAGAGACTCCTAATTGTCTGATCAGATTATTTGCCATGACCCCAAACATTCTGTAGTTGTTGCATCAGGAAGCTGCACCTAATCGTTATTGGTTTGGTATAAATATAAGCTATTCTTAGACTGTTTGTACATGAAGGCACACACTAGTCATCTCTCTGTGTAAATTCCTTTGCTATACTTTAAAGCTCATTAACCTTTTAAAAAGCATCTGATACATTATATTAAACAAGTTAATGTGGATAAATGCTTTGTGATCATGTCTTTCACATAAATCTATCTTCTATATAAATATATATGCAGTTAAATTAGTAATAATATAAAGAAAGCGGCACATTTAGAGATTGGACACTGTGCTGCATATGGTGATGATTCTTGTGATTGAGATTAGAGCAGCAGTTGTGGAGTGTTCGTTCTGTTATTTTAGAGAATGGATCATAAAAGTCTTGCTTTGCACTCTTCATAATGTTGCTTTATAATTTAAAATATGCTGTTTTTCCTCTTAGGACTCTTTTGTGGTCTGTATTTAATGAGCATGCCAACTTCCAAGATCAACATGAGAATGTCTGTTCAGAGGAGACCCTTTGTTTGGGCTGTCTCCATAGTTTCTGGCTATTCCCTATCCAAATGGCGAGTCTTTGATGGCAAGAGCTGTTGTCTGTTAAACTCTGTGTATATCCACAATGGCCAGATGCACGCCTAGCCCGTATTTGGAGCCCAGTAATTATTCATTGAGTGGATGTATGAGAAAATCGAGGCATGGCTAGGGAAAGACATTGGTCTAAGGTCACACAAGAAGTTACTGGCAGAACTGGGTAGGAATCCATGTTTTCTGACTCCTACTCTATTGAGTGATTCAGTACAACACCTTGTCTCTAATCAGTACTGGGTCCCCTGCCCTGGGCCCTTTGCTTTGAAAGAACCGACTATGGCGGCCCTTCTCCAGTCACATCCTATCCCAGGGGCCAAGAAATTCTAAGAGTACATCTCCCTACTACTCTATCACTCTGCCTCCCCAAACACCCCATGACACACACACATTCCTGCGGAATTCTTACTACCAGGGACCCTTGAAATTCCCTGACAAAGAACCGGAAGCCGACTTTCAGGGCCTCTGCTAGCTCTTCTTTGATTGTAGACAGGATTAGTGTGCCCACACCTAAACCCTCCGAGTTGTCAAAGGACAGCTATTCTAGGTGATGGAGCTTGATCAAGTCTGTTGAGATATCCATACACATGTGTGCTGCTGCTGCTAAGTCGCTTCAGTCGTGTCCGACTCTGTGCGACCCCATAGACGGCCGCCCACCAGGCTCCCCGTCCTTGGGATTCTCCAGGCAAGAACACTGGAGTGGGTTGCCATTTCCTTCTCATGAAAGTGAAAAGTGAAAGGGAAGTCACTCAGTCGTGTCCGACTCCTAGGGACCCCCCTGGACTGCAGCCCACCAGGCTCCTCCGTCCGTGGGATTTCCCAGGTAGGAGTGCTGGAGTGGGGTGCCATCGCCTTCTCCATACACTTGTGTGACTCCCCTCTATAGGGCGGAAGGAGAAAAACAGATCTTGGACTGGATGCTTCTGTTTCTCCTCTTGCTATGGTCCCTCAATGTTAGCGACAGTCCTACTTACATAATAAATCTGGTTCTCCTCACATATTAAATGTCATTTAAAGGAACACTTAGTGAATATCTGTATTAGACCAGACCTTGTGGTTGTCATTTTCACATGTGTTTTCTCATTTATGTGTTAACCTAAGAAGACTCAGAAGTGACTTGCTTAAAGACCCACAGCTGATAAGGTGCCAAGCTAAATGCATTCTCAGGAGGTGTATCCTCAGGAAGTGTTAAGTATTCTACACTTGCCAAAACATACACACATATAAAAGTATATATATATAATGCAATTGTATATATAGCTATATGTGTCTTTTATATATTATATATGTTATATTAAAATGTATAATTAATATTATATATATCCACGTGTATGTATATATCTGTGGGGTAGATGTTTGTGTTACATAAGTACATGTATATATAGATCTTTGTACTAATAAAATAATGTTTTATTAAAAACACATGAACAATTTAAAGGAGTGTGAATAAATAGTAAATCTCACATGCTAGGCCTTGAGTCAGAGACAGCCAAACATTCTGTAGTTGTTGTAGTCATTTTTTGTTGTTGTTAAAGATATTCGTATATTTTAAAACTTTCCACCAGTGATTTTGAACTTTTTTTTATCTGGATGACTTTAAATATAAGTTGTGTACAAGTGGAGAGAAAAGTATAGAGAGTTCCAGAAAAAAATCTATTTCTGCTTTATTGACTATGCCAAAGCCTTTGACTATGTGAATCACGATAAACTGTGGAAAATTCTGAAAGAGATGGGAATACCAGACCACCTGACCTGCCTCTTGAGAAACCTATATGAAGGTCATGAAGCAACAGTTAGAACAACCGCAGATATGCAGATGATACCACTCTAATGGCAGAAAGTAAAGAAGAATTAAAGAGCCTCTTGATGAGGTTGAGAAGAGGAGAGTGAAAAAACTGACTTAGAACTCAACATGCAAAAAACTAACACCATGGCACCTGGTTCCATCACTGTGACAGATTTATTTTTATTTTCAGGGCTCCAAAATCACTGCAGACAGTGACAGCAGCCATGAAATAAAAAACGCTTGCTCCTTGTAAGAAAAGGTATGACAAACCTAGACAGCATATTAAAAAGCAGAGATATCACTTTGTCAACAAGGGTTCATATGGTCAAAAGTATGATTTTTCCAGTAGTCATGTACACATGTCTGAGTTGGACCATAAAGAAAGCTGAGTGCTGAAGGACTGATGTTTTTGAACTGTGGTGTTGGAGAAGACTCTTGAGAGTAAGGAGATCAAACCAATTGATCCTAAAGGAAATCATCCCTGAATATTCATTGGAAGGACTGATGCTAAAGCTGAAGCTCCAGTACTTTGGCCACCTGATACGAAGAGCCAACTCATTGGAAAAGACCCTGATGCCGAATGAAGTGGTTGCATGGCATCACTGACTCAATGAACATGAGTTTGAGCAAGCTCTGGGAGATGGTGAAGAACAGGAAAGTCTGGCATATTGCATTTCATGGGACACAATTTAGTGACTGAACAAGAACTTATTTGAAAAAGTTTAGATGTAAAGATGGAAAATTTTAACTTTTTGTGTAAATTTTTAGTTTTAAAAAATGCCATACATAGTTAAATATCAATTTTATATATTTATTTTTACATTGCTTCCTTTATTTCAAAGAGGACTCAGATGAGAGTTAGACATTTAATAATGTTCTTATAACAATAAATACAACTTACTTGATATGTATGCATTCTGCTTCATGTCATACTCTTTTCTTTGCTGGATTCTGTGAGACTGCAATTTTACTTTGTTATAATTGGTCTACTTTCTGCTTTTTTTCATCTCCCTTCATTTCAGAGAGCTGTTGAAAATGATAAGCAAATAAATGCCTTAAAAAAAAAACATGTCTGTGAGGGATAGAGCTTGAAAGTGATGAATACGTAAAGGCAGACTCTGATTTAACATAGCGGCTTTTCTAGTTCAAATGGCAGCTAACTTTTTTGAGCTAAAGTGCACCCACATCTTGGTAACAGCATTTAGAACATGAGTAGGTTATAACATTTCATGGCATGCAGAGACGTCTATACATTATTTCCAGGAATGTTGCTAGGAAATATAAATAAATAATGTTTCTAGTTGCAAGGAAATATAAATAGTCCCCGCCGACTGAGGCAAAGCCTAATTATTTATTTCTATAATGACAGCAAACGATTTTTTTTCTTAAGTACTTATTTTCTAGGTAGCATTTAAATCTGCTCTGCATTTTAATTCATTCTTCATTTTTTTTGTACAGTGTACGGGACCTGAAAGCTTTTTCTCCTGTTATTAGTGAGGAATACACCTAATATTAATGAGGTGTTTTCAGGAACCTCTGGTGTGATAAATACCTTCTGTCTTCAGTGTTCCATGCCTCTCTTTTAGACAGAATTCCATCAAGAAAAAATCTTCAGAGTGATACCATCTGGAGGGCTGGACTGGGGAGGGGCCTTGCAGGGAAGATGCTCCTGAATATCTGTGTGAGAGGAGCTGAGAGCCAGCAGGCTGGGTAGAAAAGATTCAAAGGCTTTTTTTGGAAGCTGCATTTGCAGAGCAGAACACTTTTTCCTCATTTATGTATCCAGTGTGGCTCGGTGCTGCTGCTATTCCAGACTTACATTGTCCAGTGTGGGAACCACTAGCTGTTAAGTGGCCTTTGAGCACTTGAAATGTGGTTAATACAAATTAGAAACGGTGTAAATGTAACATGCATGCAGGTTTTCAAAATGTTTATTATGGAAGAATGCAAACTGTCTCAGTAATAGTTTATCTTGATTGCATGTTAAAATGATACACTTTTTTTTTTTTTTTAATTTTTTTACACGAACTCCCAAACATGAACCCCCCTCCCAATACACGTTTTAAATATAGACTTTTTAGAGTAACTTTAGATTTACAGCAACATTGAGCAAAAAATACAGAGTTTTTATATATGCATTTCCTGCCCCTGCCCCAGCCGAGTACACACAGCCTCCCTCACCATCAATATCCTGCACTAGGGAATTACCTTTGTTATAACTTGTAAACCATCACTGATACAAATTATCACTCAAAGTCCATATTTTACATTAGGGTTCACGCTTGGTTTTGTTCATTCTATAGATTTTGACAAATTTATAATGACATATGTCCACCATTATAGTATCATACAGGATAGTTTCACCGTGCTGCATTTATTTATCTCTTCTCCCCAAACCCTTGGCAGCCTCTGATCTTTTTACTGTCTACAGTCTTGCCCTTTTCCGTACAGTATGTAGTCTTTTCATATTATGTCCTTTCACTTAATAATATGCATTTAAGAATTTTCCATGTCTTCGTGGCTTGATAGTTCATTTCTTTTTAGCACTGAATAGCATTCCAATGTATGAATATACTGCAGTTTGCTTGTCTGAAATCTATTAAATAAAACCCTTTGTTAAATTTATTTTCAGTTGTTTCTTTTTTACTTTTTAAATGGGCTTCTAAAAAAATGACACCAACTGTTTAATTAAATTTCTGCTGGATAGGACTACTTTATATCTTGGTAAAACAGTGTTACTGGTGGAGTTAATCTTTAATACAACCTTCTTATTCAAACACCTGTGAAAGTTTTGCTGCCTCTGACAAAGAAGATTCTTCTCTAGTACCTGCCTGGGTTCTTGCCTCAAACTACTTGGGATTGCCGTGCTCCTCCCCCAGCCCCTTCCAACAGAGACTTATGTTATTTGATTAATTTTGTCAAAGACCAGATGATAAATGACTAGGTCTTTTACTACCATACTAGGTTCTCGGGGGCATATGAGTATGGGGTCTGTGGCCAGGTGGCTTAAAATAAAAAGCATTTTCTTAGAAGAACTGAAATAAAACACTATGAGTTGGTCAGTAGCATCTTTCTAGACTCCGCATATATTCGCAGGGCAGCAGTGGCGACGCGGACATGAGCAGACTTGGGGGCGCAGTGGGAGAGGAGAGGATGGGGTGACGAGCAGCACTGAAGCACACACTGCCTCATGCAAAATAGCAGGATTTGCTGTGTGACGCAGCAAGTTCACACCTGGCCTGTGACTGCCCAGAGGGGTGAGAAGGGTGGGAGGGAGAGATGTGTATAAGAGACAGTCTCCCTACTACTCTATCACTCTGCCTCCCCAAACACCCCATGACACACACACATTCCTGCGGAATTCTTACTACCAGGGACCCTTGAAATTCCCTGACAAAGAACCGGAAGCCGACTTTCAGGGCCTCTGCTAGCTCTTCTTTGATTGTAGACAGGATTAGTGTGCCCACACCTAAACCCTCCGAGTTGTCAAAGGACAGCTATTCTAGGTGATGGAGCTTGATCAAGTCTGTTGAGATATCCATACACATGTGTGCTGCTGCTGCTAAGTCGCTTCAGTCGTGTCCGACTCTGTGCGACCCCATAGACGGCCGCCCACCAGGCTCCCCGTCCTTGGGATTCNAAAAGGTATGACAAACCTAGACAGCATATTAAAAAGCAGAGATATCACTTTGTCAACAAGGGTTCATATGGTCAAAAGTATGATTTTTCCAGTAGTCATGTACACATGTCTGAGTTGGACCATAAAGAAAGCTGAGTGCTGAAGGACTGATGTTTTTGAACTGTGGTGTTGGAGAAGACTCTTGAGAGTAAGGAGATCAAACCAATTGATCCTAAAGGAAATCATCCCTGAATATTCATTGGAAGGACTGATGCTAAAGCTGAAGCTCCAGTACTTTGGCCACCTGATACGAAGAGCCAACTCATTGGAAAAGACCCTGATGCCGAATGAAGTGGTTGCATGGCATCACTGACTCAATGAACATGAGTTTGAGCAAGCTCTGGGAGATGGTGAAGAACAGGAAAGTCTGGCATATTGCATTTCATGGGACACAATTTAGTGACTGAACAAGAACTTATTTGAAAAAGTTTAGATGTAAAGATGGAAAATTTTAACTTTTTGTGTAAATTTTTAGTTTTAAAAAATGCCATACATAGTTAAATATCAATTTTATATATTTATTTTTACATTGCTTCCTTTATTTCAAAGAGGACTCAGATGAGAGTTAGACATTTAATAATGTTCTTATAACAATAAATACAACTTACTTGATATGTATGCATTCTGCTTCATGTCATACTCTTTTCTTTGCTGGATTCTGTGAGACTGCAATTTTACTTTGTTATAATTGGTCTACTTTCTGCTTTTTTTCATCTCCCTTCATTTCAGAGAGCTGTTGAAAATGATAAGCAAATAAATGCCTTAAAAAAAAAACATGTCTGTGAGGGATAGAGCTTGAAAGTGATGAATACGTAAAGGCAGACTCTGATTTAACATAGCGGCTTTTCTAGTTCAAATGGCAGCTAACTTTTTTGAGCTAAAGTGCACCCACATCTTGGTAACAGCATTTAGAACATGAGTAGGTTATAACATTTCATGGCATGCAGAGACGTCTATACATTATTTCCAGGAATGTTGCTAGGAAATATAAATAAATAATGTTTCTAGTTGCAAGGAAATATAAATAGTCCCCGCCGACTGAGGCAAAGCCTAATTATTTATTTCTATAATGACAGCAAACGATTTTTTTTCTTAAGTACTTATTTTCTAGGTAGCATTTAAATCTGCTCTGCATTTTAATTCATTCTTCATTTTTTTTGTACAGTGTACGGGACCTGAAAGCTTTTTCTCCTGTTATTAGTGAGGAATACACCTAATATTAATGAGGTGTTTTCAGGAACCTCTGGTGTGATAAATACCTTCTGTCTTCAGTGTTCCATGCCTCTCTTTTAGACAGAATTCCATCAAGAAAAAATCTTCAGAGTGATACCATCTGGAGGGCTGGACTGGGGAGGGGCCTTGCAGGGAAGATGCTCCTGAATATCTGTGTGAGAGGAGCTGAGAGCCAGCAGGCTGGGTAGAAAAGATTCAAAGGCTTTTTTTGGAAGCTGCATTTGCAGAGCAGAACACTTTTTCCTCATTTATGTATCCAGTGTGGCTCGGTGCTGCTGCTATTCCAGACTTACATTGTCCAGTGTGGGAACCACTAGCTGTTAAGTGGCCTTTGAGCACTTGAAATGTGGTTAATACAAATTAGAAACGGTGTAAATGTAACATGCATGCAGGTTTTCAAAATGTTTATTATGGAAGAATGCAAACTGTCTCAGTAATAGTTTATCTTGATTGCATGTTAAAATGATACACTTTTTTTTTTTTTTTAATTTTTTTACACGAACTCCCAAACATGAACCCCCCTCCCAATACACGTTTTAAATATAGACTTTTTAGAGTAACTTTAGATTTACAGCAACATTGAGCAAAAAATACAGAGTTTTTATATATGCATTTCCTGCCCCTGCCCCAGCCGAGTACACACAGCCTCCCTCACCATCAATATCCTGCACTAGGGAATTACCTTTGTTATAACTTGTAAACCATCACTGATACAAATTATCACTCAAAGTCCATATTTTACATTAGGGTTCACGCTTGGTTTTGTTCATTCTATAGATTTTGACAAATTTATAATGACATATGTCCACCATTATAGTATCATACAGGATAGTTTCACCGTGCTGCATTTATTTATCTCTTCTCCCCAAACCCTTGGCAGCCTCTGATCTTTTTACTGTCTACAGTCTTGCCCTTTTCCGTACAGTATGTAGTCTTTTCATATTATGTCCTTTCACTTAATAATATGCATTTAAGAATTTTCCATGTCTTCGTGGCTTGATAGTTCATTTCTTTTTAGCACTGAATAGCATTCCAATGTATGAATATACTGCAGTTTGCTTGTCTGAAATCTATTAAATAAAACCCTTTGTTAAATTTATTTTCAGTTGTTTCTTTTTTACTTTTTAAATGGGCTTCTAAAAAAATGACACCAACTGTTTAATTAAATTTCTGCTGGATAGGACTACTTTATATCTTGGTAAAACAGTGTTACTGGTGGAGTTAATCTTTAATACAACCTTCTTATTCAAACACCTGTGAAAGTTTTGCTGCCTCTGACAAAGAAGATTCTTCTCTAGTACCTGCCTGGGTTCTTGCCTCAAACTACTTGGGATTGCCGTGCTCCTCCCCCAGCCCCTTCCAACAGAGACTTATGTTATTTGATTAATTTTGTCAAAGACCAGATGATAAATGACTAGGTCTTTTACTACCATACTAGGTTCTCGGGGGCATATGAGTATGGGGTCTGTGGCCAGGTGGCTTAAAATAAAAAGCATTTTCTTAGAAGAACTGAAATAAAACACTATGAGTTGGTCAGTAGCATCTTTCTAGACTCCGCATATATTCGCAGGGCAGCAGTGGCGACGCGGACATGAGCAGACTTGGGGGCGCAGTGGGAGAGGAGAGGATGGGGTGACGAGCAGCACTGAAGCACACACTGCCTCATGCAAAATAGCAGGATTTGCTGTGTGACGCAGCAAGTTCACACCTGGCCTGTGACTGCCCAGAGGGGTGAGAAGGGTGGGAGGGAGGGAGGGCTGATTCATGTTGATGTATGGCAGAGGTCAACACAATGTTATAAATTAAAAAGAAAGAAATTTAAAACATTAGGAGTTAACTTTTTTGTTTGAACTCTTAGAATTTATCTTTATATGTGATTCATACAGTGTTTCTAACAACTAATTGAAATAGTTCATAATCTAATTCATTCCTCTTTGTGTTTCAGCAGTAGTGAGATTGCCTGTTCTGGGAGTATGACAAAAATCTTACTCTTTAGTGTATAATGCATATGCTGAGTTGTTTCAGTTGTGTCTGACTCTTTGCAGCCCAGTGGACTGTAGTCCTCCAGGCTCCTCTGTCCATGGGATTCTCCAGGCAAGAATGCTGGAGTGGGTTGCCATGCCCTCCTGCAGGGGATCTTCCCAACTCAGCGATCTAATCCAGGTCTCCCACACTGCAGGTGTATTCTTTACTGCTGAGCCACCAGGGAAGCCTCACATGGGGCTCCTACTGAACCACAGTTTCTTGTAACATTTTTCTCTTCGGTCTTTTCCATATGTTGCTCCTTCTGCCTGGACATACCATCTGCAGCCCCTCTCCTTCCTTCATACGCAGCTTTTCCCTGGATAACTCCCAGAAGCCTTTTAAGGTTTAACTTCCTCCAGGAAGTCCTCCCTGACCGCCCAGTCCCACTCAAGCTTAGATTGTGATTGTAATCCTTTATTGTGATTGTCCTTGCTATTGCTCTTGCCGTATAATATTATACCTGTACATTAAACTCACCTGTCTTCATTGCACTGGGAGTTCTTTAAGGGCAAGAATTATGACATTTTATTCATCTTTTTGTCCTCTTTGGTTATTATGGGCCTCATACAGTATTTATTAAATAAAGCAACAATTTTTCTATGAGATATTTGTTTTATATAATTCCATTTAAAAGGAAAAAGAAACAAACAAAAATTAAAGCCTTGATGTTTTATTTAGCTTGTAAAGCTTTACTGCTGATAACAGTATAATTTCAGATTGACATTTATAAATATTAAGCACAGCTCCCGGGTGCCTGTTTTTACTCCTGTAAAACTCTTGGTGAAATGTACCTGACAATCCCAGGAGAAACAGATTGGCTATTCCTCTCAGCTGGGGGTGGAGGGGTGGGTTGGGGAGATACCAAGATAGGAAGCAAGGGTGGTGTTTTTCAGAAGTTTGGAGTTTGGTGAGAGGTACAGATTCATGAATGATAACAATCATTTTTCCTTACATTTGTATCATTTTTTATAGTTTACACTTATTCTTTACCAAAGTCCTGTGAAGTAGATGATATCAACTCCATTTCAAGGATGTCGCTAATAAACGCCAGAATATGTTATGAAGGTAAGAGAGTCTTTTTTTTTTTATTATTTTCTAGACTTTAGGTATTTCCCCCAAATCTGAGGCCCACCAGTTTTAACTCTGTAGCACAATACCAAATTCTGCACTTTTCTTTTGTATAATATTGTATAGGTACACCTCAGGCTGCAGCTTTACTCTTCAGCAGCAGGAACTACTCTCGAATGAATGTTGTACTCCACACTGACAGTTTCTCAAGTGAAGTGGATGAGATTAAGTCAGGTCAGTTGCTTTTCTAATTTATCAAATCTTTTTATATGTAATCCTATATATTTACCCAAGACGAAGGCTATGATTGCAGCTGTGTGTACAGTGGACAAAGACTGGAAGGGCATGCACAATCATGGTAATCATTAGGGTGGGGGATTTAGAAGTAATTTTTTCTCTATATGTTAAAAATTATATATAATTTTTAGAGTAAGTACATACCCAAGTTTTTTGCACATTAATTAAGGAAAGCTAATAGTCATCCACTTTGAATCTTATTAGATACTTAGCTAATTTAACTCAGTTGTTGAACACCATTTGCTCTCTGTCTTTCCACCTCCCATCAGGAAATCTCCCACCCTCTCCTCTCAGTAGCATGATAGTACTCTGTTAGAGTCATTGGCTCAAGCCACAGCATCATACCACACTGATCTGGAAAGATTTGTTTCTCTATTTCATGACTTTGTCATTCCTTTTGAGAATAAGGCTTAATGAATTCTTGCTTTTCCCCTCCTGAAGCAAATTACTTTGTTCCAAAGAGGTCAATCTTGAATTTCTACTATGCCTCAAAGGGGCATGGATCAAAAATTAAAATGAAACTGGGAGCAGGAAAATTAGTTTAGAGGCTGGGCAATTGTTCACTTGAGAGAAGATGCTGAATTAGGAACCAGAAGGATGAAGAGGAAGTAGATGGATTATAGAGGCATTTTGACAGACCAATTAATTAGGATGTGTTAGGGATCAAAGAAGACTCAGACCTCTAGCTTGGATGACTTATGTAGATACTACAACTCACAAAAGTGATTTTGTTTTGGATATGTTTAAAATGAGACAACTTTGGATGGAGGTGCTCAGTCAGGAGAAGGGGATGAAAACTGGAGATAAAAATTTGAGAATTATTAGATTTCTTTTTTTTGTAACTACCAAAAATACATGTGATCTTTCAGTTAAAGTGACCCTCTTCCTTTGGTTCAAATTGCCATCTGCTCCATAATATATATTTCAGACATTTTTACTATTTTCACACTGTTAATGAAAGGATTCTGGACCGTCATTTGCCCAGGAAGGGCAGCTGAGTACCTAAAACAAAGAGGACGTCAAAGGGAAGGAATTGATTATTTAGTGAGCTCAGAAACTGTCTGTGCTCTGCATATAACAGACTGTGGGTGGTCTTCAAATGACAGAATTTTCATGGCCCTTTCTGGCAATGTAACTCCAGAGGATTATTTTGTTTTTGTTTTGAATCACAACTTGGGTCCTAATGTGAATCTGAGCAGAGACCTATAGGCCTCTTCTTTCCACCTGGTAGAGAGCTGGCTCAGAGTTGGCACATACATGTGAAAGCTCTTAAACAAAATTGGGCACCCTTTGTGCTGCCATTTCAACTGACCAATGGTTCAATGACATGTATACTGTATATGTATATGTATAAATAAGGCTGAGTGCCAAAGAATTGATGCTTTTGAAGTGGAGATGACGAGAGTCCCTCAGATAGCATGGAGATCCAACCAGTCAATTTTAAAGGAAATCGATCAACCCTGAATATTCATTGGAAGGACTGATGCTGAAGCTGAAGCTCCAATACCTTGGCCACCTGATGTGAAGAGACAGCTCACTGGAAAAGACCCTGGTGCTGGGAAAGACTGAGGGCAAGAGGAGAAGGGGATGACAGAGGNCTGAATATTCATTGGAAGGACTGATGCTGAAGCTGAAGCTCCAATACCTTGGCCACCTGATGTGAAGAGACAGCTCACTGGAAAAGACCCTGGTGCTGGGAAAGACTGAGGGCAAGAGGAGAAGGGGATGACAGAGGGTGAGATGGTTGGATGGCGTCACCAACTCAATGGACATGAGTTTGAGCAAACTCCGGGAATAGTGAAGGATGGGGAAGCTGGTGTGCCACAGTCCGTTGGGTCACAAAGAGTTGGGCACGACTTAGTGACTGCATAGCAACAGTGTATGTACTGGAGGGTTGCCTGACCTCCTTTACAATAGCTGGTAGATAGGTTTCCTTAACTGAGCAGGATACTTCTCTGGAGGGCCGTGGAAGCCCTTCACAGGAAAATAACCTAGTACAAGCTCCTGAGCTTTGGGGGGCACCCTTTCTAACAAGGCCATTTCCTCAGTTGGGATCTTCCATGGCATCATAGTTGCCTGCTGTTTCTTTTCCTGCAAATACGTAGAGCATTAATGTTTAGAAGGGTCACTCTCTACTGTAATGAGAACGGGTGACTACTTGAACACCTTGGCCTGATGAGTCTGGTGCAGCTATACCCAGCCTAAGCATTCCATCCTAATGAGCTCAGAGGATTGCTCTGCTCTTTCATATTTGCTTGGAAGTTTTTTCCCCAGGTAAGCCTTCTTTTTTTAGTTCGGAAATTAAGACACATTCTTAAAGGGTACTTTCCATTTACAGTTATTACAAAATACTGGCTATCTTCCTCATGTTGCACAGTATATCCTGGAGCCTGTCTCACACCCAGTTGTTCGTGCCTCCCACTCCCCACACCTCTGTTGCCCCTCCCCACCTCCCCTCTGGCACCCACTGGTTTGTTCTCTGTGTCTGCATGTCTGCTGCTTTTTTGTTATATCCACTATTTTGTTATTTTTTTAGATTCTATATATAAGTGATATATAATTATACAGTCTTTCCATCTTTCTTTAAGTTGTCTTTCTCCAGCTTATTTATCATAGCATAATGTCCTCTAAGTCCATCCATGTTGCTACAAATGGCAAACTTTCATTCTTTTTTATGTCTGAGTAGCATTCTGTTGGGTATGTAATACATACGTATACACACATATCACATCCTCTTTATCCATTCATCTGTTGATGAACACTTAGATTGCATCTGTATCTTGGTTATTATAAGTAATGCTGCTATGAATGTGGTGGTGCATGTGTCTTTTCAAATTAGTGGGTTTTTTTTTTTTTTTTTTGGGTACATGCCCAAGAGTGGAATTGCTAGATCATATGGTATTTCTGTTTGTCATTTTTTTTGTGTGAAACTTCTTACCGTTTTCCACAGTGGCTACACCAATTTACATTCCCACCAACAGTGTACCAAGGGTTCCCTTTTCTCCACATCCTCATCAACATTTTTTATTTGTGTTCTTTTTGATGATAGCCATTCTGACAGGTGTGAGTTAATATCTCACTGTAGTTTTAACTTGCATTTCTCTCATGATTAGTGATGTTGAGCGTCTTCTCATGTGCTTGTGGGTCATCTGCATTTCCTCTTTAGAAAAATGTCTATTTAGTTCTTCTGACCATTTTTTAAAATTGAAATGTAGTTGATTTACAATGTTGTGTTGGTTCTTGCTATACAGAAAGGTGGTTCAGTTATACATGTGTACCTATTCTTTTCACATTTTCCGTCGTGACTTATTGCTGGATACTGAGTGTGGTACCTTGTGCTCTACAGCAGGACTGGCCTTGTTGTTTATTCTGTATATAGCAGCCTGTGTCTGCTAACCCCAGGCTCCTGTTTGCCCCTCTCCCTTCTCTCCCTTTTCCCCTCTGGGTGCCTTCGCTTTGCTTCCTCTGCCTGTGCGTCTGTTTTCGTTTTGGGAAGTACGTCCACTTGCGTCACATTTTAGATTCCAGGTGTGAGTGATTTCGTATGGCGTTCGTCTTTCCCCTTCTGATTTCACATAGTATGATAATCCCTAGGTCTGCCCACCTTGCTGCAGATCCTTCTGCCCGGTTTTTAATTGGGTTGTTTGTTTTTCTTGACGTTGAGTTGTTGGATATCCATCCCATATTGGTCCGATCACTTGTAAATATTTTCTCCCATTCAGTGGGTTGTCTTCATTTTTGTCGATGGTTTCCTTTGATGTGCAAACGTGTTTTAGTTTAATTACATACCATTTATTTAGTTTTGCTTTTGTTTCCTTTACATTAGCAAAGTGAAAAGTGAAGTTGCTCAGTCCTGTCAGACTCTCTGTGACCCCATGAACTGTAGCCTATCAGGCTCCTCTGTTCATGGGATTTTCCAGGCAGGAGTACTGGAGTGGGTTGCCATTTCCTTCTCCAGGGGATCTTCTGGACCCAGGGAGCTTCCCAACCCAAAAAGATCTTGCTGTGATTTATGTCAAAAAGTGTTCTGCCTCTGTTTTCCTCTAGGAATTTTATAACATCTGGTCTTACACTTAGGTCTTTAATTTGAGTTTATTTTTGTATATGGTGTCAGATACATCTTTTATATTTACATTATGTAGCACTAGGGTTACTGTCCCTTTTGCATGATTTTTACCGACACACAGATGTTTTACTCTACAAGGACTGCAAAAAGGATTTTAGTGAGAAGGACAGAAAAAAGAAAAAAAGCTGTTTTCTATTTTGAGAGCCCCAGGACAAAAAAGATTGTAATCTACCTCTAGCCCAAAGACAGCCTTAGTACTTGGCAATTTAGTTTAGTCACATGGAGTCAAAACTGCCCCTGTCACTCAGTTCTACTTGTTTGAAGACTGGATCCACACTGGCTTTATTTTTCATCTTTTCATGCTCTCTGGTCTTTTGTGACATTTAAAATAGTAACCTGTGGTTTGAGAAGGCCATTAGTCAATTCAGTTCCTTTAACAACATCCACCTGCTGAGCCATTGTGCTCTAGTCTTCAAGTGTCCTCTGACCTGGTTTGAAGCAGTAGCTGTTTGGACAAGGCTTTCTCTTGTGTCCCAGCTGTTCAAATATTAACTATCTATTCTTGGTCAAATAAGGGGAAAAAAACTAAATTGGTCATATCTTTTCCTGGTGTGGTTGCTTTGATATTCATTTGCCCTTTCCAACACATATTGAATACTTAATAATAACTAATTTTATTAATTATTTCTTATATGTTAGTGTTACGAATTGTGTTCTCCTGAATTCCTGTGTTGAAGTCCTACCCCCCAGTACCTCAGAATGTGACTGTATTTGGAGATAGGGCCTTTAAAGACGTGATTGAGGTTAAGTGGGATAATACGGGTGCACCCTAATCCAATATTGCAGGTGTCCTTATAAGAGGGGCAGACATCAGAGATGTGTGTCCACAGACAAGAGGCCGTGTAAGGACTCACTGAACAGGTGGCCATCTGCAAGCCAAGGAGAGGGGCCTTAAGGTGAACCAAACCCACTGACTCTTGGATCTTGGATTTCTAGCGCCCACAGCTCAAAGAAAGTGAATTTACTTTCTTGAGCCACTCACAGCCATCTCCGGGGAATAGCTGGGTAAATGTATTTGCAAATAACTATTCTTTTCCCTTTCCTTTATATACTGGTTAACACTGTGGGTCTCAAAGGTTATCAAAAGTTCAGAAACAGGTATAAATATACATATAAGAACATGCAGTAGAGTAAAATATTATAAAAATTCAGTGAGAGTAAGGGTAAATTAATGAGTAGTTTTGGAGAATCATTTAAAAAAACAATAGTTAACTCCCTTACCTCACAGATTATACTAAAAATTAGCTTCAGATGAAATAGATTTAAATGTTAAACATGGACTATTAAAATATAAAGATGGTCATTTTTATATCATCTAGGGGTACTGAAGGCATGTAAGCATAAGTGCTAAAAGAAGAAACAAAAATGGAAAAAACTGGTAGATTTGATTATATATAAGCAGTATGTTTGGTCCTGGCAGAGTGCACAGGACCATCTGTGTTTCTGTGCTCAACATTTGTGAACTCAAGGAAATATTTATAACAATTAAACCTATTCTTCAGGTATTTTTGAGGCCCAACAACACGGAACACATAAACCGGTCTCAAGAGACATTTTGGATTATCTGGTACAGACTGCACCTCAGCAGGTTACAGCCATCTTCTGAAGTCTTAGAGATCGTCCCCAAGGGACTTTTGGGAGCACATCAAGGTCAAGTTAGAGTGAGTTCGGAGGAGGCTTGAAATTTCACTGCCAGCTGCTTTGTGAATTAGGGAAGGGCTGTGGTGGAAAATGCCCAAGTGTAATTGAGGAAGCACTAAATCTCTTCCAGGGAGAGGGTCCATCTTCCTTACAGATGGCTGCAGATCATCATGAGTAGTGAAGCTGAAAGCTCCAACGAGTCCTCATAGTTTAATGCATATAATAACATGATAGCCATACTTATGTAACATATACAGGCAGATTCTTTACCAGCTGAGCCACAAGGAAAGCCCAAGAATACTGGAGTGGGTAGCCTATCCCTTTGCCAGTGGATCTTCCTGACCCAGGAATTGAACTGGGGTCTCCTGCATTGCAGGTGGATTCCTTACCAACTGAGCTATGGGGGAACCCCCTCACATACACAGTGTTACCCTTTTTATAGCACTTTTACAAATGCCCATGATTTTTCAGAAATAGTATGGTTGTGATGAGAGATTTGAGTTTGAATGCTTTTTCAATCTGTTGTCTGTATAATCTTTGGTAAGTTACTTAACCTCTCAGGACCTGTTTTCTCCTCTGAAAAATGGTGATGGTGCTTGGGTCAAGGTGATACCCATCTTATAAGGACTGAAGAGACAAATACCTAGAATGATGTTTGAGACATAAGAGGCACTCCATTTCTTTTCTTCTCTAAAGATTGTAATTTGTGTCAGGGGATCTCATATTTCTACAATAGTAATGATTATAAAGGTAACATTCTCTTCATATATCTCATGTTACACAGTGATTCTTAATTCCAACAATGAGGGTGGAGGTGGTGATTTATGTATGAAGTGGTGATTTATGTATTATTAAAAAGCACCCCCACATCCTCAGTGAGAATCTTTGGTCTACTTTGATACCCCAAGGATCTCTTACTACTTTGATATTTTTTGTTTGGTATTTTAACTCATAGCATTATTTCAATAAAGTGAGGATTTGCCTTCATGGGAAGATAATACCTTAAGCAAATGAAAATGGTAGTTGAGAAATTACCTTCTCATGTGTAGCTAGATGCCAGGGAGCATTTTATCCTTGGCGTGGGGGTGCATGGGAGTTTTGATGAAAAGAATGGTGAAAAGACAGTCCTCAGAGCCTAGAGGAGAGGTGACTGGGCGGTATGGGAGAAAATGGATTAAAGGGAAGATGAGTGACACTGAAGACATCACTATTTTTCTCATGGAGCCACATTTAGCAGGCTATGACTTGGCTTCTTCTGGGGCCACCTGCTGGCTATTAATAGAAACTGCTATGTTTATGCTGTAAACTTGTCATGTTTCCAGTCTCATCTACCCTTGTTATGAGACCTGGCCCCACCACTTGAGTCATATAGGGCTATCTGAGTCAACTCATCAAAGTCATATTAAGTACCATAAGGTCCTGGAATTTTATCTGTGAAAACCTGATAGTTCTTCTTAGGATACATAAGTAGTTACAAATAAATTTTGGCAGCTGCAGATATGGAAGGCAAAGAAATGGGAAATGGTTACAGTTTGCTGTGACCCACTCACAGGATAGATGAACTGAGTATTACTTTTGTTTAAAGAGTGTGATACAGGACCAAGATATCCATAACGTTCTTATTTGAAGTATCATTTAGAGTTTTGGGTTCAGTTCAGTTCATTCGTTCAGTCATGTCCAACTCTTTGCAGTCCCTGGACTGCAGCACTCCGTCCCTGTCCATCACCAGCTCCCGGAGCTTCCTCAGACTCATGTCCATTGAGTTGGTGGTGCCATCCAACCATCTCATCCTCTCTAGTTCCCTTCTCTTCCTACCTGGATTCTTTCCTGTCATCAGGGTCTTTTCAAATGAGGCAGTTCTTCGCATCAGGTGGCCAAAGTATTGGAGTTTCAGCTTCAGCATCAGTCCTTCCAATGAATATTCAGGACTGATTTCCTTTAGGCTGGACTGGTTGGATCTCCTTGTAGCCCAAGGGACTCTCAAGCATCTTCTCCAACACCACAGTTCAAAAGCAGCAATTTTTCTGCACTCAGCTTTCTTTATAGTCCAACTCTCACATCCATACATGACTACTGTAAAAACCATAGCTTTGACTAGATGGACCTTTGTTGGCAAAGTAATGTCTCTGCTTTTTAATATGCTGTCTAGGTTGGTTATAACTTTTCTTCCAAGGAGTCAGCATCTTTTAATTTTATGGCTGCAGTCACCATCTGCAGTGATTTTGGAGCCCCCCAAAATAAAGTCTGACACTGTTTCCACTGTTTCCCCATCTATTTCCCATGAAGTGATGGGACCAGAGCCATGATCTTAGTTTTTTTTCACTCTCCTCTTCCACTTTCATCAAGAGGCTCTTTAGTTCCTCTTCACTTTCTGCCATAAGGGTGGTGTCATCTGCATATCTGAGGTTATTGATATTTTTCCTGTCAATCCTGATTCCAGCTTGTACTTCATCCAGCACAGCATTTCTCAATTTCTCATGATGTACTCTGCATATAAGTTAAATAAGCAGGGTGACAATATACAGCCTTTTACTTGGAACCAGTCTGTTGTTTCATGTCCAGTTCTAACGGTTGCTTCTTGACCTGCATACAGATTTCTCAGGGGGCAGGTCAGGTGGTCTGGTATTCCCATCTCTTTCAGAGTTTTCCACAGTTTGTTGTGGTCCACACAATCAAAGGCTTCGGTGTAGTCAATAAAGCAGAAGCAGATGTTTTTCTGAAACTCTCTTGCTTTTTTGATGATCCAGCAGATGTTGGCAATTTGATCTCTGGTTCCTCTGCATTTTCTAAATCCAGCTTGAACATCTGGAAGCTCATCATTCACATACTGTTGAAGGCTGGCTTGGAGAATCTTGAGTATTACTTTACTAAGGTGTGAGATGAGTGCAATTGTGCAGTAGTTTGAGCATTCTTTGGCATTGCCTTTCTTTGGGATTGGAATGAAAACTGACCTTTTCCAGTCCTGTGGCCACTGCTGAGTTTTCCAAATTTGCTGGCGTATTGAGTGCAGCACTTTCATAGCATCATCTTTTAGGATTTGAAATAGCTCAACTGGAATTCCGTCACTTCCACTAGCTTTGTTCACAAGGGATCTTAAAATTGAAAATGCTAAGGATACTTCTTAGGCCAGACAGTTAGATTTGAACTGAAGAGATAAGATAATGCTGCAGGTCAAATTATGACTTTGACAAGAGACAGGCATATCATTATCTGGGGGAGCCGTGCCATTCATAGACATAGAGGCTCCTCGAGTGACAACCCCAGACCCCCCCTTTCTAAGTGGTTACTTAACCTCTTTGGCCTCTTTGGCAGGTGCTATCAGTAAATAAGGCTTCCTGGGAGTGTCTGCTTGATCCTTTTCTAAGAGCAGACTTTCAAGGACTACCTAGGCCCCATCCTTATTTTGTCATCGTCCTCATAGTGTCCAAGTACTCAGCAATGAAAAGCAATAGACAAAACAGTGTGTGAGTTTGTGTTAGGCTGCATTTGTGGACAGAAGAGAAGAGTGAAATCATAGTGCAGAGGACCACTCAGACAGCCTAAAGGAAAGTTTTGCTGTAGGGAAGTAGAATTTAAGGAACGATAAAAGAGAGCATTTCTCAGGTTCTGTTTTTGTGACTGTTAGTTTTTACTCATGGCTTGCATACTGAAACTCCTGGATGATTGATGTCAAAAAAGAAATAAGACAAGCTTAGAAGGAGAAAGGTGCTCGGGCATATATTGGGACAGTATGAATTAGAACAGCCAATTGGCTGTTAGGAGACTTACCAGCTGAAGGGAGATTAGGAATTACAAATTTCATTAATAGAAGCCTTATCATGCAGTAACAAACCCCTGCATATCCCACCTCCCAATTAACAATGTAGAGATTGAAGTCAGTATACACTTACAACAAATCTGGGTATAGCTGGTAGCCAAAACTTTTCCTCAAAGTTTGACTTGTTCCCTCAAATTGTTATACTTGGGAAATACTCTAGCTTTTGGCATCCAGAGTTGAGCTTCCTTAGATGCGGCGTACATTGTGTTCTCGCCTTTGTACTTCAGGTAATATGATGCATCTGTTGCCTAATGCATCTGCACACGTCACTGTGTACTCAGAGACAAGGCCAAAGGAACAACGTGGGTTGGGAGTGGTTGTGCTTTCACAGTTTACTCTCTGAGTTTGAAAGTGAAAGTTGCTCAGTCATGTCCAACTCATTGCGACCCCATGGACTATATAGTCTATGGAATTCTCCAGGCCAGAATACTGGAGTAGGTAGCCTTTCCCTTTTCCAGGGGATCTTCCCAACCCAGGGATCAAACCCAGGTCTCCCGCATTGCAGGCAGATTCTTTACCAGCTGAGCCACCAGGGTTAGCATTATTCTCTTCTGTAGAAGACCTTTGAGAACAGAGGTATTTCAAAGTCCCCTGGGAATTTGCCCTTTGGCAGTTAAATTTTTTTTTAATATTTTACTCCTCCACCAACTACTAGTATGATTTTGGGTATAGCCTGAGGATAGCTAATTACCCACACTTTACCCTGGTCCTCTGGATCTTCATTTGAAAAGTGGAAGGACTAGGAAAGAGGATTCTGAAGTCCTTCCGCCTCCTAAGATTTGAGAATTTAATAATTCCTGAGTAGTAAAAATCAGATTTTTTTTGATAGGGTAATGGGCTTATGCACTGATATGTATTCTCCCTCAAATGGGAGTTTTGCCTCAAGCCTACTGTATGTTCCCAGGTGGAGACTTGGCAGGCTGGTAAAGCTGAATGTAGTTTCCTTAAGAAAACTAGAAACTAGACCAAGCCACCTTGCCCATGTTCATAGGCTCCTATCATTTCCACTCATTCATTTATTCATTCATTCAACAAACATTTATTGAAGGTCTGCTATGTGCTAAGTACTAATCTTTAGAATCTTATCTATGGCTTTTTATCCATTTTCCCTTAAACTCATGTTCTTTGACAAAATAGGCAGACAGCAGCATAGGAAATGTATATTTAATCCTTCTCTTGAATGGTCAGAACTTGCAAGTTTTCTATAACAAAATGTAATATAAGCACAACTGGTCCAAAGTGCCAGGGAGGGCAGTAGGCACCACGTGAAAAATACAGGGAGGGAGTTAGAAACAAAACATCTTTTCTATCAGGGCTTCAGTTCTCAGGGCCTCATTTCAAAGGTTCATTGCCCTTGCTTTTGGAAGTCTCTGCTTCAAGGAAGTTACATGTTTTTGTTGCCTTAATTTGAATTTTGACTTGGCAGAGTCCTGAGATCTAAATTCAGAGTGAGAGAACCTGGGGTGAAATTCAGGCAGCTGTCTCACCGGCCTTGGTTTATAGAGTAGGAGAAAAAGGAAAGGCAAGTGGGAGCTCCAACCAGCTGAGGGTAATCCCATCAGGAATTCCTGGTTGCCTGAAACTGAGTTCTGGCTCGCTCTGCTGAGGCAGCAGCCAGAGAGACAGAAGCTAATGCCTGATTTTAGGAAGCAACCAGGTTTGTTTGCTCCCCTCTTTTCTAGATACTTTTCTGCTCTACATCGGAGTTTCTCAATCTCAGACCGCTGCCTGTCGGGGCTGGATAATGCCTTGTTGCAGATGGACGGCCTGTACATTGCAGGACACCGAGCAGCGGCCTGGGCTCTGTCCACTAGATGCCAGCAGCACCCCCAAGCTGTGACCACAAAGTTGTCTCCAAAATTTTCGACTGTCTCCGGGGGTGGCACAGAATCACCCACTGCTCTAGGTGCTGGTGAAAACTGAGGTGATCACTGTCTGATCAGGATATAAAGAAGAAGCCTCAAAGCTTGTGATGACATAATGTCACACGTGGTCAAGATGAGAGGTCCTTTCCCTGGACCATTCAAGGATAAGCATCATCTGAGAAGTAAAATAGCATTAGTTTGTTTTAAAAATAAGATGCTGACAGTGTAGAAAATCAGTGTCACCCAACTACATTTTTTATGTTAAAATTATGATCATTTTCTACATTTTTTTCTTGGCATTTGTCAGGTGGGAGGAGATGCCAGGCCATTTTTGCATTTTAATGAAAAGTGAATCATTCGACCCATCATTAAAATGTGTGCGTGCATGCTTAATCACTCAGTCGTGTCCAACTCTTTGCAACCCCATGGACTGTAGCCCTCCAGGTTCCTCTGTCCATGGGATTCTCCAGGCAAGAATACTAGAGTGGGTTGCCATTTCCTTCTCCACAGGATCTTCCCAACCCAGGGATCATACCTGGTCTCCTACACTGCAGGCAGTTTCTTTACAGTCTGAGCCACCAGGGGAAGCCCACTAAAATACAGCCGCCTCTAAATTGTGAAGTGGCAGCACATTATCAACTTCTAACTGAATCCACTACAGTTTAATTTGTGGGTTATAAAACATGGATATAGTGCAATCAGAACTTTCTAGAAACTTCCTCAGAGCAACATCACAGCAATATAGCTAAAGATTCAGAGACAAAAGAGATGCACTATCCCATTATCTCACTCCTTGTGTGGGAATGGTGAGGTCCCTGAGATATGGGGATACACTTGTCCCACATGCATTTTACTTGGTAGTATTAATACACTTCTCTGGTTCAGATGAATTATTTCTCAACTTTTAATATATGTCTTTGAAGATAAATTTATCTTGTTCATATTGAAGTCTTCTGTGGGTTGCTTTTGGCTTCTTTCTGCTTCTTGCTCCTATTTGTTCACTCCTGAGTTCTAGATGTGAATTCATTTCCCCCCAGAAATATAAAACTAGGTCATATCTTGTGGTGAAACAGTTCTGCAGATTCCTGGGATTCTGAAAATAATAGCAATAAGATACCATTACAGCCATTCAGCAAACACTTATCGAACACTGAAAGTCTCCCTTCCACTGTATAAGTATATTTCTTGTTCAGAAATGGATTTGTTTTTCTGTATTTTGGAAGTAGAAAGATGACTTCTATCTGAGTTATCAAACAAGGAATGTGTGTGACCTAAAGTGTCATGATAAGTTATAATGTGTATCTCAAGTAATGATCTCTTCATTTGTTTTTTAAAAAAATGATTTAAGGTTATCCCCCTATAGTTCTAGAGAGAAAAAAAAATGAAGCTATAGCTAACCAGGTAACAGTATATAGCTCTTTGCATACTGCATGTGAACATATATTCTTATATGTCTTATTTTATTAAAAAAAAAAGATCGTAAATCACTGCTATAAGGGAATACAAGTAAAGATGAATAGGCTATACTTTATAGGTCAGATTATCTAGCTGTAGTATATTAAAAACTCATTTACAGTGTTACAAGAATCAAGGAAAGAAGAAAGCGTTCCTTCTAATGAGATCCTCAAAGGATAGTTTCCTCAGAGAAACCTCCCTCCAGTGACAACCACGGAGCTTGGAAATGATGGAAATTGGTAGATTTCCTTACAAAAAAATCTCTTCTGTACACTGCACCACAGTGTTTGGAGAACAAGAGAGAAAATGAAAAGCAGATCAAGAGATCCCCAGCCAAGATGGTGGAGTAGAAAGGCCCTGAGCTCATCTTCTCTCATGGGCACACCAAATCACAGCCATTTGCAGAACAGACATTGATGAAAAAGACTGGGATCTACCAGAAAAGATCTACAGCTAAAGATGTAAAGAAGGAACTACAATGAAACAGGTAGGAGAGGCAGACTCATGATGTAGTCAAGTCCCCTACTCCAAGGTGCATGACCCACAGACTCGAGGATAATTACCTTGCAGAGGTACTCCCCAAAGAGTGAGAGATCTGAGCTCCACATCAGGCTCCCCAGCCCAGGGGTCCTGCACCAGGAAGATAAGCTTCCAGAACACTTGGCTTTGAAGGCCAGCAGGGATTACTTTTAGGAGAGCAAAAGAGCTGGGGAAGAAAGCCTTCACTGTTAAAGGGTGCACATAAAATCTCACATGCTCTGGAACCCAGGCAGAAGTAGTAATCTGATATGAGCCTGGGTCAGACCTACCTACTGATCCTGAAGAGTCTCCCAGAAAGGCAGGAAGCAACTGCACGTCTCCCTGGGAATACCACTGCCGATGGCAGCCATTCTGGGAGCTTTTATCATGTGGACACTGACAAACACCAGTGTGAAATTCTGCCTGTAGCTCATTAGCACCAAGACCTGGCCCCACTCAGCACTCTATAGGAGTCACCAGTGCTCGGGTGTCTCTGGCCAGGCAACTAACTGGGCAGGGACACAGCTCTGCCCATCAGCATACTGGCTGCCTTAAAACTACCCGAGACCATAGCTGCCTCTGGATGTGGCCTTACTCACCAGAGGGCCCAGGACCTAACTCCATCCTCCAGTGGGCAGGTACCAGCCCTAGAATCCCCTGGGCCTGGTTGCTGCCCTTCAGGGAAGCCTGTTCTAGCCTCTGGGCCAGCTTCAGCCACAAGGGGGCAGACACTACATGCAAAAAACCACAATCCCAGAGCCGGCAGACTTAGCCTGCCTACCTGCAAGTCAGACCCTGCCCTGAGAACCAGATGGGCCCCAGCCCTGCCCTCCAGCAGGCCAACACAAACGTTGAGACACCCAGACCCTGGTCCCAACTGTATCAGGAGTGCCCCTTCCCCCTCCTCCAACAATCCAAGACCAGCTCTGGGCCCTGCAACCAGATTCCAGGACATAGCTTTGCCCACCAGCAGATTGGCACTGACATCCTTGCTGTCACTCACCAGACAACATTACCAGAGTTCCTTGGACCCTGACTTCAGCCATCCATGACCCAGCACTAGCCCTGGGTCCCCCTAAGGTTCCATAGTCAGCTGCCTCTGTAGCTCACAGCCTCAACTCATGTGCATGGCCTGGATACCAATTGGACCAGGGGCCAACCAAGCCTTCTAGACCTCCCACATAGACAGCCTGAAACAACAGGAGGACCCATGCAGCCCTCATATAAAGTACTCAAGAGCACACAGTTTGGATGATGAGAGGGGAGTGTGCTGTTGGGACACCTAAGAGGTCTCCTACAAAATAGCACTTCTCTAAGGTGGGAGTCGGACGCGACTGAGCAACTTCACTTTGACCTTTCACTTTCATGCATTGGAGAAGGAGATGGCAACCCACTCCAGTGGTCTTGCCTGGAGAATCCCAGGGATGGGGGATCCTGGTGGGCTACCGTCTGTGGGGTCGCACAGAGTTGGACACGACTGAAGTGACTTAGCAGCAAGGTGGGAAAATGTAACCAACCTCCCAGATACATAAAAATACAAACAGCTTAGCAAAATGAGGTGACAGAGCAAGGTGTTCCAGACAAAGGAACAAGATAAAACCTCAGAGAACAACCGAGTGGAGCTAGGCAATCTATCTGGGAAAGAGTTCAGGGTAGTGACTGTAAAGATGATCAAAGAAATAGGGAGACACAAAGAGCAAGAAGTTACAAGTTTTTAACAAAGAGAAAATATATAGGACAACCAAACAGAGGTGAAGAATAGAATAGCTGAAATGAAAAACCAGAAGGAATCAACATTAGAACAAATGATGGATGAGTGAACTGAAAGACAGTAGTGGAATCACTGATGCTGAGCAGAAAAAAAAAGAAAAGAAATGAGAGTTTACGAGACCTCTGGGACAACATCAAGTGCACTAATATTCGTGTTACAGGGGTCCCAGAAGGAGAAGAGAGAGAGAGAAAAGGACTGAGAACATATCTGAAGACATAATAGCTGAAAACTTCTCTCCTCTGGAAAACGAAATAGTCATCCAAGTCCAGGAAGTGCAGAGAGTCCCATACAGGAGCCAAAGAGGAACACGTGAAGATACATTGTCATTAAAATGGCAAAATCTAAAGGTAAAAAAATATTAAAAGCAGCAAGGGGAAAGCAACAAAATACTAGCAAACTCCCAGAAGGCTATCAGCTGACTTTTCAGCAGAAACTCTGCAGTTCAGAAGGGAATTGCACAATATGTTTAAAGCGGTGAAAGGGGGAAAGCTACAACTAAGAAACTTCTAGCCAGTAAGACTCTCCCGTTCAGATTCCATAGAGATATCAGCAACTTCACAGGCAAGCAAAAGTTCAGCACCACCAAACCAGCTTTACAAGAAATGTTAAAGGAACTTCTCTAATTTAAAAAGAAAAGGCCAAATCTAGAACCATGAAAATTATGATAGGAAAAAGCTCATAGGTAAAGGCAAACATAAAGCTAGGGAATCATGTCATGCACAAAGCTAGTAGGAAGGCTGAAAGACAAAAGTGGTAAAACTCATCTCTATCTTTAGTAAGCAGTTAAGGGATACGTTAAATAATAAGATGCAAAATGTGATATCAAAAACAGTAATCAAGACGGGAGGAGAGCCCANTGGGGGATCCTGGTGGGCTACCGTCTGTGGGGTCGCACAGAGTTGGACACGACTGAAGTGACTTAGCAGCAAGGTGGGAAAATGTAACCAACCTCCCAGATACATAAAAATACAAACAGCTTAGCAAAATGAGGTGACAGAGCAAGGTGTTCCAGACAAAGGAACAAGATAAAACCTCAGAGAACAACCGAGTGGAGCTAGGCAATCTATCTGGGAAAGAGTTCAGGGTAGTGACTGTAAAGATGATCAAAGAAATAGGGAGACACAAAGAGCAAGAAGTTACAAGTTTTTAACAAAGAGAAAATATATAGGACAACCAAACAGAGGTGAAGAATAGAATAGCTGAAATGAAAAACCAGAAGGAATCAACATTAGAACAAATGATGGATGAGTGAACTGAAAGACAGTAGTGGAATCACTGATGCTGAGCAGAAAAAAAAAGAAAAGAAATGAGAGTTTACGAGACCTCTGGGACAACATCAAGTGCACTAATATTCGTGTTACAGGGGTCCCAGAAGGAGAAGAGAGAGAGAGAAAAGGACTGAGAACATATCTGAAGACATAATAGCTGAAAACTTCTCTCCTCTGGAAAACGAAATAGTCATCCAAGTCCAGGAAGTGCAGAGAGTCCCATACAGGAGCCAAAGAGGAACACGTGAAGATACATTGTCATTAAAATGGCAAAATCTAAAGGTAAAAAAATATTAAAAGCAGCAAGGGGAAAGCAACAAAATACTAGCAAACTCCCAGAAGGCTATCAGCTGACTTTTCAGCAGAAACTCTGCAGTTCAGAAGGGAATTGCACAATATGTTTAAAGCGGTGAAAGGGGGAAAGCTACAACTAAGAAACTTCTAGCCAGTAAGACTCTCCCGTTCAGATTCCATAGAGATATCAGCAACTTCACAGGCAAGCAAAAGTTCAGCACCACCAAACCAGCTTTACAAGAAATGTTAAAGGAACTTCTCTAATTTAAAAAGAAAAGGCCAAATCTAGAACCATGAAAATTATGATAGGAAAAAGCTCATAGGTAAAGGCAAACATAAAGCTAGGGAATCATGTCATGCACAAAGCTAGTAGGAAGGCTGAAAGACAAAAGTGGTAAAACTCATCTCTATCTTTAGTAAGCAGTTAAGGGATACGTTAAATAATAAGATGCAAAATGTGATATCAAAAACAGTAATCAAGACGGGAGGAGAGCCCAAATGCAGAGTTGTACTTTGAAATTAAGAGATCAGCAACTTAATATAATCATGTGTATATTTTATTGCTATTTAAAAGCCTCATGGTAACCACAAACCAAAAACTTATGCTAGGTACACAGAAAAGTAAAAGGAATCCAAACATAATACTAAAGATGGTCCTCAGATCACAAGAGGACAAAAGAAGAAAGGGGCAAAAAAGCCTTAACAAAAGGAACCCCCCAAACAATTAACAAAAAATGACAGAATATACATATCAATAATTACTTTAAATGGAGTAAATGCTCCAATCAATAGACAGTCAATTTGGCTGGATGGATAGACCTGTATGTATGTTACCTACAAGAGACTCACTTCAGATCTAAAGACACACAGGGACTGAAAGTGAGGGGGAAAAAGATATTCCATGTAAGTTGGAATCAAAAGAAAACTAGGGTAGCAAAACTTACATCAGATGAGATAAACTTTAAAATANCCTGTATGTATGTTACCTACAAGAGACTCACTTCAGATCTAAAGACACACAGGGACTGAAAGTGAGGGGGAAAAAGATATTCCATGTAAGTTGGAATCAAAAGAAAACTAGGGTAGCAAAACTTACATCAGATGAGATAAACTTTAAAATAAAGACTGTTATAAGAAACAAGGACAACATATAATGATCAAGGAATCAATCCAAGATGAAGATATAACAATTGCAAATATATATGCACCTACTATAGGAGAACTTAAATACATAAAGCAGATATTAATGGATGTAAAGGGAGAAATCAACAGTAACTCAATAATAGTAGGGGACTTTAAAACCTCACTTACATTAGTGGACAGGTCACCCAGACAGTATAAAGTCTCCAGTTGGTCTAATGTGTCATTTAAGGCTAGTGTTTCCTTACTGATTTTATATATATTTATCTAACATTTCATTTGAAAGCATTAGAATACATATTCTTTTCAAATACACATAGAACATTCTCCAGGGTTCTGCGCTGCTGTGCAGCAAAGCAAACCTTGGTAAATTTTTAAAAATTGAAATCATGTAAAAACATCTTTTCCAATCACAATGCTATGAAACTAAAAGTCAACTATAAGGAAAAAAGACTGCCAAAAAAAAAAAAAAAACAAACAAACCCACCATGTGGAGCCCAAAGAGCATGCTACTAATCAACCAATGAGTCAATAAAGAAATCAAAGAGGAACTTTCAAAAATGCCTGGAGATAAATGAATATGAAAACACAATCCAAAAATCTGTGCAAACAAAAATCTATACAACAAATGCATGTTGTTTATAGCAAAACAAGCTTAACTCAGGAAACATGATCTGACCTGATCACCACAGCAGCCCCAAAAGAAAGTTTCCTCTAATTTAATTATTTGCAATTTTTGTAATCTTTGCAATTTTTATAATATCCATGTACTACCTTTATCCACATATATAACATTATATTTTTAATTCAATCACTATTTTAAAAAAAAATATTTTTTTTTACCATACTCAAAAAAGCAAAGCAGCTAACTGATTTTTACCTGCCCTTGAGGACTTACCTAGGCAAAGAATATATGTGCCTTAGAGAGTGTAAGATATTACAGATTACACAGGCTCACCAAGGGGATGTGAAATAACAGGACCGTTGGGAAATGGGTGAAGGAAGTGTAGACCTGAGTTACCAAGAGTAGAGGAAATTTCCAAGAAGGGAGAGAGAGGGAGCAAGGACAGAGAGCAGTGGTAGATAGCCGAGAGAAGGAGGAAACAGGAAGAAAAAGTTAGAGAATTGTGACTGCAGAGCTGACGACTTGAACTCTGATGTGACAATACCCTGAGAGTCACTTTAGGTTGCAGAGTAAAGGAATGCTATGATGAAAATAGCATTTGCATTTTTAAAATTCTGGCTCCTTGTTTCCTATCACCCGAAAGAGAGGAAAGATAAGTATAAGATTTTAGAACTAGTTGGGGCATGAAGCTGGATTAGGGTGGTCTGAAAGACATGGGCAAATACGGTACAGCTTGGTATCAAATTGACCTGAGGACAGATGGGGGACAAAAAGAGCTCCAAGGTTGTGAGCCTGGTGCATGGTGGCAGTCTACTGAGTAAAGTGGTGGTGTTGACTGTAACTTCATAAGCTCAGTGGTATGCAAATCTTGCATACCGGAGAATATTTACAAAGAAATGTCCTACCAATAATTAGAGCCAAAGGACTGAAGGGACAGTGGGAAGTCTCAGCAGGAGGGCTAGTTGGTGAGTGCTTTGTCAAGTCTCTAGTCAACAGGGGCTTTGTTGTTGGGGGGTGGGTGCTGCTGGGTGGGGAGAAGCTGCTTATGTGATTATGCTCCTGTCATGCTTCTTTGTGAAATTCAGAGAAGTGAGTCAGGGCCAAGTATCTCTTTCGCTTTCAGTAAGATGTTTTCCTTTAAGGATGACTCAATAAATGAAAAGGTGTTTGAATTTATACAAATAACCTGAACTGTATAGAGTTGGTTTTCCTGTAAGTCTGTCAGTGAGTTTTAAATACTCTTTGTTAACAAGTGGTTACCTTTTACGATAGCAGTGGAAATAGTGCCTACTGCCCTGACATTATTGATGTTTCTCTCTGAGGCTGATGCTGGGGGCTGCTTGATTCTTGTTAGGGACACGAGCAGAAACATACACAGAGGATCCCCAGCACCACTTGTGACTCATCTCACCTGTCATACCAATGACTTCGCATGTTTCTGTGTAACCAAGGTATGTTATTTTAGCATCAGATAAAAGCAGAGCGGCAAGAGTACCCGGCCGATGGCAGAAGAAGCAGAGACACACAGGGAGGCCTTTGAGTTCAGCAGCTGTAGGTGACTTCGCCTTTTAATCTCCGAGTCTGTAAAGGAAGAGAAAAATGTTCAGGATCAAAGAGGAAAAGGTGAGGTCTTCTTCACATGGCTGGTTAACAAAGAAAAGTACCCCCAAAGCAGAACAAGTTGTGCCCTAATTTGGGGGGAATTTTGTAACCCATTCTCTACCTTTCTGTAACTGTCTTAAAAGCAGAGCTTTCCCTTTCTTGAGAGATGTTCCATTCTCTCTTCCAGTCCAGTGAGCACTCAGCCAAATGAAAAACGATGCCAATAAACAGATTGCTATTGGTTACCAAATAAAAAATAGGCGAAACCAACAGCCACTGCCAGTCCTTGGTTTCAGACACATTTCTTTCCCTCTAGACAGTGACCTTTACAGGTTCTGTGTCATTTGCTTTCATCACAGCACTACCAAGTAATGAGAAAATATTGTTCTCATTTTGAAGTAGAGAAAGGCCAAAGTGAAGAATTAAATTATTCTTTACTCTATTTTCTCCCTAGACAGTCCAATGTCATTTAGTTCATTTCAACTCTGACACTTAAGAGCTGTGTGACTTCAGGCAAGTTTAGGCAAGTTAATCTATATGTGCCTCAGTTTCTTCATCTATAAGATAAGACTAAAATAATAATCAACTTCTTAGGATTCTTATGAGGATTATTGAGTTAATACATATAAACACTTAGAATAGAACCTAGCCCCATAGTAAGCACTCAATTAGTATTAGCTATAAAAATAACAGTAACCCCACTCAAGCCTAATAAACATTGCTTCCATTAAGTTGATCATTTCTAAATCCACCTCCTTAGCCCCAGTTCTGTCCTAAATTCCACGTCTGTATTTATAACTACTACTGTATGTCAGTTTAAAAATGTAATATTCAGCAAATATTTTTGAGTGCCTGTTGTTTGAATTCAAAGGAGTCCAATAAACACCCTCTCCCCCACTGAGCTCTGAACCAGTTAAAGAGTAAGATGAAAAAAGTGAGGCAACTGGAAGACTAAAATCACCTTTATTCCTGAGAAAGCGGATAGTAAAGAATTATGCTTTGTCTGCAGGGAAGTGGGCTGCAGGCATCTTAAGCCTGGGGCCTGCTTTCTCCCACAAGGGCAAATCCTGCCCCTGAAAACTGATGACTCAGAGGAGCTAATTTCTGGTTAGCTAGAGAGAAAGGAACACAATTCCTTATGTTATAGAATAACACAAGCAGCTCAGCTCCTGTGTTGAGCTACTTAGGCTTCCCCTAATAAACTCACCGATGGGGTGAGTTAATTCCTCCACCTCTGAGGAGGAGTGAAAGAGGGGAAAAGAGAGAGACTAGAAGGATTCCCCTGATAGTATGGGACTCTTCCCGTGGAAGAAGTCTGTGGCGTAGGGGTGAAGCAGCCTCCCCCAGATGTGTCATGTGCTGGGTCACGTGCTAAGCACTGGACATCTCTGCATTTGTACACAGTGGACACTTTCAACACAGCAGCTCTAAAATCTTTAATTTCTTACCAAATACGTTGCTCTTCCTACATTTTCATTATTGTTGATTTTGGTAGCATTACTAACCTCCTAAGCAATCTGGGTAGAAATATAAGACCCCTTTCAAGTAATTCCTTCTCTTGTCCTGCACATTTGTGTCACCAAGGCTTGTAGATTATTCTCTTCATTAACCTTTGATTCTCCCCCCTTTCCTTCCCATTGTCACTGCCCAAGTTAAGATCCTCATCATTTCTTCTCCAGACACTGATATAGGCTCCTGGCTTCATGCCTTTTTAGTCTATTAAAGTCATTTTTTTCCCTTCAAAACCCAGCTTGAACTCTTTCTCATCTATTGAGCCACTGTACTCATAATAACTCTTTCCCCTAGACACCGTATCCACCCTGATTAACTTCTCTTATGACAACTGTGCTGTCATCTTCGTGTTTCATAGGACTTACAGATTGCTTTTCATGTGTTTGGCACTCAGTAGGTGCTTGTTGAATGAGTGATCCCAGTTAGCAATAAGAGAACACAAGATATAAACCTCACAGTCTCTTTCAGTTGTTTAAAAACTTACCCTGCGCATGGTGAAAAGGAGTTATGTGAGTCTATGTTGATTTTTGAGCTATGTCACGCCTCTAAAAGTTCTATATAGTCCTACTACTGGTATATGGAACACTTGTTCTAATGTATCCGATAAGCATGCACTGAAAAAGAAACTGCTCACTGAATAAAAGCTGTGCTCAATTTCTGTGGTTTGTTCAGTTATTGCCATTTCTCTTAGGAGCATCCGTTATATGGTTTGGAGCATTTAACTGAGATCTAAACTGAGATACTCTTGTTAACACTCATTGTTTTAAATGCCTAACACTTCATTCTCCCTTCTCTTCTGGGAAGGCCTTTCATCCAAGTACTGTCTCATTGGTCTAAGTACAGGTAGCTGACCGAAGTTGAGCCTTTCTGGGAATGTCGAGTCAGACTGAGGGACTGAGCTTCAGTCTAGTCACTCTTTTGAGTGAAAGAGACTTTTAAAGGTAAGAGCTCGTGGCAACCATATTTTCCCCTGTTGACTAAAACAAAAGAGAGTAAATTAGAATTTACTAGAGAATAAACTAGAAGAATCCAAATGAGAGACAATACCAGTGGAATTTAAGTTCTTGGTTCCAGCTGTTCCTAAAGTCATACTGTACTTCTTGAACTTCGTTTCATGAGATAGCCTAATACCTGTTCAGCTTAGGCCTGAGTTGATTTTGTTTTGTGTTATAGGCAACTAAAAGTGTTCTAATTGGTACAGTCATCAGTTTGTTCCACAGGATAGTGGAAGAACTCTCTTTTTCTCATGTAGATGATTTTTTTAATTAGATACTGCTTTACCAAAGCAGTCCTTCTGAGTTAGACAGGGCCTCAGAATTCTAAACACTGCTCTCCAGGCAGTAAGAAGGCATACAAATGAAAACTAATTGTCAGCTTTGCTCTCTAGGCCATAAATACTGTTTTGTCTTAGTTTTGTTCTTACATAATGCCGTCTCAACTGGAATCGTGATTGAGGTCTCAGTGAAACTTTCTGTGCACTGGTACATAGCATATCTGTTAAAGAAATTAAATTTTAATTTATACTTGATTATAACCGTAATAAACTCATACCACAAGTGTGAAGGAGCCCACCTGTCACTTTGATATCCCCTGTGGCTTTGGCAATGTTGTTTTCAATCATACAGGAGTAAGTGTTGTTGATTGTGACGTTGTAGAGTACAGACACAACCTTCATGGTCACATTCTCAGAGTTCAGCTCAAAGCTAGTGTTGGAGACTTCTGAGAAGTTGGCTCCCTGGTCAACTTGGGATGCCCAGACCACTGTGGGCTGGGGAAACCATCTGGGAGCCTCACATCGTAAGCTCTCGGAGCTGGCGTTATAGTCCACGTTCACTTCTGGGATGCTGAAGGCTGCAGGTCAAAAGGACAGATGTCAGGGTTGGACAATAAGACAATGTAGCCTTTGAGGTGCTAGGTCTTACAACAAAGACACTGAAGTGACTCAGTACTTTCCCAGTGGGCTGTGTATGGCTCATTGTATTATAGATGCGAAGAGTGATTTGCTCATTGTATTGCTATATATCACAGCATTCTGGCCAATATCACAAACTCCGAGGATCTACATTCTAGATGTAATTGTTACACAGACAAATTTCTCCATGTAAGAGGAGTTCCAGTGATCATACAAAAAATTTTATTTGCTAGGGAAGTTGGGTGTTTATTTTCCCAGGCACCTGTGAAGCCTCCTGAATTTTATATATTTTTCGGCCTGGAGGGTAAAGTTAGGGTGGGAAGGGAGAAGGAAGAAACAGCAAGCATTCACCTATCACCCACAGAAATTCCACACACAGAACCTGTCATCATGGAGATTTGAAGTTTGCTTGGGTAGGGATTGCCCTGGTATCCATGAATAAAGACAGGCATTTGTTTTCTTCTAAGATAATTCTCCCTGGGCTGGCAAGTACATTTTGAAATTAAAACTAACTTCCTCATCTATCTAGGCAGAGAGACAGTTGTAAAAAATGTTAAGTTGTGGACTTTGGCCAGTAAATGCTTATTATGCCAAAAAGGCAGGATAGACATTGTTAATGTATTTAGCATCTTCCTTTGCCCAGGACTGTGCTGCTGTTGAGTGAGAAGTGGAAGGATGGTTTTGCTCTACCCTTAAAGAGCCTGCAGCATAGCAGGGGAGGCTAGACTCACACACTGGAACAGATTAGGAATGAACTCCTGGGAGATGATGTGGGAACCTGAGTGCACATGACAACGAACCACCATTTATTGAGGGTGTGCTCTGGGCTATGGACCAAATTCTAGACACTATTTCATGTGTTTGTCAAAACAGTCTCAGGTATACCTATTAATGTGACCACTTTAAAAAATAAGTTTTCAATTCTGGAATGATTTTGTTTATCTTTTGGCCATGCCCTGCAGCATGTGGAATCTTAATTCTCCAACCAGGGATCGAACCGGTGCCCCCTGCATTGAAAGCGTTCAGTCTAAACCACTGGACTGCCAGGGAAGTACATGGAAAAATTTTAGATTTATAGAAAAGTTGCAAAGATAGTACAGAGGGTTCTTGTATACTCCTTACTCAATTTCTGCTAATATTCCGCTAACATAACCATGACACACTTGTCAAAACTGAGAAACTATATTAATATTGTTTATATATTACTATTAACTCCAGACCTCATTTGAATTTTATCAGTTTTTCCACTATGCCCATTTCTTATTCAAGGATCCCAATCAGAATGTCACATTGCCCTTATTTGTCATGTCTTTTTAGATTCCTCTGGTCTGTAACATGTTCTCAATCTTTCCATGTTTTTCATGATCTTGATAGTTTTGAGGAGTACTCAGTTCAGTTCAGTTCACTCGCTCTGTTGTGTCCGACTCTGTGACCCTCGCTCTGTTGTGTCCGACTCTGTGACCCTCGCTCTGTTGTGTCCGACTCTGTGACCCCATGGACTGCAGCCCACCAGGCTTCCCTGTCCATCACCAACTCCTGGAGCTTACTCAAACTCTTGTCCATTGAGTCGGTGATGCCATCCAACCATCTCATCCTCTGTCTTCCCCTTCTCCTGCCTTCAATCTTTCCTGTCATCCAGGTCTTTTCAAATGAGTCAGTTCTTCACATCAGGTGGCCAGAGTATTGGAGTTTCAGCTTCAGCATCAGTCCTTCCAATGAATATTCAGGACTGATTTTCTTTAGGATGGACCCGTTGGATCTCCTTGCTGACTAAGGGACTCTCAAGCATCTTCTCCAGCACCACAG
>SJYX01001985.1:188977-265896 GCA_006410675.1 Oreotragus oreotragus
TTTGGACTCTGAGGGAGAGGGAGAGGGAGAGGGTGGGATGAATTGGGAGAACAGCACTGAAATATGTATACTATCATGTAAGAAATGAATTGCCAGTCTATGTTCGATGCAGGATGCAGGATGTTTGGGGCTGGTGTATGGGGATAATCCAGAGGGATGATGTGGGGTGGGAGGCAGGAGAGGGGGGTTCATGTTTGGGAGTTCATGTACACCCATGACGGATTCATGTCAATGTATGCCAAAACCAATACAGTACTGTAAAGTAAAATAAAGTAAAAAATAAATAAATAAAAAAATACTGTTTGTTATTTTTTAGTTCTGAATTTTTGTTTTGGCTGCACTGGGTCTTCATTGCAGCTCACAGGCTTAGTTGCCCTGTGGCATGTAGGGTCTTAGTTCCCCAACCAGGGATGAAACCCACATCCCCTGTACTAGAAGACAGGTTCTTAACCACTGGACCACCAAGGAAGTCCCCCATGTCAGTTTTCTAATCACTGACCTTCCATGATTGCCAAGGGCTGTGGAGTAAACTTCAGACTAACAGCATGGCCTTCAAAGTGAAGTAATGCGGGCCACATAGGAAATGCCCATATATATTAGCCCTTATTGCTGCCTTTCCAGCTGTACTTTCTACTACATTCTATACTGTATTTTGCATATCAAGCAATTTATTTATTTGGTGCCTTCAATGGAAAAATACATAAGCAAAGGATACTTGCTATTTTTCAAATTAATAACATTATGAACATAGGGATATCTTTGGCCTCTTGCATCTTCCAGCCCATAAGAGTTTGGAAATGTCTCGTTAGCTCCTGGGCCTTTATAAACAGATGAAGGTAATGGATGTTGGACAGAACTGGGGAAGCAAGCTAGATGAATTTATATTATAAGGAACAGATTATCAGCAAAAAGGAAACAGAGGAAACAAAAACACGTGCATAGGCTGAGTTGAAAGGATGTTTTGGAGGCTTTAGAGTATGGGAAATGAGAGGCTTTGGAGTAATTGCCATGAATGGCCATTCATGTGGGAGATTTGGGAAAAAAAATATGAAAGAAGGTAGTATGCAGTTTAGCTGTGTAATATGAGTACAACATACCCCACCCCCTGCCTTTTCTTTCTTTCCCTTTTGTGCTGCTCTAATAAAATTCTATTTTTATTTTTGCAAAGATGTACTTGATTTTTTTCAATAAAAGAAAGAACATAAAAAATTCAATGTAATAACAAATTTGACACATCTGCTCTTCCTGTACAGAATCCTAGAACAGTGGGACTCACAAATGGGCTCTAACAGAGGACCTCATCATGAGAAAAGAGTTTGCTCGGCCTTGGCATTTTCTTTTTATTATTTTTATTTATTTGCCTGTGCCAGGCCTTATGGCACATGAGATCTTTAGTTGTGGCACGTGGGATATAGTTCCCTGACCATGGATCACATCCAGGCCCTCTGCACTGGAAGCATGGAGTCTTAGCCACTGGACCACCAGGGAAATCCCTTGCTTTCGTATTTTCTTGAACATTGCTTTAAAGATTTAATTTGCTTTTTATTTGTTTTTACTTGACAGATTGATATCCAAGATATTGCAGGCTAGTACTGGTTATAATTGTACTGTGCATCTTGACACACACACTTGTTCATCTTGCACCTACAGTTTATAATTCCTTCCTCTCCTTTATCACCAGTTGTCCAAATTCTACTTACATTCAAGGCTATTCAGATTGAGGGATTCACATGAAACCCTTTTTGATCTGCCAAAGCAAAGTTAATAGGTTCTCTTGACTCTCCCTGAATGCTTTTCTTCACCTTTATTGTAGCATCTGTCTCTCTTTACTTTGTCTCTAGTCTGTCTCTGGCACTAATTCGTAAACTTTTCAAGGAAAAACTGTCGTAATCATATTTGTAAGTCCTGTAAGTGCTTTGATGGTTACTTTTATGTGTCAGCTTGACTGGGTCACACAGTACCCAGCCATTTGGTCAGATATTCTAGCCAAAGCAAAGTTAATAGGTTCTCTTGACTCTCCCTGAATGCTTTTCTTCACCTTTATTGTAGCATCTGTCTCTCTTTACTTTGTCTCTAGTCTGTCTCTGGCACTAATTCGTAAACTTTTCAAGGAAAAACTGTCGTAATCATATTTGTAAGTCCTGTAAGTGCTTTGATGGTTACTTTTATGTGTCAGCTTGACTGGGTCACACAGTACCCAGCCATTTGGTCAGATATTCTGGGCTTCCCTGGTGGCTCAGACAGTAAAGTGTCTGCCTGCAATGCGGGAGACCCGGGTTTGATCCCTGGGTCGGGAAGAACCCCTGGAGAAGGAAATGGCAACCCACTCCAGTACTCTTGCCTGGAAAATTCCAGGGATGGAGGAGCCTAGTAGCTACAGTCCGTGGGGTTGCAGAGTTGGACACGACTAAGCAACTTCACTTTCACTTTCTGGGTATGTCTGTGAGGATGTTTCTGGGGGAGATGAGTATTTGAATCAGTAAAGCAGATCACTTTCCTTAATGTGAGTGGGCCTCACCCGATCAATTGAAGATCTCATAGAACAAAAAGGCGGAGCTAGAGGGGCCTCATGCTGCCTTTGGGCTGGGCCATCAGTCTTCCCCTGCCAGCCGGTTCCTTCAGACTTGAACGGAAGCCTTGTGCTTTTTCAGATTTTGAGCCTGCCTGTTTTTAGGCTAGAGCCGCACCATCGGCTCTTCTGGGTCTCACACGTTTGGGCGCAGACTGGAACTGAACTGTCTGGGCCTCCAGCTTGCAACCACAGATCTCAGGACTTCTCAAAGTCCACAATCGCGTGAGCCAATTCTTCCTAAATATCACTGTCTCTCTGCCTTTCTCCCTCTCTCCCCCGTCACACACACATACCCACACCTACCCTATGGCTCTGTTTCTCTGGAGACCCCTGACTGATAAATGTTGGCACTGAGAAGTGGGGATGCTGCTATAATAAGTACCTAACAGGCACGTGGAGGAAGTCTTGAAGCGAGGTAATGGGTGGAGGCTGAGAGAGCTTTAAATTGTGTGCTAGAAGTGTGGACGGTAAGGGCCATGTGGTGACGTCTCCGATGGGAAATGAGGATCACATTATTGGAAACTGGAGGGAAAGCAGTGCTTGTTAGAAGGTGGCACAGAACTTGGCTGAACTGTGTTCTAGTGTTTTGTAGAAGGTAAAACTTGTGAGCCATAAAATTGGATACTTAGCTGAGGAGATTTCTAAGCAAATTGTTGAAAGAGCAGCTTGGTTATTCCTGACTGCTTATGCTAAAATATGGGAAAGGAGAAAGATGAATTGAAGAAGAAATTGTTAAGGAANTGTTAGAAGGTGGCACAGAACTTGGCTGAACTGTGTTCTAGTGTTTTGTAGAAGGTAAAACTTGTGAGCCATAAAATTGGATACTTAGCTGAGGAGATTTCTAAGCAAATTGTTGAAAGAGCAGCTTGGTTATTCCTGACTGCTTATGCTAAAATATGGGAAAGGAGAAAGATGAATTGAAGAAGAAATTGTTAAGGAAAAAGGATCCATAACTGAGATTTAGAAAATTCTCAGCCTGTCAATATTGCAAAAAATGAGAAGACTGTTCTGAAGATAGCACTCAGGATGTGGGTGAACATCCATTTGATAAGGAGATGATATGTATGACTCATGGATTTTAACAGCCACCACAACAGAAGCCAGGAATAGAGACAGGATTATATATTGCCAGCTTGGTACAGAAAAAAACAAAGGGTATAGAAGAGTGAGACAAAATGAAGGAAGGCTACCAGACTTCTTAGATCCTACAGTAAGACCAGACACAGTGCTATTCAGCTCTATGCTCCAACAGGCCAGGGGACCTCTCTTGGAACTACTCAGCATATGATATTTTGTCACGGCAACCTGAGCAAACTAAGACAAGTGCCTAGTGCTATTTCTACAGAGAAAAATAATGTTTGTTGAGTGAATGAATAAATGAATGAATGAAAATAAGTTGACATCAAGACACTGTTTGAAAAAATGATTCTATCCAAAGTGATTGTAGGAGTAAGGAACATTTGGCAAGATTATCCCATCTAAATTTTGGGGAAATACAAGTCAGTGAAAAAAAAGAAAAAGCAATGAAAATACACCATGATTCTCAATAAAATCATAAAGCAAATGTAACTATTTTAAAGCAAGGGTAAATTTGATTGTAGTTTATAAAGTCCCATTAAAGTTGAATTGAAAAATTACTTTTTAGAAAAAGTACATGATTAGCACAATTTATGGAGAGAATGAAATGGTAATGACTTATCGTAGTTCAGTAATTATGTTACCAAATTAATTTTAATGTGTTGGCCTTGAGCCCACAGGTGGAGAATTTGTTGAAATATCTCTTAGAAAATGTAATGATTAAAAGCGGGCAGCTGTGGAGTGCCCCAGGGACCCACCGCCAGCTCTAGCTCATTTAAGGTTGCATTAAAGATGTAGCAGATGGAATGAGTGCAGTGTTGATTAAATCCCCCCTCCTTGTAGCAAATCAAGGAGGAATAAAAGCCAGTGAGAATTTTAAAAACCCTGAGGACCTAGGCATTGCTTTTGCACCCAGAAAGGAATCAATAAATACTTATTTGTTAGGTGAATAAATGATGGTTACAAGTGATAAAATGAAATTTAATTTGCAAGCAATACCATACAAATATTGCTTCTCTCAAAAAGAAATCTGTTTTCAATCTGGCCAACAAATATTGGCTCAAGGAGCTATGTTCTAGGAACCACAGTCTGGTCTAATGTGACTCTCCAGGTCTCTTAAACACCAGGGGCTCTTGTGTGGCTGGTTGAGGGTAAAAGGACTTTAAGAGACGGTTAGAATTTTGTATCTACTGATACAAAACTCTGCTAAACAGGCATGGGTTTTAAGATTCCACTGGTCTCTTAAGATTCCATCAAACCTCTTTAAAGTTAGAATCCCCAACCACTCACTGAAAATGAATTCTCTAGCTCCTGGGGGCTAATTACTACCACAGCTCTGGTCTGCATGCAAAATGAGGATTGTCAGAGGGCAGCAAGCTGAAATTGGGGTCTTTCTGTTTTCACATGGATGGGCACTATTTAACTGCCATCTGCAGTAGGAGCAGGAATCTCTTGGAAAGTGGGGATATAGGTTAACACAAGCAGGGATTCTTTTTTTTTAATTTATTTTTAATTGGAGGATAATTGCTTTACAGTGTTGTGTTGGTTTCTGTCGCACAGCAAGGTGAATCACCCATTAAGTGTTAATCGTTCAGTCATGGCCAACTCTTTTGCGACCCTATGGACTGTAGCCCACCAGGCTCCTCTGTCCATGGAATTCTCCAGCCAAGAATACTGGAATGGGTAGCCATTCCATTCTCCAGGGGATCTTCCTGCCCCAGGGATTGAACCCAAGACTCTTGCACTGCAGGCAGATTCTTTACCATTTGAGCCTTCAGGGAAACCCTGAATCAGCCATAAGTATACATATAATCCCATCCCTCTTGTGCCTGCCACCTGCCCACCCTGAATCCCACCCCTCTAGGTTGTCACAGAGCACCAGGCTGAGCTCAAGGCAAGGATTCTTTATAGAAATTATGATTCTGGGATGCCCAATACCACTGGGTGAAACCTCAGAAAATGAACTTTCCTTTGAAATAACTCAGTAAGTTCTGTGGCTTCCAATAACATAGAGAGCATCCTCAGCATCCACTGCAGCCAGCTGTGTGGATGGGCACCATAGCACATGGTGGAAAGGTGGAAACACATAGGCTTAAGCCTGCACTGCTGGCACCTGGGGAAGCACCTGTCAGTGCCACTCTCGCCAGAGAAAGGGGCAGGGTGGAGGAGAACAGTTGCTTTGTGAGGAAACATTAGAAAGGATACTGAGCCAGGCTAGTGAAAGGAGCAATGCAGGGAAGTAGGTTGGGCTCCAACAATCACTGTAGATGGTGACTGCAGCCATGAAATTAAAAGATGCTTGCTCCTTGGAAGAAAAGCTATGACAAACCTAGATAGTGTATTAAGAAGCAAAGAGATCACTTTGCCCACAAAGGTCCATATGGTCAAGACTGTGGTTTTTTTCAGTAGTCATGTATGGCTGTGAGAGCTGGACCATAAAGAAGGCTGAGTGCTGAAGAATTGATGTTTTTGAACTGTGGTGTTGGAGAAGACTCTTGACAGACTCTTGGACAGCAAGGAGATCAAACCAGTCATCCTAAAGGAAATCAGTCCTGAACATTCATTGCAAGGACTGATGATGAAGCTGAAGCTCCAATACTTTGGCTACCTGATGCAAAGAACTGACTCACTGGAAAAGACCCTGATGCTGGCAAAGATGGAAGACCAAAGGAGAAGGGAGTGGCAGAGGATGAGATGGTTAGATAGCATCACTGACTCAATGGACATGAATCTGAGCAAACTCCAGGAGATAGTGAAGGACAGGGAAGCCTGGTCTGCTGCAGTCCATGGGGTCAGAGAGTCAAACATGACTTAGAAACTGAACAACAGGGAAGCCGCAGCAGAGCCTGGCATGTAAGAACATGTATTAAGCTGTGGGTGATCAAGTCCCAGCCCCGCCACTTATTGGATATGGGACCTGGGCAAGTTTTCTATTTTCTCTATTCCATAATTTTTTTCATCTGTAAAATGGGGATGCTAATAATAGTAGCTCTCTCAGAGGGTCCCTGAAAGGACTAAATGATACAGTGTAAGTAAACAGCTTAGCATGGTACCTGACTTGCCACGTGTTGAACCTTAAATCAATGATATTGATGACCATTTATTAGTTAGAATCATTTAGAAAGATTGCAGATCAGTACACCAGGAGGGAAGAAATATTTTACTAAATGCTTGCAGTGACTCAGTTTAAGCCAGAAAACAATCTTGAGATGTAGGAATTATATTGTTCTACCCATTTTATGGGGGAAGGCAATGGCATCCCACCCCATTACTCTTGCCTGGAAAATCCAATGGATGGAGTAGCCTGGTGGGCTGCAGTCCATGGGGTCGCTAACAGTCGGACAGAGTGAGGGACTTCACTTTCACTTTTCTCTTTCATGCATTGGAGAAGGAAATGGCAACCCACTCCAGTATTCTTGCCTGGAGAATCCCAGGGATGGGGGAGCCTGGTGGGCTGCTGTCTATGGGGTCACACAGAGTCGGACACGACTGAAGTGACTTAGCAGCAGCAGCAGCACCCATTTTATGAATAGGATAAAGAAGTTCTGTGGGATTAAATGGCTTGCCTAAAGCCCTATATCTAGCTGGTAGTGGAGCCAGCATCAAACTTAGTCTTGTCTGAGTTTTTCCTAAGCCTGAAAGTGAAAGTTGTTCAGTAGTGTCCAACTCTTTCCAGTCCATGGAATTCTCTAGGCCAGAATACTGGAGTGGGTAGCCGTTCCTGTCTCCAGCAGATCTTCTCAACCCAGGAATCAAACCGGGGTCTCCTGCGTTTCAGGTGGATTCTTTACCAGCTGAGCTCCCAGGGAAGTTCTAAGTCTGTATTCCTTCTATCACATTTTGCTGATATCCAGGGCCAGATTGAGATATGTGGAGAGCCTACCCACAAAAACAGTATCCCTACCTCATGTAAAAATAAAAATAATTAAAAACCTTAAAAGAAGTATAAGAAAGGTCAACATCTATTTAATTTCCCAGATGACTCCAGTGAAAAAAATATGTATCAGTTTCTTTCCAAACCACTTCAATGTTTGTGTTTTGGTGCCACGAACTTTCTCATGTAATTCCCACAATGACTCTCACTATTTTACCAGTGAGGTTCTAGAAAGTTGTTGCATCCCAAAGGATACACAGTGTTATCCTTGAGATTAGAGCAACTCCGATCTCTACGTGTTTCTACCACACAGAGCTGTTCAAAGTTACCCAGTGGGTGAGTGATAGCACAGAGACTAGCAGAGCATACTCAGGGGCCTTTCCACTGCATCTCCCTCCTTCTTAAAGGGTCATCCAGGAAGGCTGCCCTAAAACCAGCCTGATGGAAGCTGCTCAGCCTCTCTTCCCAACCAACCACCTCAAATGCATTTGGGGTCCATATTTAGAGTTTAGAAGGAGTAGAATGCTGGAATGCCTATGAGAAGGTGGCCTATACGCCTCAGGAAAGTTACAAAGAAATAGATTTTTTTCCTGTATTTAGAAATATCTTTATCATCTGTGGTCTCAGGAATAGTGCCTGCAAGGTACACCAGAAAACATCCTTCTGTGTTACAGCTCTGGCAATGGGTGGGAGTGTGGGTTCTGGAAGCAAATGTCAGGATTTGAAATGCAATTATGTGTTCATGCCTGGTTGCTAGCTGTGTGCAACTTGACACAAGTTTCTAATCAGGACATAGTAATATTTATCTATTTGTTGTGAGTTGTAAATCAGGTAATATATGCAAAGTTATTTGGCACCATGAGGCGAACACAAAAAAGATTTGAAAAATATCACCACCACCACCATCACCACCACCATCATCTACCTAATGCTGTTTGCTTAATTTTATTGTCTAGTTTATTAACCCAGCTAACATTTTATCTAACTCATTTAAAGTGTGGTAATGTCATGCTCTCAGGCACCAGTTATGGTTCTTTTAATACAGGCAATTGAGAAAAAGCCAACTAAATAGTGTTAAACTAATAAACAGTCCATTTAATCCAAAATAACCAGCTTTTACTTTATGAAGTAGAAAGAAGGCAGAAAACCTTTCATTGGTGGTAGGGTTTTAATATTACTGGTAGCTCATGGCTGAACTGAGTGAACTGTAACTTCTATCTATGTATTTACCCCTCCATGCCTCTGTCCACTTGTCTATTCAAAAAACACTTAAAGAGTCTTCTTTGTATTCAAGGAACTGTCGCTACACATTTGGGATCTGGTTTCCTGACTAGGGATCAGACCCAGCCCGCTCTACATTGGAAACTCAGAGTCTTAGCCACTGGACCACCGGGGAAGCCCTCGTCTTTCATATAGAATGTACTGTTCTGTGTCTTGCTCTGTCGCTCAACATTATGTTTCTCATTTGAAAACATACATCTCTCAGCCACCAGGAAATAGAAGGTAAAATCACAGCAGTATTCCACAATATCCAGTGTTGGTGAGGACGTGACGCACTGGGTCCCTCATCCACCTCTGGTTAAGAATAACTTGGTAACTCACTTTGGAAAACAAAATGGCAGTATCTACTAGGATCTATTTATTGGCTTTCTGGACATAATGTTTTGTGAAGTGCTTATTTTAAGATACTAGAAAAAGAATTAAAAGTTAGCAACAGCTAGGGAATTAGCAACAGCTATAGCAAAGGGAATTATATCCAGTCTACTGGTTTAAACTGTAGTGGAAAATAATTAAAAAAAAAAAAAAAGAATGTACATATGTGTATAACTGAGTCACTTTACTATGCAGCAGAAATTAGTACAACATTATAAATCAACTATATTTCAACAAAGATTTTTTAAATAAAAAAACTTAAATGTATCATTACTTTTTAAAAAAGAATTAAAAGACAGCAAAACAAAGCAGGAAGAGGAATGTTAATAAAGATAAAAGCTAGAATTAATTAAATAAGGAAATCAGAGAACGTAAAAATAAAACCAAAACCAAAACCTGGTTCCTTCAAAACTACTATAAAGCTAATTAACACCTTGTAAATCCATTTTAAGATGACAGAGGGTTTGGGGAGAAAGAGTACCCAAGATCAGGAATAGGAAGATAAAGAGAAAACAAATTATAAAAGAATATTAGAATAAAACAGGCTAGTGAGCTCAGAAACAGATCCACACACATTTGGATACTTGATTTATGATAAAAATAACACTAATGAGAAGTGGGGGAAGGATAGTGTTTTGACCCATCTTAACAACCGTCTTTGCCCGTGCACAAAATTTTTCTAGATGGTTATAGATATAAATGTGAGAGGTTAAACATTAAAGCTTCCACAAGATAACCTAGGAGAAAATATTTATGACCTTGGAATAGGTAGACATTTTAAACAAATTGCTTACAAAAAGTTACTGGTATAAAGAAAAAGATAAATTGGACTGTGTTAAAATTAGGAACTTCACTCACTGAAAGACATCAATAAGAGAGTGAAAAAGTAAGCCAGAGTAGAAGAGATTTCTCAATACATATAACCAAATTGCACTCATCATATAATTCCTACATATCAAAAAGAAAAAGATAACCCAATAGAAAAATAGATGAAAGACAAAATATACATTTTTATTGATAAAGAAAATGGAGAAAGATGTTAATATCTTCTCTAGGCAAACACATCTACAAATGAATGAGTTTTATTAATTTAGGCCTTGTGATTACTATTTAGTGGCAGCACACACATTGGAGGAGAGTGACAGAGAGAAAAGACAGCTGGAACTATAAGAACTAAAGTTATCAATTGACAGCTTTGGCCACAGTCTAAGTTAAAATAAATGTGTTGGCCTGAGTCAGGTGCTTCAAGGGACATGAAGCAAATGACTTGCTTCAGAGAGGACAGCTGCTGGTCTAACTCACTCAATGTCTTAATCTGGCATCCATAATAGATGCTCCTGAGACGTGGCCTACACAGAAGAGAGGACTGTTCCTGCAACTGAGATCATTTGACTGCCTTTGGAAAGTCACCATCCATGCCACAATGATGTCTGTTTCCCACATGGAACAGCAGTTATGACCAGTAAGTATTCTGTTTAAGAACCCTGTGTTTGAAGACTTGATATTCTTCAACACTTCAGCTGAAGCTCCACTGCAAAGGAATCATCTAATTAGGTCAACTGTTGATAGAATGGCTCAACCAAGGCACTTAGCTATGATCCCAGAATGCTATCTTCAGCACTGTCTGGTGAAGAGAACAGTCTGAGAGACATTCCATTTAATTCTCTCAACTACCTGGTGATGAAGATGTTATTTCCTCCACATCATATATGAGGGAACTGAGGTCTGGGGAGTTAAATGACTAAAGGGCAGAGAATACAGTCAATAAATAGAAGAACCAGGGCTCTCTTCTGAGGTTTTCTGGGTTCAGGCCCTGTGTTCTTGCCGTTCTACACATTAAATGATTAGGGACTTACTGATGAGCAGCAGATGGATTGTGGTAATGCAGGAAATCACATACCTGAAATACCAAAACCGATGATAAATGCAATTGCTCCAGCCAGAATAATGATGATGCTAATAATGCTATGGAGAGAGAAAGAAACAGGAAATTACTTCTTTATTCCACTTAACTGCTTTGCAACCTGGGCTCATACCTGCCCTTTGTAAGAGGTACTATATAAAGACTCTCAACTTTTTCTTCAAAATATGTCCTTTCCTAGAAATAGATGCCTTAGAAAGGGATCTCCACAATTCCATCCTCGGCCCCCTAGGTGCTGGGATAGATTAAAGGAGTGGCTCTTTTGTCTGACTGTGTGCATCATCTTTCCTATTTCCAGATCAGTGAAGATCAGACACAAAGACTGCTGGGGAAAACCCAAAGGCATTTCTGTAATGCCAGGTGCCACTTGAGGGAGACTAGTTCAATCCTTAGCCCACCCTGAGCATTACTGCACCCCTTTTATTACATCATTAATCTATCTGTTTGTCTCCCTCCATAGACTTTAAACTCCACTAAGGACAGCTGTCATATCTTTGCTTTGTACCCACCAGTCCACTTCACTCTGTAGATCCTCAATGAGAGTTTGTTTTATTAAAACAGTAAGAAGTTTATTACAGAGAGCTTAGGAAATACAGATAAGCAAAAATAAGATAATAAAGTCACCTGAAACTCCCACCATTCAGACATAACAACTGGTAACTTCTTGATATATATCTTGCCAGTTTTCAATGAGCAAATTAATAAGTGATGTTTAGGAAATAAACAAATAAAGAAATACTGCTTACATTTACTGAGTGCTAGAATTATGTCACAGACATGTTGTTTTAGGCACCATTTATGGACTGTGTCATTTATCCGTAAGGTTATCATGTGATAACCTTATGAGGTAAACAAACGTATCTCCATTTTACAGATGAAGACATGACATAGGGATAGTAAGCTTCTTCCCTAAATTTACATGGTTGGTAAGAGGCAGAGCTGGGATTAGACTCTGTCTCCAGAATCTACACTTGACTACTTCCTACACTGCCAGGGATGGGGGTTCAAGATGGGGTGTGTCCCTCCTCTCTTCCCAGAGGAACCCATTAGGGGATACCAGCTTGAGCTGCTGAGTAACTCAGACAGAACAGAAGGTGCAGGTCAGAGCTGGTGTGGTGGCAAAGCAGTCCCTGGGAAGCTTGCCCAGTGCTGCCTGCTCCGGTGCACAAGTCATCAGGCAGGTGTCCTCCGCCACAGTCTCATTGCTGCCAACTCATACATTCCCTGCACCCACACTGATGTTATGCAATAGGCAGGACAAAAGAGAGGCACAGGGAGGCAAAGAATGATGCTATAGAGAGAGAAGGGAAGCACAGTGCATTTTACTTGCTGCCCCGAATAGGCTCATTGTACCCAGCTCACCTCAGCTCAGGGATGGGCCCACCAGAGAGAAACAATAGACTCACAAGGAACAATTTTGAGAAAACAGTTGCCCTAGAGGTTTAGCTCTCATGAGGTATAGCCATAGGGACAACAATTGAATAAGCAAAATGATCACTAGGACTGACAAGGTATCTGCAGTTGATTCCAAGAAGTGACCACATTTGACCACTGCCCCCTTTCTTTACACACCTAGGTGTGGCCTCAAATATTATTGGTCCAAGTGTGTGAGAACAGCTCAACAAACTCATAGCAAGAGGTACTGTCTGGCTTTCTGACTACTAAGCTGGACAGAGTGGACTTGCGTTTGTGACCCAGGAATCATTTACCTTGGCTGAATTACATTGTCTCTTTGAGACTCAGTTTCTTTATCTCTAAAATGGGAGTAGGATTAGTGAATTAGAAGATAGAATGGTAGAAATAAATGAATCAGAGAGGAAGAAAGAAAAACGAATTAAAAGAAATGAGGACAATCTCAGAGACCTCCAGGACAGTGTTAAACACCCCAACATTCGAATCATAGGAGTCCCAGAAGAAGAAGACAAAAAGACAGACCATGAGAAAATACTTGAGGAGATAATAGTTGAAAACGTCCCTAAAATGGGGAAGGAAATAATCACCCAAGTCCAAGAAACCCAGAGAGTTCCAAACAGGATAAACCCAAGGTGAAACACCCCAAGACACATATTAATGAAATTAACAAAGGTCAAACACAAAGAACAAATATTAAAAGCAGCAAGGGAAAAACAACAAATAACACACAAGGGGATTCCCATAACGATAACAGCTGATCTTTCAATAGAAACTCTTAAGGCCAGGAGGGAATGGCAGGACATACTTAAAGTGATGAAAGAAAATAACCTAGAGCCCAGAGTACTGTTCCCAGCAAGGATCTCATTCAAATATGAAGGAGAAATCAGAAGCTTTACAGACAAGCAAAAGCTGAGAGAATTCAGCACCACCAAACCAGCTCTCCAACAAATGCTAAAGGATATTCTCTAGACAGGAAACACAAAAAGGGTGTATAATCTCGAACCCAAAACAAAAAGTAAATGGCAACGGGATCATACTTATCAATAATTACCTTAAACGTAAATGGGTTGAATGCCCCAACCAAAAGACAAAGACTGGTTGAATGGATACAAAAACAAGACCCCTATATGTGTTGTCTACAAGAGACCCACCTCAAAACAGGGGACACATACAGACTGAAAGTGAAGGGCTGGAAAAAGATATTCCACGCAAATAGAGACCAAAAGAAAGCAGGAGTAGCAATACTCATATCAGATAAAATAGACTTTAAAACAAAGGCTGTGAAAAGAGACAAAGAAGGANGCAACTTTTACGTTTTTACTTTTTGATGCCCAGTTTCTAAGAGAATGTTTCTCTCCTTCCATTTCTCTCTCTCTCATTCAATATACATACTGAATGAACAAGAACTTAATTATTTTATAGTAAGATTCTAAGCTCTCTGCTTGAGAACAAGACCCATGGATTCCTCATATCAGCATCCTCAAAATCAAACACAATGATTGAATCATAGTCAAACATTTATTTCAGGTATACTGTACTGAATTAGGTTTTAATTAACACAAGCACAAATGTGAAGTCAAAGAGGGGTGCATGGTATTTAGAGATATGTAAGTGTGGTTCAAATTAACCCACTGAAATACAAATAATAAAATTACTATTATTCAGAGTATAATTAAGTTTTATATTATTTTTCATTAATTTATATATCTTAATTCATCTTAATTTAAAGTATGTATCATTTTTCTGGCTTTCCATAAGGTGGTAATTGCTCTACTGTATTGTCCTTTCTTAAGCATTAATCTCTGATATGAAGCTTCAGTGGGACAAAGCCATATGGAATTTTCCATTTTCATTAAGGTTAATCAAGACTTATTCCACTTCTTTAACATTATTCTGTGGCTTACATTATAACCAGTCAATTTTTAAAAATTGAATAATCACAGTGGAGTGAGAGATGATTTTGTATATTCTGCTGAATTGTCTAATTGCATCAAATTCATTCTGGAGTGAGGAGTACACACGTTTGTTTGAAAATGCTCGCCTGGAAACAGATGAGGGTTTCCCCTCACCAGCACAGAGGACATGTGTGCATGCTCTGAGAAGCTGGACAGGGCATGAAATAGAACGTGTGTGTATGTGGTATGCCCTAGTCTTCATGGATCCCTTCTGTTAACACCTTAACACTTTGAAAAGGACTTCTGAGAGAGGAGAAAGTGAAGCTGAGACAGCTGATATTGTGGAACAAGCACTGACTTAGAAACAGGATCACTGACACACACAGAGGGAAGGAGACGTGACACAGTGTAATAGACTCAGTTCAGTTCAGTTCAGTCGCTCAGTCGTGTCCGACTCCCTGTGACCCCATGAATCGCAGCACGCCAGGCCTCCCTGTCCATCATCAACTCCCGGAGTTCACCCAAACTCACATCCATCGAGTCGGTGATGCCATCCAGCCATCTCATCCTCTGTTGTCCCCTTCTCCTCCTGCCCCCAATTCCTCCCAGCATCAGAGTCTTTCCCACTGAGTCAGTCTTCTCATGAGGTGGCCAGAGTACTGGAGTTTCAGCTTCAGCGTCAGTCCTTCCAGACTAAGATTACATAACAGGGTGGAATGGCTGGGGCTTTGGTAACAAGGGTCTAGATTTGCCTTCCAGTTACTAGCTCTGTGACTGTGACTTTCTATAATACTTTTTGAATTTCAGTTTTGAAATCTTTTAGAGGTTTCCCTGATGGCTCAGATGGTAAAGAATCCACCTGCAATGCAGGAGACCTGGGTTCGATCCCTGGGTTGGGGAGATCCCCTGTGGAAGGGAACGGCTACCCACTCCAGTATTCTGGCCTGGAAAATTCCATGGACTGTATAGTCCATGGGGCAGCAAAAAGTCAGACATGACTAAGCAACTTTCACTTTTGACATCTCTAAAAAGGGAATAATATACCTATCAAAACATCATTGTGACAAGTAAGTGAGCTTTTACATGAAGAGATTTAAATACAATGTTTTATAACAGAAACTGAGTAAACATTAGCTATCTTTTAAATGATAACAATAATACTGTTTTTCATCATAATTAGCAGAAAAGTTATCTTAAATTATTCTCACCGGTAAAACTTCCAATGGCCAAATCAAGGTTCTATCCTTCAGTAAACGGTTTAATCATTAATAGCTTTCCCTATGTCACATTCAGTTTAACCCTTTTCTGTATTCAAAGACAAATACACTGTTCCTTCAGGATATGCCTCCCTTTCAAGTTTTCCCTAGGTTTGTTCTTGCGATATCTCCTGAAAGCTGAATTGTTTCTGCCCTTACCATTCATCTCTTCTCTTAAAAGGGAAGAATTTTCTAAGAGATCCTAGGAATCATCCTAGAATCTTCTTAAGAGTTTTCTAATCTTTAGAGTTGTAGAGTGAAACTTTTTTTCTATTAAAGTTCATTGAAATAAACTTTTATGTAAAATATTTAAAATTTTATGAATATGTTACAGAAAGTTACTTTATTAAGTGAAAAGAAATGATAAATTGAGACCAAAAAATTAGATTGAAAATGATGGTCATGTCTAGTAAAGCAGAGATGGATGGGTGCAGAAACAAAAATAAAATAGACATGCAGAGAGAGGCAGAGGGAATAGTTCACGAGGCTCCAGAGGCCGGGAGAGACAGAGCTGGGTGATCCGATTCTGGTTCTTTAATCCTCATTAAAGATGCTCCTGCTACTCTAGGTATGAGGCAGCTTTTGTTCTAGGTTGGGTTCTCCAATCTAAGGAGATATTAAATAAGTTGTTTGTGAAATGCCCCTTGTGATAGGTCAGTTTCTTCAATATTAAGCAAGGAATGCATATGCAAGTAATTTATTAGGGAAGTGCTCCCAGATAAACTGGAAAGGGAGCGAGGGAAGCTGGGGAGGGAAGGTAAGCAGCAAGGGTGCTTTTTCAAGCAAGGGTGGTGACAGCCTGATTCAGCAGGGGAGTTCTGGAATGTAAGTTACAATGCACTGTTTGTCCTGACTCAGGCAAAGTTGCTGGGCTTTCATATTCCCTCACCAACCAGACATTGGCTTGCAGCCATCCTGGGAGGCAGTGCTGGTTGTAAATGTTCAAGCACTTCCTGCTCTCTGCTTATGCTGGCAAAGATACTTCAATCGCTCAAGGCCCTCCTTTTAAAGAGGATGGCTGGAGTGGTCTCCAGAACTATGAGGGAATAAATCTCCTTTGTTTTAACCCTCCACATTTATGGTAATTTGTCACAGCGGCCAGAAAAAAAAACTAATACAGATTTTATTATAGAATCAGTGGACAAAAAAGTACTCTATGAAATGCTACGCTGCTTTCTAAATTCTTAATTTCTGTAACTAATCCCATTGTGTTCTTTGGATCACTCTTTTAGTAACACTATACACTTATAACCACACTGCACACTTATATCCATATAATGGATGCCCTTTGCTTCCACCATCTCAAGTGAGTTTCAGTCAAAAGAATATTGACTGAAGAGTGCCTTCATTCTTCCTTGTCCTGAAGATAACAGACATGTATCTGTAAAGATGGCCAGTACTCCTTCCTTGATATTATCACCCACGGCTAAATCTACCGGAAGCCATGCGTCTCTTTCATAAGGGTTGAAGAGTCGGGAGACTTCCCATTTGTAGCACTACCATTGGCACCTGTCCCTGGGACTTCTATTATATCCAAATGCATGGTGGCTGAATTAAGTTTTTTGTGGGATTTTGACAGGCAGTTAAGTAACTTGTGGACTGGTTTTAATGTGGCTCCACTTTCCTTAATCATTAAGTACTTTTAGAGTGTCTGGGGCTTCCGTATGGCTCCGCCTGCAATGCAGGAGAGCTGGGTTCGATCCCAGGGTTAGGAAGATCCCCTGGAGAAGGGAAAGGCTACTCACTCCAGTATTTTGGCCTGGAGAATTCCATGGACTGTATAGTCCATGGGGTCGCAAAGAGTCGGACATGACTGAGCGACTTTCACTTTAGAGTGTCCAGGATTTCTTCAGGCTTTCTACTTTATTATGCCTATTTACTGGATTTGTTTTGTTTTTCATAATAGACATTCATAACCAAAATTGTAGTACTTATCTTTGGGTACTTATCTCTACTTAGCACATTTTTTTTCCTTTCTTCATTAGGGTATTTACTTAAGTCATTTTTTTCCTCATATATGGATATCTTCTTTATTACTAAATTTCACCAGAATAAACTTATTTTAAATGAATTATTATAAACTCATTAATCTGTTGTTGAATGACGCTATGTTAAATGGACCGCTTAAGACCAAATATTTAGATTCATAGCTATGTTCTTTCTGATTTTATATCTGCTGATAATTTCATATCTTTTCAATCTAGTAATTTGTGTTGGTGCTTTTTAAAAATATGTCACCACACAGAGATAGTGCACAGTTATTGACTCTACTTCCTACACTGTACATTTCATACCCATGACACATTTATTTTGCAACTGCAAGTTTGTACCTCTTAATTTCCTTTACCTCTTGGGCCTGCTGTTTTACAGAGAAGGGAAAAGAAGAATAAAACTGGGACTTTGTCTCACAAAGTTGATCGGTGTATTTAAAATTTATAATCTGAAATAGTATGTTTGAAAGTACTTGGGATTTCTTAAAACAATTATAAAGACAATACAGTTTAAATGAAATGACCCCGCTTCTCTCTCTTTACACGATCTACTAAAGGCAAAAATTTCAAAAGCTTATTCAATACTTTCTAGAGTAAGAGAAGTTATGAACAGAGTTGCATTTCTCTGGGGCCTTTGCTATACTTACATTTACATAACGTGGTATTTCTGAAAAAGAATTTTAAAGGCTTAAAAACTCCTGTATTTAAATCAACAGTCTCTTACCAACTTGCATTCTTGATTTCCATGTTCTGACCTTGGAAAGAAATTTTTAACTTGTAAGATACAAATTTGTTAAAATAATCTCGTGATGTGAATGATTATATCCATCCATCAGTAAAATTAGAGATGATACTGAAAATTAAGTAGAAGAGAGTTGGAGCTACTGTTTGATTTTGTGCTTTTGAAAATAAACACAAACCACTTGAGAAAAGTACAATACTAAACTGAGTGTTTAATATTTCCAATTTAAATTGCTCTGATTTGCCCCATTTGGTCACTTAAACTTGTCCATGTCCAGATTTTTTTAGTGAGATAAAAGAAGGAATTATGGTTATAAATTATCATTTTAATTGTAACTTGTGATTTTTGAAAATAATTACATAAAGAACAAAATATGGCTATGGGGTAACATTAAAAAAGGCGCTTTGGTCAGCTTCGTGTCTGTTGTTTGGCAATGGCACCCCACTCCAGTACTCTTGCCTGGAAAATCCCATGGACGCAGGAGCCTGGTAGGCTGCAGTCCATGGGGTCGCAAAGAGTCGGGCAAAACTGAGCGACTTCACTTTCACTTTTCACTTTCATGCATTGGAGAAGGAAATGGCAACCCACTCCAGTGTTCTTGCCTGGAGAATCCCAGGGACGGGGAAGCTGGTTGGCTGCCGTCTGTGGGGTCGCACAGAATCGGACATGACTGAAGCGACTTAGCAGCAGCAATATTGAATAGTTCTGAAAGGGGAAATGTTATTTGCTCCTGTGGCCTTCTCAGCTAACTTTGATTTCTTTCTGAATTCAAGCATGCACTTTCCAAGCCCACTGCTAAATAAGTGTTTGGGGCTTACATTTATTGGATGAGTTCATTGCAGCTTATTCTTTCCAGGCTCTTTTCGAGAAGATCAAGTTTGTTAGAATGGACCAAAGCAAACAGCACCCTCTCTCTCTTTTGGTTTATTTTCACACTTTCAAATAAACTGGTATGTGATTGGCTTACCACACGATGGCGCTATATGAATGTCGCATAATGAAAGCAAGCTTCTAAAAAATATCATTTTCAAACTGCATAATTTAACAATCAAAATTATCCATTAAAACATAAATGTAACCTAAGTCGATTTTCCTATTTCACAGAACATTCTTCTACTACAAATATTATAAGTATATGTTCTTTGTATTAAGGATTCCTCTCCCCAATCATAGGCTGATAGAATTAATGGTAATCAATGAAACCAGATAGATATTAAAGACATTGTTGTTTTGATTCTATTTTTAGTAAAAAGAATGCCTGCTCTGGTGGCTCAGATAGTAAAGCGTCTCCTTGCAATGTAGACCAGAGTTCGATTCCTGTGTTAGGAAAATTCCCTGGAGAAGGAAATGGCAACCCACTCCAGTACTCTTGCCTGGAAAATCCCATGGACAGAGCAGCCTGGTAGGCTATATTCCATGGGATTACAAACAGTGGAACACGACTTTAGTAAAAAGAAGAATCAGCCATTTGTACTCAGTAGTAAAAAGCAGTGTTAACTCTTTGTTAATAGATAACACTTCCAAACCTCATTATTTCATTACTGTATTATTTTATTTTTCTCTTGTATTATGCTCAGAGGTAGCTAATAAATAATTATCATTTTAAAATTTCAAGATAGGCAAGAAACAATGAAAGTCTTTGAAGGGGACAATTTTGAGGCCAATGTTAATATTCTTATTGACCAAATTGAAATAAAAATCAGTGGGTAGGAGCACACTTACTTTTTTTTAATGTGAGATAACAGAAAGCAAATAAGATAAATTTGATTGTTTTGAGTTAAGTGTTATATCCTATTTTCTACTCTGATAAAACCTAGGCTTTAAAAAATTTTATTCGTATATTCATACATTTTTCATGTAACATCTTTTTTTCCATTGTTATATGTCAAACACCTTTTTAGGTTTGAGTTGTTTAAAGTGCTTCAGTCAACTTAGCTTGTGAAGGATAATCTGTTTATGAGTTCACTCTATTAGGAAAATATTCCGACTAGTCCATTTAGGTTGCCCTTTAATAAACAAGAATCCCAAATTTCTATACAATCTCCATACACCAACTTGCTGTTTATTTCTACTGATCTTAAATATACCTGAACAGAATCCCATATCCTGTCTTACTCATGTTTGACCACATTTGACATTATGTGTTTCCTCAGCCTTCTTGGATAATAGAAGTCAGTCATTGATAGGAATGCCTCTAATTTTGTCCTAAATCTTCAGCAGTGACAAACTAAGCACAGAACTCTTTGCTGTCTTGTGGAGGCTTCTGAGAATGAATGACTATCAACCAGTTTCTCTTTACCAATTTATCTGGGTGTGTAGACTATACTATATACACAATCACAGAGGTTATCTATTAAAAGGAAAGTCTGTCTACCTGATTTCATCTCAGGATAAGCCTGTTCTCTGTTGTTTAGCTTGCTGACTTGCAGACTTCTGTGTGCAGAACATCAAGCTACAGAGAAAGGACTTATATAACAATTCCTCTTACCTCCTTCTCTCCTCTTCCTTCCCTTCCTCTCCCTTTCTCTCTCCTCCCTTACTCTTAAATTTGGAATTCTAAGTTCTCAAAGCAGATGAGAATGACAAGGAATAAGGAGGGGAAACACACAATTGTAAAATTACAACCTCAAGAGACACAGTAATAAACATCAATCTGAGGTTATTTTGGACTAGATTGCGTGGTTATTACAGGCACATACAAACCATATGTAAATAAACGTGTGACCCAGTTACATATTGATCTTGGAAGTCATAACTAACTTATTAAGTGCTTCTCAATCTATCATGAAATTTCTCTGTCCTCAGCATGAAAGATAATCCCTATTAAAAATAACGTCAATATTTTCATTTCCATAGCTTTAAATATGGAGCCAAAATAAGCATTTGTGAACTGATGCTTCATCCTGTCATCCTCATCTATTTGGCAATGATAATTACACTGCTGTAACCACTAGAATTCTCTCTAGTTCTAATTCTAAAATGACCCATGTTACTATGATGAATATGTGTTTTTATGGACCTGGCTTCATTTCCTCATCCTCAGGATTGGGTGATTGTGTTTCCTCTCTGGATGAATTAGAGTAGTATATTTCAGATTATATTTCATTAGTTTTATTGCTGCTTGTTAAAGTTTTATTATCCTCTCTGTTTTATATTTCAGGCTGGCAACACTTGCCAGCAGTGCTAAGTGACTTGATATATATGAATCATAACTTTGTGACCTAAGAATATGCTGTCTGCAAATATAATGGTGTCTTAGAAGTGATATTTTATAATGCTATTAAACATATGTATCCATAGAATAGCTATCCCAAATTAGGAACCTTATTTCAAATTTTCTTTCATCACAGTTTAAGTATTCAGCATTTTTCTTAAGTGGTACGTAATATGCTTTAGATAAGAATTCATTCATTCTGGATGATTTTCATTCATTTCATATGTTATCCACTATGCAATTAGAATTCAACAATGTCTATAAAGCAATCTTGCACTTAGGTAAAAGCCACTTTGTACTATTTAGGTTGATGTCTCTTTACTCTGCTGAATAAACAGTTAAGTAGGAATAATGGATAGTTACATATCACATAATTGAATTAGAGCTGACAGGTTGAGTAAGGAGTATATATTCTGCCATAGTTACAACTCGTATTCCTTCAAATGCAAATACTGTGATTTCTTATTCTATAAGTGAAGATTAAGAATACAGCACTCCCTAATACACTTACAATAATTATTAAAACATGTGTATAATATCATATATGAAACGAATCGCCAGTCCAGGTTCGATGCATGGTACTGGATGCTTGGGGCTGGTGCACTGGGACAACCCAGAGGAAATGAGGTGGATGAAACTGGAGCCTATTATACAGAATGAAGTAAGCCAGAAAGAAAAACACTAATACAGCATACTAACGCATATTATGGAATTTAGAAAGATGGCAATGATGACCCTGTATGCGAGACAGCAAAAGAAACACAGACATACAGAACAGTCTTTTGGACTCTGTGGGAGAGGGAGAGGGTAGGATGATTTGGGAGAATGGCATGAAACATGTATAATATCATATATGAAACGAATCGCCAGTCCAGGTTCGATGCATGATACTGGATGCTTGGGGCTGGTGCACTGGGACAACCCAGAGGGATGGTACGGGGAGGGAGGAGGGAGGGGGTTCAGGATGGGGAACATGTGTAAACCTGTGGTGGATTCATGTTGATGTATGGCAAAACCAATACAATATTGTAAAGTAATTAACCTCCAATTAAAATAAATAAATTTATATTAAAAAATAATAATACAATGGGAGTAGGAGTAATTCTCGGAGAAGGCAATGGCACTCCACTCCAGTACTCTTGCCTGGAAAATCTCATGGACGGATGAGCCTGGTAGGCTGCAATCCATGGGGTCGCTGAGGGTCGGACACGACTGAGCGATTTCACTTTCACTTTTCACTTTCATGCATTGGAGAGGGAAATGGCAACCCACTCCAGTGTTCTTGCCTGGAGAATCCCAGGGACGGCGGAGCCTGGTGGACTGCCGTCTATGGGGTCACACATAGTCGGACACGACTGACGCGACTTAGCAGGAGTAATTCTTGCTCCATCTGTTATAAAAATATTACAAGTTGAAGTGTGCCCCTCCCTACTCATATTTTGAAGTCCTAACCCCCAGGACCTAAGAATGTGATTTTATTTGGCAATGGTCATTGCAGATGTGATTAGTTAAGATGAAATCATACTGGGGTAGTGCTGTGCTTAGTCACTAAGTCATGCCCAACCCTTTGCAACCTCATGGACTGTAGTCTGCCAGGCTCCTCTGTCCATGGCGATTCTCCAGGCAAGAATACTAAGTGGGTTACCATGCCCTTCTTCAGGGGATCTTCCCAACCCAGAGACTGAAGCCAGGTCTCCCGCATTGTAGGTGGATTCTTTACTGTCTGAGCCACCAGGGAAACCCACGCTGGAATAGGGTAGGCCCTAATTCCGTATGACTGGTGTAACCCCTTCTCCAGGGGATCTGCCTGACCCAGGAGTTGAACTGGGGTCTCCTGCATTGCAGGCAGATTCTTTACCAGCTGAGCTACCAGGGAAGCCTCTGGAGTAGGGTGGGCCCTAATTCAACATGACTGGTGTCCTTATATAAAGGGGATATTTGGACACAGACACTCACAAGGAAAACAACATGTGAAGATGAAAGCGGAGATCTAGAAGCCAAGGAACACCAAAGATTGCCAACTAACACCAGAAGCTAGGGGTGAAGCCTGCTCAGATTGTTCTCATGGTCCTTAGGAGGAACCACCCAGACTGCTAGTCTCCAAAACAGTGAGACAATATTTTTTTTCTGTTGTTATCCAGTTTGTGGTATTTTATTACAGCAGCCCTAGCTTTGGTCTCGTTTTAAGATCAAAATGGGCAATGATTGTTGCATATTCCGTACAGGGCTATTCATATGTTTCTTTTTTACTGTTAAAAAAAATTTACCTCTGGCTATTGGCTGCATGCTTATTATTAAAAGCTATGACTTACATCTGGAGAATAACCCAACTGGTAATAACAAAAATATCATAAGTGTTTCGATATATCAAAAAGAGCATGTGGTAGGCTTGGTGCTAAGCATTCAGTGTACATTTTCTCATTTGTTTGAATGATCAGGTCCTGGTCTCCTTAATTTCTCTCATATTCCTCCATTTCTGTCCCCACTGCTCCTGGTCACCACCATGTCTCAGTGGCATCATTGCAACACTCCCGACAGCCCTGCTTTTAGACTAAATCTTGCTAACCCATGCTTCACCTGGCCAGAATCAGTGGTGACTTCAGAATTTTTATTATGTGTTTATTTCTGGCTGCACGGAGTCTTTGTTGCTGTGCACAGACTTTTTCTGGTTGCGGCAAGTGGGGGCTGCTCTCTAGTTGCAGTGCACAGGCTTCTCACTGCGGTGCCGTGGCTTCTGTCGCAGAGCACGGGCTGTAGGCACGCAGGCTTCGTAGCTGTGGCGCTCAGGCTTAGCCGCTCCACAGCACGTGGGATCTTAGTTCTCAGACCAGGGACCTGCATTGGCAGGTGGATTCTTAACCACTGGACCACCAGAGAAGTCCCAGAATTTCTGTATGAGTGTGGCTTAGGGGAGATGACCTCGTCGAAATGGGGCTGAGGGTGATACTGAGGCAGTATAATGCTGTAATCACAGCACGGCTTCTGGGTCCAGCCTGAACAGGTTCACATCCCAGCACCACTAGGTACTAACTGTGGACCTTGTTTCCATTCCTTCTTGTGAAGACTGAGTTGACACATTTTAAAAGATCGCCTAGAACAGCGCCACACAGGAAGCTTTAAGCGATATTAGCTATTACCATTCTTGTTTTCCTTCTGTGGTTATATCTGGAGTAGGGTGGGCCCTAATTCAACATGACTGGTGTCCTTATATAAAGGGGATATTTGGACACAGACACTCACAAGGAAAACAACATGTGAAGATGAAAGCGGAGATCTAGAAGCCAAGGAACACCAAAGATTGCCAACTAACACCAGAAGCTAGGGGTGAAGCCTGCTCAGATTGTTCTCATGGTCCTTAGGAGGAACCACCCAGACTGCTAGTCTCCAAAACAGTGAGACAATATTTTTTTTCTGTTGTTATCCAGTTTGTGGTATTTTATTACAGCAGCCCTAGCTTTGGTCTCGTTTTAAGATCAAAATGGGCAATGATTGTTGCATATTCCGTACAGGGCTATTCATATGTTTCTTTTTTACTGTTAAAAAAAATTTACCTCTGGCTATTGGCTGCATGCTTATTATTAAAAGCTATGACTTACATCTGGAGAATAACCCAACTGGTAATAACAAAAATATCATAAGTGTTTCGATATATCAAAAAGAGCATGTGGTAGGCTTGGTGCTAAGCATTCAGTGTACATTTTCTCATTTGTTTGAATGATCAGGTCCTGGTCTCCTTAATTTCTCTCATATTCCTCCATTTCTGTCCCCACTGCTCCTGGTCACCACCATGTCTCAGTGGCATCATTGCAACACTCCCGACAGCCCTGCTTTTAGACTAAATCTTGCTAACCCATGCTTCACCTGGCCAGAATCAGTGGTGACTTCAGAATTTTTATTATGTGTTTATTTCTGGCTGCACGGAGTCTTTGTTGCTGTGCACAGACTTTTTCTGGTTGCGGCAAGTGGGGGCTGCTCTCTAGTTGCAGTGCACAGGCTTCTCACTGCGGTGCCGTGGCTTCTGTCGCAGAGCACGGGCTGTAGGCACGCAGGCTTCGTAGCTGTGGCGCTCAGGCTTAGCCGCTCCACAGCACGTGGGATCTTAGTTCTCAGACCAGGGACCTGCATTGGCAGGTGGATTCTTAACCACTGGACCACCAGAGAAGTCCCAGAATTTCTGTATGAGTGTGGCTTAGGGGAGATGACCTCGTCGAAATGGGGCTGAGGGTGATACTGAGGCAGTATAATGCTGTAATCACAGCACGGCTTCTGGGTCCAGCCTGAACAGGTTCACATCCCAGCACCACTAGGTACTAACTGTGGACCTTGTTTCCATTCCTTCTTGTGAAGACTGAGTTGACACATTTTAAAAGATCGCCTAGAACAGCGCCACACAGGAAGCTTTAAGCGATATTAGCTATTACCATTCTTGTTTTCCTTCTGTGGTTATATAACAAGCACAGGTTTCTAACTAAGTATACATTTCCTTGGTGGTGCCAGTGGAAATGCTTGTGAGGACCACCTGTTGCTTAGCTATGGAGCTACTGGTCAGAATGACTACAAAACTAATCATACTAGTCCTGTGCTTTAAACTTCAAGTGCCTTTCCATCTCCCTCATGGTAAAAATCCACTTTGTGATACAGATAACATGGCCTTCCAAAGGGAGCCTTAACCGTCTCTCCAGTCTTGCTGCTTCCCACACTGCCCCTGGCATCCTGCACTCCAGACCACCCTTCCAGCCCGCTGGGCCATCACAGATCTCCCTGCCACAGGCCTACCCTCTCTAACGAGGGGAGTGGACAGCAGAGACACTGAATAGATACCTGGACACTCACCAGCAGGGAGGGGACAGTGGAGACAGTCAGAGCAGCTGAGCCCGTCTCCCTCACCCCCAGGCCCACATGCTTCCTCTGCAGTGGAAGCAGAGCCCTGCTGTCTGTCAGCAAGTTCCCTCTCTAAGCAGAAATCACCTTGAGGTTTGTTCTGAGCTGGTTTTCCCTTGGGAAACAGCTCAACCTCCAGAGCCTTGGAAAGAGAACCAGAAACTATCAGAGCAGCCAAATGAAATAATTCCTGTCTGCTGCTTGTTAATTTTTTAAAAAGATGAATAAAATATTTCACATAAGGTGTTCTTACATCGCTTTTTGGTTTTTACTTCCCAAGAATAATTTCTGATAGCTACGCTACAGGAGATTTTTAATGCAAAACTGTGTCTTCTAACCAACTGCGTTGGAACTCACAGTGCACATTTGTTAGACTCTCCCGACAAAAAAGCCCAGATGACAGCCAGTGTCTTTGGAGGATTTGTTCACTTAATAAGCATTTATTAAGTACTTCCTAAGTGCAGGACATTGTTCTGGGCACTATGGAGGAAGTAGACAGATGAAGTAAATCAAATGCCTGCCCTCAAGAACCTTACAGTAAATTGATGTAAGACACACACACACAACATACACAAACACACGTTGCACACACAGCCACATATACATGCCACTGTAATAAGACATAACGTGGTGAGGGTTTCAGTGAAGAGAGGAGCAAGTTCTCACAGGAATTCTAGGAAGGTAGGAAGTTATTTTCAGGGCTTTCCTGGTGGCTCAGCTAGTAAAGAATCCACCTGCAATGTGGGACACCTGGATTTGATCCCTGGGTTGAGAGGACCCCCTGGAGAAGGGAAAGGTCACCCACTCCAGTATTCTGCCGTGGAGAATTCCAGGGACTGTATATTCCATGGGGTCGCAAAGAGTTAGATAAGACTGAGGGACTTTCACTTCACTTCAGGAACTGATTTAAATCTGAGAGAAATAGGGAGAATCAAAGTACATTTTCATGGACAAACTTCAAAGAAAATAAAGAGAAAGTCTTCATCCAAAAATATGTTTAGCTAATTCATGCTAATATATACTCACTCTCCAAGGCAGAACCAAAAAGAAAAGTTGTTTCTGCTGCACTGCACGGGGTCAGGACCCGAGCATCACAGCACAGGGCTCTGGGCCCACAGAGGCGGGTTTCAGGGGCTGCAGACCTCAGCCTTCCAGGGGAGGGGCCCCGCCTTGCAGGCTGGGGATCAGCATAAAACAACCACACAACCTGAGGATGTCTCACTCACTTCTCTCATGTGTCTTTGCTTCAGCTGCTGGCCCTTTCTGCGGCACTTGAAAAAAATGAGGCATTTCTGTTAACACATGCTGTGTTCCTGAATAACCTCATGTTCTACAAAAATCACACAATGAACGTAATAGGGCTTGTGGGGGGAAAAATAGTGTTAAAGGAAGACTATTCAAAGCCCATGTGACTCTGTGATTGGTCTCTTAAGAGACACAGTAATTGGTACCTTGGGAGATGACTTGGCAGCCAAAGCAGGCAGCTTAGTAGGCCCAGAAGCTGCTGCAGGGAAAATTTTAAATGCACAGAAACCATTGAGTGGAAACTCCAACTTAAGGTGATATGAGGGAGTGGGGTTGTGGTAAAGGTGGGTACAATGGCAGGAAGTGGAACCTGGGGGGTGCAAGACCGGATGTGGGCCTCTGGGGTGGGAGCCCCAAGTGCATGGGTTCATTTAAAATTAAAAGAAAAATAGAACAGAAAGCCATACTCAGCCCTTTCCTCTAACACTGTCATTCTTCTCTGCTGTTTCAGCTCCTCTCACCTTGGAAAAATTTGCATGTGACTCAATACTATGTCCATGTTAAACTGTATCAGTCCCCTCTTTTCCGACCACATATGATCTAATTGACTTTATAGATATCTATATTGCAGCAGGCAGACTATAGTAATGAGTTACCAAGAAACAAGATTGATGATTCCCTAACCCTGCAGTTTCAGAAGTTCCAAATAGGCAATCCCTTTGACCTAACAATCACCCCATTAAATGGAGTACCACCTCCTTCTGGCTATATGAGACCCTAATAAATTTTATTTGCAATTCCTTGTTGAAAAAGAAGAAATGTTTAATCTTCTTTAGTTTATATTTTTATGGAATGTGTTATTAATATGTGCTTCCAAAATTGTATGAAATTACTAGAGCTTTATCAATTCAAGGTCTTTGCTATCCATGATACGTCCGGTTATAGTGTAATTAGTCATAATTCCAGTTATTTTCTTAAAATGTTATCTCCCTGAAACAGTCAAATTTCCTTGTCAATTGCATTGAAGTGAACTCTCATCAGGTCTTTAAAAGAAAAGAAAACTGGGATGAGATACCTACCTTTTAAGGACCAACTCTCATTGTATCAGAGATCCATAAGGATGATTAAACAATAGCTAATGCTTATCGGTCCTGTTCCGTGTGCCAGTGCTATGCATCCAGAGTCTCGTTCATTCCTTACAGTAATGCCTTGAGGCAAGTGTTGCTATCGTTACCTTCTTACATGTGGGGAGACTGAGGCTTAACTTAAGTAAATGTCCAAACTCTCACAGCTAGAAAGTGGGAGAGCCAGGTCTCAAACCCAGGGAGTCCAGTTTGTGAGCCTGCTCTCCTAAGAGCCATGCTTGTAGAAAAAGTGCCACATGGCAGGAAGCTGCAAGTTTGGAAGGCCCCCTCAGCCCCACCCGTGAATGTCTTCTCTAGCTCTCTTTCTGAAAACAAGGACTTCCCAGATTTGCTATGCCGTTATGTAGAGCAGTCATCTGGGAAGGCATCAAATGCTCTTTGTTTTATTCAGACATTAATGGTTTCTCTGTTGTCCAGTTTCTTCCTCCTTCTCAGATACCTAGAAAACTGAGAGAGACTGTATTTCTTATAGATTATCAGCTTACCACTACTTGTGCCACTGATAAATGATTAATACTCTGAAAACTAGATTAAGTTAGCAAATATGGGATTAATCTGAATAAATTTTACTTTTAAACATTACAAGCAGAATATTTGAGTAAATCAAGTAAATATTTGAATAAATCAAACATATTACTTTGTTTATAAACTAATGAAGTAACTAGGTTTATAAAGGGATGCTGAAACTGAAGACATTTATTACAGCCTATCCAAAACATTCTCTCTGCTTTTTTTTTTTTCCCCAGAAGAGGAGAAAAGGAATTATTTGTGGCTAGAGGGTAAAGCGTCTGCCTGCAGTGTGGGAAACCCGGGTTTGATTTCTGGGTTGGAAAGATCCCCTGGAGAAGGAAATGGCAACCCACTCCAGTACCCTTGCCTGGAAAATCCCATGGACAGAGAAGCTGGTAGGCTACAGTTCATGGGGTCGCAAAGAGTCGGATACGACTGAGCAACTTCACTTTCTTTCACTTTTTCTTTTTATATGAAGCATTGGGCTTCAAGGCAAAACTATGTANATCCCCTGGAGAAGGAAATGGCAACCCACTCCAGTACCCTTGCCTGGAAAATCCCATGGACAGAGAAGCTGGTAGGCTACAGTTCATGGGGTCGCAAAGAGTCGGATACGACTGAGCAACTTCACTTTCTTTCACTTTTTCTTTTTATATGAAGCATTGGGCTTCAAGGCAAAACTATGTACCATTCTCTAGATATCGATTAGTGTAGGTTTTAGGTTTGTGAGAAGCTTCGATTGCTGAGTACTCAAGTTCTTTCATTCCCTGAAGAATCCAGAATATGTTTCCCTACCTCTGCATTCTTCTCCTTCACTTCTTCATTTTGGAGAAATCCAGGCCAGTGTGGATTCAGGAAATGATATCACAGAGTGGATCAGAGAATGAGCAGCAAGAGTGGGGAGTGGAGAGTGAGGAAGAAAATTGGGAAAGAGAAGGAGCTGTTCCTGGGAGCTTGAGGAGCGTGTAGAAGAGGGGGCATCCTTTCTGGGCAGCTCCGCTCTGCCCATACTGCCTTAATGACAGCGGACAGCATGGCTTTGTGTTGGGGAAAGGGATTTTAGGAAACTGTATGAGAAGCTTGGGTGCTTTTGAGAGTCAAGTTGAGGAATCCTCTCTTCTTTCAAGCTGCCACTAGGGGTCATGACACAGGATTGTGGGGTACTCCAAAGCCCGGGCACCAGGATTACATCATACCTGGGCCCCGATGCCACAAAACCAGAGAGACATGACCAGCAAGTGGATTTCATCTCGCACACCAGCTTCTTTTCTGTGATTGATGGTGGTGGCCTAGGATATCACTGGAAAAGACTGGAAGGCTGCCTTCAGACTCAGCAAGAGAGAGGACCACTATTGATAAATGATTTCTAAGTGACCACATGGGCCTTGTCCCTGGGTTAGCAGCAACACATGAAAGGGGCTTTAACAACTACCTGAGTCTCAGGCTAATTTAGTTCAGTTCACTTCAGTCATTCAGTCGTGTCCGACTCTTTGTAACCCCATGGACTGCAGCATGCCAGGCCTCCATGTCCATCACCAACTCCCAGAGCTTGCTCAAACTTGTGTCCATCGAGTCGAGGCTAGTTTAGTAGCAAATTGAGGCTAATTTAATAACAAATCAAGGCTAATTTAATAGCAAAGTAATGCCAGTCCAATGGCAATGTTAGCTGACTGCATATTTTGGCATAAATATGCCCATATTTTAAGAAGAACACTGATTCATGTGTATATTTAGGACAGTGTTTCTCAAGCTTAGCCTTGCTGATGACTGGAACCAGATAATTCTTGGCTGTGGGGCTGTCCTGTTCATTGTAGGTTGTTTAGCAGCATCCATGGCCACTAGCCGGGATGCCAGTAGCACCCCTGCCCTTCTTGTGACAACCTAACACCATCTCCAGATGTGTCACCCAGGTTGATAATCATGGGTCCAGGAAAAACAGGATCAGGGTGGTGGTGTGATTAGAAGAGAAGCCTTTTGAAGAATAGTTAGTAGAGAGGACTAACTAGTGATGATCATTCCAAAGCGAAATAGGCTATATGGGCCTGTTCTCCATCCCCCTGGAAGCAGCAAAGCCAGTAGGTGAAAGTGCTAGAGGCTAGGGTTAGATTTGCCACGGAGAGAAACTTTCCAACAGAACTCTGTCGCACTGGCCTGAGCCTGCAGCCCCGCATCACTGTGTGTGGGTATGCACGCTGGGGTTGAGCAACCCCTTAAGGAGAGAAGAGGGAAGGGAGGAGCTTCTGGCACTAAACAAGGGTTGGAACAACCCCCAAAGTCCCTTTCAAATATAGTAGTTAAATTATTCTGTAATCTGATACTCCCTGGCATTTGCTCTGGCCTTGCCATTGCCAGAGTTCTGTATTCTGTACCTGCCTCCTAAAACTTTTGTTAATCATGTAACAATGATAATTGATACTGAGTGTATGACCTCATTTAATCCCCACAACAGCCCTCTGAGGGAGGTAATGATATCTGTGTTTCATAGATGGGGAAACCAAGGCCCACTATCAAGGATCTCATCGAAGGGCTCATCCCTGGGAAATTAGACTCCATCATCCATGGCCTTCATTATTGTACTCTATTTTATATAAATCCAAGTTTTGTAAACCCCAGTGTTCAGATCTGTGCTGAGGCTCATGTTTAGTACAGTTATAACTGGTGGAAGGACTACACGGCCAGTTTTACATGGACTGAAGGAGTCTCCCTCTATCTTTTGTCTNGTACTCTATTTTATATAAATCCAAGTTTTGTAAACCCCAGTGTTCAGATCTGTGCTGAGGCTCATGTTTAGTACAGTTATAACTGGTGGAAGGACTACACGGCCAGTTTTACATGGACTGAAGGAGTCTCCCTCTATCTTTTGTCTGAAATTCTGAAAGGAAAACAGGAAGGAGGAGTGTCAGGTGGAAAAATACAGAATGTTCATAACTAGACACCACCTTTCCCCAGACAATGTTGGGTTTGCAGCAAAGCCATTTTATTTTATTCTTAAGCCAGCTCTATTTATAACTGTCCCCTGATTGCCCACAAAGCCCACATTAACATTTCATCACCCGGGTACACAAGCAGAGTGAGACAAAAGTCAACATAAGTCCTTTTCCTAATCATACCTGTATTTCCCGTTCCTCCTTACTCTCACCCCGGAGGGAAAAAAACATTTCCAGAAGATTCCTTCAGCAGCATAACTGATCTCATTGTGTTTAACAACAAACACACTTCAAACCTTTTCCAAACCTCCCGTGAAGTGTCTGTACTGTTAGAGAAGCCAGGTGTCCTCTAAGCAGTCTGTGTGGCCTGCACTGTAACAGCTTAACTGTGAGTCTCTCAAACCAGCCTTGAGGAGACGCTCACAGCACCCAGGGTGAGGTTTGGCTGCTAACAAGCACTTCGTTTTCATAATCACAGTTGTTGTTTGGGCTGCTCTTCTTTCACCACTGCCTTCTCCCAGGCTTGGCCCACATCACCTCAGTCTGATGATTTCTGGAATGGACGACACTGAGAGAAAGCACTGTGTCATCCTTGCTCCTTATCAATTCCTCACAGAGCCCAGCATTCATGATCTGAGGAAGTCTCGATGGGAACTGGGGCTGGTGTCGTTGAGAATGATGCCATTCATCCTTTGGTGGTGGCGGATTAGTTGCTAAGTCATGTCTGACTATTTGTGACCCTATGGACTGCAGCCCACCAGGCTCCTCTGTCCCTGGGATTTCCCAGGCAAGAATACTGGAGTGGGCTGCCATTTCCTTCTCCAGGGGATCTTCTCGGCCCAGGGATCAAACCCATGTCCTATGTCTGCTGCATTGGCCAGCAAATTCTTTACTCCTGAGCCACCAGAGAAACCCATCACCTTTNCTCTGTCCCTGGGATTTCCCAGGCAAGAATACTGGAGTGGGCTGCCATTTCCTTCTCCAGGGGATCTTCTCGGCCCAGGGATCAAACCCATGTCCTATGTCTGCTGCATTGGCCAGCAAATTCTTTACTCCTGAGCCACCAGAGAAACCCATCACCTTTGCCATACCCTAAAGCCACAGTGACTGTTCGGTGTTGTATTCCTTGACCTGCCTGCAGGATCACGCGCTGTCACTGAAGAAATTCAGATAACTGCTTGGGCTGTATCCTCTCAGAACACCCAACCCTGGGATTAGTTCACTGCTTATTCATTAGGAAAACCGGAAACAAGTACATCTGTCTTCCTCAGAGCTTTTCTCTAGCTGAGCACACATATCTGTCCCAGGCAGCCTGAAGTCTCTGCATCCTGAAATGGGACACAATGTCACATCTGCTGACTCCGATGCTTCCATCATTCACTCTCTATTTCAGTAACCCTAGAAAATATCCCAGAGAAAAGCAGGCCACTGTGTCTTGGAAATCAGTAGGGATATGGTGTTCAGTCTTCCAAAAGTCCTACCAGGACTACAGATCTGCTGCAAATCCTCACCTGCTAGGACCCACATTCTCGTCTTTCAGCCACGGGCACAGTTCTCCAGGTGTGGCCATTGGGAAAGTTTTAAGGATGGAGATGTGGCCATTGGGCTGCCGGGCCCATTCTCTCAGGACCTGGTCGGCCTGTCTGAGCTGCTCTCTTTAGCTGCCCTGGTGCTGCCGTGTGCTCTATAACAAGCCTCGGTTCTCCACACCAAGGATGGTTCTGAAACCCAATGCAGGGGAGATGCTCCCTGTCCTAAGAACCACAGCTGTCCTCAAGTTGAACTCCCCTGTGGACCTGTCTGCTGTAGACACGAAGTTCCCTTGCCTTCCTGGACTCTGCACTCTGCCTCTGCCCTGGAGCTGGGTTTGAACCCAGACCTTCTCGTGATGATTTCAGACTCTGCTCTTGGTCTTTCCCTTCTGGTCCAGCCTGAGTTCTGGTGCCTTGGTCTCAACTTTCTCCTGTAGATTCATGGTTTCTGCAGTCTCTTGTACTACATGCAATAAGAACCTACTGTGTTCTCCAAACTCACCCCCAACTCCCATCCCAGATCCTGTGAGCCACCCTAACCCACTGAGACCCAGGGTTTGGCACAAACCTGGAGATTGTTACAGGGCTACAAGGAAACACAAGATTTAATCTTCTGAGTAAGACTTCTCAGAACACATTCAGATATCATATTCTAGTAAAAGCTTAAGACTGAAATCTCAAGTATTGATTTGAGAATGAAAAGTGAAGCATGCATATAAATTCTGAAAGTTTAAAATTTGAACACAAATATAAGCTCAAGCAGAGTTTACATAAATCTGTGGATACTTTATCCCATTTTTTGCTCCACTCAGGCCCCTACCTCCATGTTCCATCTATTCTGCATTACTTCGGGCCTCTAAATAGGCCAGGCTGTTTCTCATCTCTGTGCTTTGTTCATTCTATTTTCCCAGTTCTTGGAATATATTAGGCAGTTAATGTTTGTTGAATAAGTGCTCCACCTTAGAAAACGTTTCCCTCAGAGTGTCTAGCACATAGTATTTAAAACTTGTTGAAGTAATGGTTAAATTAAATATCAGTACTGTGTTACTAAGGGAAACTAACGCACTCTTAACTTTTGAGCATCCAATTATGGCAGAAATTATCGTTTATCTTCCCTTTTTAAAGGAAAATATTGGGAGTTTGGGGTTGACATGTACGCACTACCATATTTAAAATAAATAACCAACAAGGACCTACTGTATAGCCCAGGGTACTCTGTTCGATATTCTGTAATAACCTAAATGGGAAAAGAATTTGAAAAACAATAGATACACTCATACACACACACACACACACATATATACACATATGTATAACCGAATCACTTTGCTGTACACTTAAAACTAACTCAACATTGTTAATCAATTATACTCCAATATAATTTCTCTCCATGAATGACTTATGAAATAGAGGAGTCCTTAAAGGAGCTTTACAGAGAATGAAAATTTAACTTTCTAGCAACAGTGAATATAGATATATTAAAAATAACCGTCTTACTTTATAAGCATTTAAAACGCTGAATAAAACAAAGCAAAACCACGTGCATATTATTTTTGAACACTTGCTTTTGCTAGCAAGAAAAAGAAGTGAGATGTACAGAGGCTGAAAATGAAGGAGACACATGAATCCAGGGAGGTAAGAGAGTGCCGAGCAGCGGCTGGCCATGCTTCCCAGTGACCCAAAGCTTAGAGTCATTCAGAACACAGAGACAAAGCTAAGGGACCACACAAGCTAGGGGCTCCAACTGGAGACTCAGGTAAGCTAGGATTCCTACCTCCCCAAAGAACAATAGCCTCATTTGGTCTTAATTTTGAGTGAAGAGAAAAAAATTACTCCCCTGAGTCTGGGTATATATCATTCAGTCATCATGCAGTTTAGAAGACTGAATTCACAACACATCCAGCCCCAAAGAATCCTAAACCAAGAATCAAGTTTAAAGAGTTCCTAGCAGGTAAAGTTTTGATGCTTGACAGAAGTTGAAGGAGGAAATATACTCTCCAGCAGATGAATGGATAAAGAAAACATGGCATGTATCCACAATGAAGTACTACTCAATCATAGAAAAGAATGAAAAAATGCCACTTGCAGCAACAGGGATAGACCTAGAGATGATCATATTAAGTGAAGTAAGTCAGACAGAGAAAGACAAATATCCCTTGATATCTATTGTATGTGGAATCTAAAATACAACACAAACTTAATTACAAAACCGAAACAGACTCACAGACAAGAAAACAAACTTATGGTTACCAGAAAGTGAGGGGGATAAATTAGGAGTCTGGGGTTCACATATAGACACTAACATATAGGGAGTAGATAACCAACAAAGATCTGTTGTATAGCACCAGAAACTATCCTCAATATCTTGTAATAATCTATAATGGAAAATAGTTTTTAAAAGGATATATGCATGTGTGCCAAGTTGCTTCAGTCATGTCCAGCTGTTTATGACCCCATGGACTGTAGCCTGCCAGGCTCCTCTGTCCATAGGCTTCTCTAGGCAAGAATACTGAAGTGGGTTGCCATACTTTCCTCTGGGGAATCCTCCCCACCCAGGGATCAAACCCATGTCTCCTGCATTGCAGGTGGATTCTTTACCACTGAGCCACTAGGGAAGCCTATATATATATAGACCTGTACAAATTTCAGTTGTACGGATATATATATATATACATATCTGTACAGATATATATATCTGTATAACTGAAACTAACAACATTGTAAGTCAACTATATTTCAATGAAAATATTTTAAAAATTAAAAAATAAATCATTTTCCCACCTCAAAAAAGAAAAAAAGAAGATAAAGAAATGTACTCTCAACCTAGGCTCCAACAAATTTCTGCAAATGAAATTCCCCTAAATCAGTTAATAATAAAAAAATTATTAAGTACACAAAGAAAAAACTAACATGAACAAAAGTTGGTAGAAACAAGCCACAGATTGGGAATGAAAAGATTTTGACTATTGAAACTGCTAGATACAGATTATAAAATAAGCCTTTCAAATTTGTTAAAATGGAAAGCAAGCCCGAGTAAGGAACAAGAGACTAAAAAAGCTGAATAGGAAAATTTGAAAAAGAACCAGACAGAATATATAGAAATGAAGAATAAATAATCAAGTTCAAACAGGTTAAGTAGTAGATTGAATACAACTGGAAGAGAGAAATAGTTAATCTAAAGTAAGAATGGAAGAATTACACATGGAATAGTACGGAGAAACAAAGAGGTTAAAAATATAAAAGGGGATGATCAAGAGGATAGAGAAGGGGGAGCTCACTTCCCCCCACAAACATATCAAAAGTATACTCTCCGTGTGGAACAATTCTCAGAGAAGAGCCACTGGAAACTGGCACATTTCCTGTACAAACAAAGCTGCAAGATAGATCTCCATGTAACAGTGTAAGATAGGAAAAAAAAAAAGACCTCAGTATGGGACTGGTGCCCCTGAGGGATCTCTAAGGAAGAGAAAATCCCCAGGGGAGACCCCACCAGAGGATACCACTCGCATGCTGGGAAATCCCCTCAAACAGAGGAGCTGGAGAAACCTAGACTCTAATTGCGTGGAAAACCCGTGCTGGTTTGCTAACAATCAGGGCAAAGAGAGACCTGAGCTAGTGGTCAGGTCAGGGAATTCCGTTTGCTGAAATTTGTTATGGCCTAGGTTGAGAGTGCATTTCGCTTTCTTCCTTCTTTTTTTTTTTTCTTTTTTGTGGGAGAACCACCAGGGAGAGAGCCTCCTTGCTGCACTTCCCAATCCAAAGAGGAGAACTTCCTGGTTCAGCTCATTCCACACCCCAGTCTGGCAGGAGATGCAAGCAAAGATCTGGTCTACCTGTGCAGTGACAAACCAGAACACCTGGGATGTGATGGAACTGAACAGCAGAGATGGGTGTCAGCACACATAGCGGGCAGCAAGGTGAGCCAGGCAGACATTGTCAGTGCACGCACCTGGCAGATATCATGGGCAGTACCACAAGAAAACACAGCAGCTGAATGCTGAATCTTAGGCAGACAAGCCCTGGGAGAGGACTTGACTTAGCTGTGTGGAGACAGCCAGGAGGGCCTGGCCCAGGGGGAGCTGTGGAGCCCATTGTCAGCATGCATGGCAGGGGAGGGCCTGGTCACAGCAGACATTGGCACCACAGGAACGCACAGTGGCTGGGAACAGAGTCTCAGGCAGATAGGCCCTGGGCAGGAGTGGGCAGTAGCTCATTTCCCAGTGGAATCGCTCAGGCTCCACTCACCCTACTCGGCAGCTTGGTGCTGGATCTGGGGCACACACATCCTGGGAGAGGTCTGCCACAGAGGCAGCCCAGGTCCCCAGTGGCAACATAGCATCTCAGTTCCTGCAGGCCCAGCACCTGAGCCCCCAGCCCCATCACACCACAGCCCAGCACTAGGTCTGGGATGAAGACAACAGAGAAAGGCAGATGCCCTTGGGCCGCTTCTGTGTATGGGCTCACTGTGACCGTGCAGGCCTGACTTGCTTCAGCGGCCTCTTCCTTTAGGACTAGGCGTATGCTCAAGGGCAGTGGAGCGTGACTGAACTTGGGGCTTCTACCACAACAGCTGGGGAGCAGACCCTGCCTCCCGACAGGGTGGTGACAGTTGCGGGGCAGAGGGGGCCTGCCCCCACATCCAGCCAGGCCCTTGGCTGTGACCCCTACCAAGAGGGTGACGGCCACACACCGAGGAAAGACATGGCTGGAACGCACGCCCAAACCAGGCCTTGAACCAAAGGTGCCGGCCTCACACAGTCTGCACAGGGATACTCCCGCAGAAAAACAGCGCTTCAAGACCACAGTAGGTAACTTTTCCTCCTGAATTCACAGAGACAGAGAAAGTTAAGTAAAATGGTAAAGCAGAGGAACTGCTCTCAATGAAGAGAACAAGAGAAATCCCCTGAAAGAACAAAGAATGAAACAGAGCTCACCAGTCTACTAGAACCTCAGTTCAAAAAGGAGGTTATAAAAATGTTAAAGGAATTAAGCAAGATTATCAATAGAAATGCAGATAACTGTGATAAGGAACTGGAAACCAATCTAGTGTGAGAAAGTCTAGGTGTACCAATCAAAATTAGACAATTCAATTGCCAAGATAAAAATCAGTCTAGAAGCAATGAATACCAGACTAAATGACACAGAAGAAAAAAAAATTGAAAAAAAAAGTGATCTGGAAGATAGAATAATGGAAACCATCCAATCAGAACAGCACACAGACAAATGAAAGCAACATCCACGATCTATGAGATAATATAGTAATATGAAGCATTCCAACCTACACATAATAGGGGTTTCAGAAGGAGAATAAAGAGCAAAGGGGATTGAAAAAGTTCTTGAATAAATTATGGCTGAAAAATTCCCAAACTTGTAGAAGGAAACAGATATCCTGGTACAAGAAGCACAGAAAGTCCCAAACAAGATGAACCCAAACAAATGCATGCCAAGACACCATAATTAAAATGGCAAAAATTAAAGAGAGGATTCTAGAGGCCACAAGAGAAAAACAGTGTCAGTTACAAAGGAACCCCATTAGGCTATCAGCTGATTTCTCTGTAGAAACTTTGCAAGCCAAAAGGGAGTGGCATGATATAGTCTAAGTCAAGAAAAGGAAAAGGAAAAACCTACAACCTAGAATACTCTACCCAGCAAGATAATCATTTAAAATAGGAGAGATAAAGACTTTCTCACACAAGCAAAAACTAAAAGAATTCAACAATACTAAATCTACCCTAGAAGAAATATTCAAAGGTCTTCTCTGAAGAGAAAATAAGCAAAAATCCATAGGAAAAGGAAAAATCATAATAGGAAAGATAAATATATAGAAGTATTGAAGATCACTTAAATAAACCAGTATATAGATTAAAAAACAATCAAAAATTTTCATAAAAGTGACAACTATAATTATCAGCAAAAGGATAAGTATGAAGATGTAAAATAGGACATCAAAATCACAAACTGTGGGCGAGAAGAGTATAAAAATGTGTACCTTTTAGAATGTGTTTAGATTTATGTGACTATCAGTTTAAAGAAAGTAGATATAGTTATGGGTCAACATACTTGAACTCCAGGGTAACCACAAATCAAAAACGTAGATTCACAAAAAAACAAAAAGAAAGGAACTCAAGCATGTTATAATATAAAAGAAAACCATCAAATCAGAAAAGGAAAAATGAAAAGAAGAAAAAACATTAGAGGAACAGATTCATTCCTAGATTTTTCTGCTATTTTCAAAGCAATTTTATAATGTCATCTTTTATGCTGGGATTAGGGGCTGGGAACATGCAATGAACTATTCATTCCAAAGGCAAAGAAAGAACTGGGTAGAATGGAGAATGCAGAGAGTGAGAAGGCCGGTGTGGGGGATGGGCCCCTCATGCTCACTTGCCACTTCTGTCTGGGGCTGTGTGTGTCCAGATGCCCTCTATATGGTCACTGATGCCATGGAGCCAAGGGGTACATGAGGCACATCTGAGTAGTCCAGGCTCCAGAACCAGCCCTGTTTCCACAATACCTCAAGGCATATTCAGAGAGCATAACTATTTTCACATTTGTCTGCCAAGATTTCTGGGCTTCCTTTCAAACCCTTAAAAAAGGATCCCTTTTCTCTCCACTTTAACCAATTATGCAGTATTAGCCCAGACCCATAATTTAATCATTTTTTTCCAGGCACTTGAGTAACTGGGGGACAAATCAATAGCATTTGTTCTGAAGTTCCTAAAAAGATGTCACATTATTTCAGCTCACTTGCAAGCTACACAGACTCCTTATTCTTTCGTGTATGGCCTCCCTCAATAGTGGCAATGTGTATTAGAAGCTGTCTCCTTGCCCTTATCAGCCCTGTACATTTCTCTGTCTGACACTTTTCATATTGTATTAGAATGATCTATTTATACATTTGTGTCTTCTTTAATCTCCTCTCAATTTCTCAAGAACAGGAACTGCACCTTTTTGTTTTTGTGTAATAATAGGATGTTAAATTTAAAGCTTCAGCTGAGATTCAAGATACAATAGATGCTGCATACCAAAGTGAGACACCATATCACTCTGTAGAGTTTAAAAATGGAATCTTTGACAACCAGTTCCATGATTCTTAGCTACCTCAATCAGATGAAGGACTATAAAAAGGAATCAAAGTAGAAAGAGAAGATTTGTGACGCTATTTCTTAGGAGAAAAAACCTTTTTCCTCTGCTATGAGCACATACTCTTCCCCCTCCCAACACACAAAGCACAAAATTGTGTGGTGGGGACACCATGGACTATAGACAAAGTCATACTTAAGAAATTTAATGTGATCTAGAACATAGGGGCTTCCCAGACAGTGCTAGTGGTTAAGAGCCTGCCTGCCAATGCAGAAGACATGAGGGATGTGAGTTTGATCCCTGGGTCGGGAAGATCCCCTGGAGAAGGGCTTGGCAACTCACTCCAGTATTCTTGCCTGGAGAATCCCATGGACAGAGGGGCTTAGCGGGCTGCAGTCCATGGGGTCACAAAGAGTTGGACATGACTGAAATGACTTAGCACAGCATGTATAGCATAGAACGGGTCAATGAGAGAGAGAGAAAGAAAGAGAAAGATAATAAGCATTTGGAGGTCACAGGGCTTCCCAGGCGACTCAGTGGTAAAGAATCCACCTGCAGTATAGGAGACATGGGTTTGATTCCTGGGTAGGGAAGATCCCCTGGAGAAGGAAATGGCAACTGACTCCAATATTCTTGCCTGGGAAGTTCCATGAGCAGAGGAGCTTGGTGCACTGCAGTCCATAGCGTCTCAAAAGAGCTGGACACAATTTAGTGACTCAGCAACAACAACTCTTTTCCTGAAATAAGGAATAGATGAGTTTGTCCAGCAGGCCAGGTATCCTGGAGCCATAATGAGTTCCCACCAGTAGGATATCCTGGGAGATGAGACCTGAGCATTGAGAGTCATGTGTGATGTAGACTTTTGGGGAACAAAGGACTGAGGGGACATCAGCCAGATGATGAAGAGGACAAGTTTTCATCAGAGGCTTCAGAAGTTTCAGCATGTATTTCTCTACTGAATGTACTTTAAAAGGTCAGAGGGAGATAAAAATAAAATCTTGCTTTGATTATAACCTACTGGTCATGTTGGATCAATATATCAGTCACATTTATTCCCCTAAGTGTCAGACATAGTGCCTGACTCATCCTAGACATTTGACAAATGCCAAACTGAGCTGACTGATTTTGGCACATACTCTTCTATGAATCAAAACATGTCCATGAGGCAGCCCAAATGGATGGCAGCCCATATTTTTATTTCAGGGTTATGTCTATTTAAATTACACTTTGGGAAAGATTTTATGGAAACAATTAAAATTACCTTCTAAATACAAATATAGATTTAGATATCAGCCCTTATTTATTATACATAAATATAGTCAAGCTCTAGAGACTCATTGCTATTGCAAATTCTATAAACCCCAAACATCTTGTGGTCTGGTTTTTGACAACGTTACAAAGAATTATGAATCCAATAGAAAAGTTTAACTGAAACCAATGGACATGTAGGAAAGTATCCAAAGGCATTGCGTGGAAACTGAACAGAAAAAAACTTCAAAAAAATCCTCTTCCTCAACTTCTGTTCTTATTAGCTCCCCAAACTTTTCCCTTCTCAAAAATTTCACCAGATTTCTTCTGAAATCCACTCGCTTTTCTTTTCTTCCTCATAGCCTCAAATCCACTCTCAGCTGCAAATCCACTCTGCTCTTCCCTATCTCTTATACCATTTCCAGACTACTCTGCATGGTTTACTCCACTGAATTCATAATCCTGAGTGGTTGGGTGAGCAGACTTAGCAGAAAACACCAAGATTTTCCTGAGGAGTTGTGGGGAGAAAAAAGAGGCGGTGAACTTCGTTTTCCTCTAAAAGGGAGACTTGCCAAAGGGCAGCATTAGGAGGAAGAGTACAGCAATAAACTATAATGGAGAAGAATCTGAAATATATATATGAGTGAATCACTTTGCTGTATGCCAGAAACTAACATATTGTAAATGAACTATACGTCAATAAGCAAAAATGGACATCAAAGAAAACCTGGCCTCTGTTTTACTACCTCTGGGACTTTCTCCACCTCACAGTAACTCATCTTTAGCTTGACTATGAAGTGAAACCTTATAAGAGATGTATTGCTTTGGTTTTTGTTTCTAATTAAAATACATAATATAATATTTTATCTCAGTAGTCATTGATGTGAAAGTATTAGTCTCTCAGTCATGTCTGACTCTTTGTGACCCCATGGACTATAGTACATCAGGCTCCTCTGTCCATGGAATTATCCAGGCACGAATACTGGAGTGGGTAGCCATTCCTTTCTCCAGGGGACCTTCCCAACCCAGAGATTGAACCCAGGTCTCCTGCTTTGCAGGCAGATTCTTTATCATCTGAGCTACCAGGCAGGCCCCTTAGTCACTGATCAGTTCAGTTCTGTTCAGTTCAGTCGCTCAGTCGTGTCCGACTCTTTGCGAGCCCATGAATCGTTGATACTTGGATGTAAATGAGTGTATTCGTTACTTTACACTAGGCTTGGATGATAAATTCAGAAGGAAGAGACTAAGTCATAAGAAAGAACATCTCAATAATGAGGAAAAGGGGAAACAGATACAAAATTTGCCATTTTCTTTTTCAAAATGTTGGCAGGGTTAGTTCTGGTCCTGGAAAAAGGCTTATGTAAAAATTATTATTTTGGGGAGGCTAGTTGTCTGGTAGGAGTGTGAACTGGAGCAAACTTTAGGGTAGGGATGGGGCTTCCCTTATGGCTCAGCTGGTAAAGAATCCACCTGCAATCTGGGAGACCTGGGTTCGGTCCCTGGGTTGGGAAGATCTGCTGGAGAAGGGAAAGGCTACCCATTCCAGTATTCTGGCCTGGGGAATTGCATGGACTTTATAGTCCATGGGGCTGCAGAGAGTCGGACATGACTGGGCGACTTTCACTTCACTTAGGGTAGGGACAGAAGGACAGTTTGGCCATGTGTACCATAATGCTTCAGTGTGCGTAGTGAGTCTTGATCCAGCGATTCTACTTCTAGGAGTCTACAGTAAAGAACCAGCAGAATGCATTTCTAAGGACATTAAATATAGTGTTGATTAAAATTAGCATAATTCAGTTCAGTTCATTCGCTCAGTCGTTTCTGACTCTTTGCAACCCCATGAATCGCAGCATGCCAGGCCTCCCTGTCCATCACCAACTCCCGGAATTTCATGGCTGCAGTCACCATCTGCGGTGATTTTGGAGCCCCCCAAAATAAAGTCTGACACTGTTTCCAATTGGAAGCACCTACATGTCTGAGAATCGGGAGCTGAGTGAATAAATTAAGGATCATCCCTAGAGATGATGCTATGTAGTTGTAAAGAATCACATAAATAAAAGTCCTTATAAACAAATGCAATATATATGAATTCAGTGGGATTTCCATGCTAGGGTGAGAAAACCAGACAAATAAGGCATGCAACTACTCTGTTTTTTTATCACTCTAAGAGAATGTTAATTTATTAGTGAAACAACATATCAAAATATTCAGTGTTTAAATTTGGACTTCCCCAGACATTGTTTTTTTAATCATTAACTTATTTTTAAGCTCCAACTTATTTCTTTGATGAAGACTAGATTACTACTTTAAAAATAATTTTAAAAATTAATTAATTCTCTGAGTAAAAGAAAAGAAAAAAAGTCTGTGGAGACTCCATTTTCAATTCAGGATACTTTTTCAACCAAAATAGATGTTTCTTTTCTGAATGAGTGGTGAATAAAAACAAATTTAATAATAAAAAAAAAAAAGCCTTCTTTCAACTGTAGAACTTTTAGCTCCAACTTATTTCTTTGATGAAGACTAGATTACTACTTTAAAAATAATTTTAAAAATTAATTAATTCTCTGAGTAAAAGAAAAGAAAAAAAGTCTGTGGAGACTCCATTTTCAATTCAGGATACTTTTTCAACCAAAATAGATGTTTCTTTTCTGAATGAGTGGTGAATAAAAACAAATTTAATAATAAAAAAAAAAAAGCCTTCTTTCAACTGTAGAACTTTTGTTGTAGAAATTAAAGCACATTTGTTATAAACAAAAAAAAAAAAAAAGAATGTTTATTCATGTGAGAAATGGTCACAAAATTGGTAAGTAGAAAGTAGCTTCTAAAATAATATGTACTGTATGCTACCATTTATCAAATCTAAATATGAAGAAAAAAGGCTGAAAGGATATGTTAAAGGTGGTTATTATTTTTTCTTTTGGGCTTTTCTGTATTTTCCAAGTTCTACCCACTGTCCCCATATTACTTTTGTAAAACAAATAAGAACATATTTTAAAAAAGAAAACATTGCTCTATTTTCCCTAGGTTTGAACTTTCTTTGAGACAATGGATGAACAGGCATCTTTCAACGAGATGCTCCCACAAGGTTGTTCACTTACAACAATTTCCTGGATCAATGGTTTGTACTTATAGAGCTCCCACAGGAAAAGCCAGAACCCAGTGAATGCATGCCAGGAGTTAGCCATAACTGGTTTTTCTTCCTTTAAGTTAGCAGGCATGTTCTTCATAGCTCAATAGGGGATTTATAAGATGAGGTGATGGAGACCAGGTTCAGTTTGGGGGGCCCAGGTGAACACCACCAGGAGCCGCAGTAAACAGCATTTCCTTCACATTGGACACCTTTGGGAAATGCCGATGAAAGCCACCATCCTGTGCTTCACTGCTTCACAGTTTTATCCTTAAGGGTAGAATCCCTTACATGTGTTAAGCACATTATCTCACAGGCCCCACATTTTCTGCCTCAGGTAATTAGCATTTACAAATAGATAACATGTTGATAAGAATAAATGGAGTATGTTGGGATCACTCTTAGTGAAAATGCTTATTTGCTTTGAGCATTTCATTCATCTAGAACTTTGTCTATGAGAAATGTCAACCTAGAAAAGGAGAAAATACCCAGATTTATCTTTTTTTTAAGTTTTGATCTTTCTTGCTTTCTTGTGCTTCTTTGAAGCACAAGCTGGAATCAAGATTGCCAGGAGAAATATCAATAACCTCAGATATGCAGATGACACCACCCTTATGGCAGAAAGCGAAGAACTAAACAGGGGAAACAGTGTCAGACTTTATTTTGGGGGCTCCAAAATCACTGCAGATGGTGACTGCAGCCATCAAATTAAAAGACTCTTGCTCCTGGAAGAAAAGCCATGACCAACCTAGACAGCGTATCAAAAAGCAGAGGCATTACTTTGCCAACAAAGGTCTGTCTAGTCAAAGTTATGGTTTTTCCAGTAGTCATGTATGGATGTGGGAGTCATGTATGTGAGAGCTGGACAGAAACAGTGTCAGACTTTATTTTGGGGGCTCCAAAATCACTGCAGATGGTGACTGCAGCCATCAAATTAAAAGACTCTTGCTCCTGGAAGAAAAGCCATGACCAACCTAGACAGCGTATCAAAAAGCAGAGGCATTACTTTGCCAACAAAGGTCTGTCTAGTCAAAGTTATGGTTTTTCCAGTAGTCATGTATGGATGTGGGAGTCATGTATGTGAGAGCTGGACTATAAAGAAAGCTGAGCGCTGAAGAATTGCTGCTTTTGAACTGTGATGTTGGAGAAGATGCTTGAAAGTCCCTTGAACTGCAAGGAGATCTAACCAGTCCATCTTAAAGGAAGTCAGTCCTGAATATTCATTGGAAGGACTGATGCTGAAGCCAAAACTCCAATATGTTGGCCACCTGATGCGAAGAACTGACTCATTAGAAAAGCCCCTGATGCTGGGAGGGATTGGGGGTAGGAGGAGAAGGGGACGACAGAGGATGAGATGGCTGGATGGCATCACTGACTCGATGGACAGGAATTTGAGTAGGCTCTGGGAGTTGGTAATGGACAGGGAAGCCTGGCGTGCTGAAGTCCATGGAGTTGTAAAGAGTCAGNTTGGGGGTAGGAGGAGAAGGGGACGACAGAGGATGAGATGGCTGGATGGCATCACTGACTCGATGGACAGGAATTTGAGTAGGCTCTGGGAGTTGGTAATGGACAGGGAAGCCTGGCGTGCTGAAGTCCATGGAGTTGTAAAGAGTCAGACACAACTGTGTGACTGGAATGACTGAAAGTTTTGATGATGTTCAAAAATTTTCAAGATTTTAGTTTTCTCCTGCAATTTAAACACAGAAGCTTTAGGAGACCTCTTTTATACTATTATTCATTTATTTATTTTTGGCTGTGCTAGGTCTTTGTTGCTGTGCAGGTTTTTCTCTAGTTGAGGTGGACGGGGGCTACACTTCGTTGAGGTGCACGAGCTTCTCATTGCAGTGACTTCTCTTGTTTCAGAACCAAGCTCTAGCATTGCAGGCTTTGGAAGTTATGGCTCCCAGGCTCTAGGGCCCAGGCTCAGTAGTTGTGACACACAGGCTTAGTTGCTCGGCTGTATGTGGAATCTTCCCAGATCAGGGACCAAACCCATATCTCCTGCATTGGCAGGCAGATTCTTTACCACTGAGCCACCAGGGACGCCCAGAGACCTCTTTTTTAAATTTATTCTTAATTGGAGTATAATTGCTTTACAATATTGTATTGGTATGTACTAAACAGCTTGGAGAAGGCAATGGCAACCCACTCCAGTACTCTTGCCTGGAAGATCCCATGGATGGAGGAGACTGGTGGGCTGCAGTCATTGGGGTCTCAAAGAGTCGGACATGACTGAGCGACGTCACTTTCACTTTTCACTTTCATGCATTGGAGAAGGAAATGGCAAGGCAACCCACTCCAGTACTCTTGCCTGGAAGATCCCATGGATGGAGGAGACTGGTGGGCTGCAGTCATTGGGGTCTCAAAGAGTCGGACATGACTGAGCGACGTCACTTTCACTTTTCACTTTCATGCATTGGAGAAGGAAATGGCACCCCACTCCAGTGTTCTTGCCTGGAGAATCCCAGCGATGGGGGAGCCTGGTGGGCTGCCATCTCTGGGGTCTCACAGAGTTGGACACGACTGAAGCGACTTAGCAGTAGCAGACTTAGCAGCATACAACAGCTTTACTCTTAAAATTCAATTGCTAAGTCATATCTAGCTCTTTGCAACTTTATGGACTGAAGCACACCAGGCTTCTTTGTCCTCCACTATCTCCTGGAGTTTGCTCAACTTCATGTCCATTGAGTTGGTGATGCCATCCCAACTGTCTCATCCTCTGCTGCCCTCTTCTCATTTTGCCTTCTATCTTTCCCAGCATCAAGATCTTTTCCAATGAGTCACATCAAGTGACCAAAGTATTGGAGCTTCAGCATCAGTCCTTCCAATATTCATTATTCAGGTTGATTTCCTTTAGGATTGACTGGGTTGATCTCCTTGTAGTGCAAAGAACTCTCAAGAATCAGCTGTATGTATACATTATATCCCCTCTCCTCATGCTCCCCGCCCACACACACCCATATCTCACTCTTCTAGATGGTCACGGAGCCCCCTGTGTTGTATAGCAGCTACCCACTACCTATCTATTTTACACATGGTAGTGTGGAAGATCTTTTTAAGGGGAAAAATCCTTCTAGTGTTTCAAAAGAGCCAAGATCTTGATAGCTTTGTAATATCAAAACACTTCTTTCTCATACCAATATTCCTCTCTGCTAACACTTCAGAGTTTTACTTCTAAAGGCTTTCTAAGAAAGGCAGTGGAACCTGGCATTTGGAGGTTTGTCACTGAGACTCCCGGGAAGCTGGGCTTCTTGATAAATTGCAGCTACCATAATCTTGGACTTAAGGGGATCTTCACCAGCTTAGCCACCCTGACTGTCTCCACATGCTTAATCTTAGTATCAAAACTAAAATAATTTTTTCTAGACTAGAAAAGGGCACAAACTTTGGAGGCAGATAGATCTAGATTCTACATTTTATTCCCTTTGCTAGTATTGTATTAGTTGTGATCATGGCTCAGCAGTGAAAGTGATGATCCCTGGGAGAAAAGCATCAGTAAGGGCTGCACCATGGGGCCAGCAGAGTCCAGTCATCAACCAGTGAGCTCCTGACCTCACCATCTCTCCTTGCCATTGAAAATCATTCTCAAAAATGATTTGATTTCATCTTCTGGTTTTGCCTGTCTCTGAATCATTCTCCCAAACATCCCCATACACTTTCTCACATCACGCTCAGCCTTGATTTACTCAGGTGCAGGGTGGGAAGACAAAAACCCAGCTTACTCAGTGGCTGAGAAGATTAAATGTGGCTCATGCTCATCTCTCCAGCTACCACTCTCCCTTCCTCTTCCTCTTCCCACTCCACCTCATAGGTCTTGCCTTTGCCTGGATGTTCTCACTACTTCTCTTGCTTGGCTAACTCCCACTCAGATTAGAAACCACCTCCTCCACAAAAATCTCTGGAACAACCCCCTACAATCACCATTACCATGACTGGATTAGAAGTTGACTTTCAAGCTTCTGCAGCTGGCCTGTGGTGGCACTGAGCATACAGGATTCTGTTTGGCTCCCCGTCTCCCCCATTCTGTCTTCTAAATGATGGTAAGTCCTCTATTTTGTGCATTACTGTAGCTCTAGGATCTATGGTGCCAGCTACAAGGTAGACGATCTATAAAAAGAATTCCACAGTTGACATAACTCCTTGGCTGAGAGATCCAAATGGTCAGGCTATCTCCCTGACATAGACACTCTCTGGAAGCTGAACCCAAAGAGGAAATGAGCAGTGGGAAATAAAGGACCATTGCCTTTTCACATTTCTGCCTGTTTTAGAGGGTGTGTGGGGGCTTCCCCGGTGACTCAGTGGTAAAGACTCTGCCTGCCAATGCAGGAAACAGGGGTTCGACCCCTGATCTGAGAAGACCTCACATGCCGAGGAGCAACTAAGCCCACGTGCCACAAGCGTAGAGCCTGTGTTCTAGAGCCTGCAGCCGCCAGGCTGAAGCCCGCGGGCCCTGGAGCCTGTGCCCTTGCAGGCGAAGCCACTGCAGCGAGCAGCCGCAGCTAGAGAGCAGCCCCTGCCTGCCACAGCCAGAGAAAAGCCCACGTGGCACAACCAAAACAGAAACAGGTAAAGTTTAAAAAGGTGCATGGGTCCCGGGTTTTTAAAAAGGTTATCTTCCTCCAACGAGCAAGGCCGTTTCTCGATGAAAGACGCAGACGTGTCAGGTAATGCAAGAGAGCTACGTGTTGCCTTCCGTGTCACTGTGATGACCATCTTTTGTACCTTATCACCTTTGATCCTCAAGGGGGTTCTGGGAGGCCCCTTTATTGTCCTTAATAAAAATGAAGCGACTGGCACAGGACCACACAGGATAAATTTGGAAAAGAAGGTCAAGTCAGGCTCCACTGGTTCTAAATCCATCTTTTCCCATCTCCTGTACAGCTGCAGAGAAACAGGAACACTCCGCCCCTCCCGTTTTCCTCTGCTCTCAGAGCTCTCACAGCAGACATTATAAAGATTATTTGACTTTGACAGATAGATGACAAATGAGACGTGAGGATCTGAAAGATGGTGTGGCCCATTCAAAGCTTATCTGTGTTTGCTGTTTCAGTCATCTGAAGTTAAAGGCTTTGTTTTCACTCACATCATGAGAAATCAAATAACCTTGTTCTAGCCTTTCTTGGTAATTGCGTGTCTGTAGCAATGCCTTTGAGAGGCCAATAATTTCCTCTGTAAGTATGCTCCCTCTGGGCAGTGCCTTCCACTGTAGGGTACAAAACTGTTAGGGTCCCATTTAATGTCATTTAAATGCCACCATGGGGACTTCCTTGGTGGTCCAGTGGCTAAGGTTCCTTGCTCCCAGTGCAGGGGGCCCAGGTTCAGTCCGTGGCTAGGGAACTAGGTCCCAAACGATCTCACATGCTACAGTGATGATCAAAGACCCCATGTGCTGCAACTAAGATCCAGCACAGCCCAATAAATAAATATTAAAAAATAAATCTCCTTGTGCTACAATTAAAAACTTTAAATAAACTGTGGGCTCTCACAGGGAAGTGACACCTTACCTTTCAACTCTCACCTTCCGCTCCCTGGAGTATCAGATAATTCCTGTCCACACCTAACATTCTGCTCGATGACCAGAGGGACCAAAATGCCATCGCTCCCCAGAGTCAGTCACACTGATGTCCAGTGGTAGTGTGTGAATGATGGACAGGTCTATTAGAGGCTCTCTCCTGGGAAGAATTCCAGACAGTGGGACAGTGGGGGGTAGGTAAGGATTAGAGACCCTGAGGACTTAGTCCTGGCTAAGCCATCATCTGCCACTTGGATCTATCCCAGCCGACAATTCCAGTCTCTGTCTTGGACATTTGGCTCTGGTGCCTGGAGAACAAGACGGTCAAAGCTGGCCACATGCCCATGTTCTTTATAGAGCACGTGTGAGGCTCTCCCCTCCGGGGACCGTAGCCAGGTCAGAGCCTCCTCCCTGCAGACAGATCAGCTTAACTCACCTCCTAGTTGTAAGCAAATTAGATGATCACTTATGAACTGGGATGATAATAACATCCTAAAAAGATGAACTAATTATTATAATGAGAGAGCTGTCAAAATAATACCCGTGTTTATTTAGTATCTGTCATTTGAAGAATATGGGGTGAGCCATTGCTGTCACTTCATGAATCCTCCCTACATGTTTATGAGGGAAAAAAAAGTAGAGGTCACTCAGGAAGAATCACTGTAGAAGGAGGAGGGCTGAAAATGTGATGATTTGGGTCTCAAAGATGGGTGGGCAGTCCCAGGAAGGAAGATGCCCACCTGCTCTTTCCCCGCTGAGCGTTTATTTGCTCAGCCCTCCCTGCTGCCCTGAGCTTCCTCATTTATGTACATTTTTTGTCTTCTTTTGCAATTACTCCAGGCCCTAGTTTCCCAAAGCATGTCCTGGTGTATATTCAGTTCAGTTCAGTTCAGTCACTCAGTTGTGTCCAACTCTTTGCGACCCCATGAATCGCAGCATGCCAGGCCTCCCTGTTCATCACCATCCCCCGGAGTTCACTCAGACTCACATCCATCGAGTCTGTGATGCCATCCAGCCATCTCATCCTTGGTTGTCCCCTTCTCCTCCTGCCCCCAATCCCTTCCAGCACCAGAGTCTTCTCCAATGAGTCAACGCTTCTCATGAGGTGGCCAAAGTACTGGAGTTTCAGCTTTAGCATCATGCCTTCCAAAGATATCCCAGGGTTGATCTCCTTCAGGATGGACTGGTTGGATCTCTTTGCAGTCCAAGGGACTCTCAAGAGTCTTCTCCAACACCACAGTTAAAAAGCATCAATTCTTTGGCGCTCAGCCTTCTTCACAGTTCAACTCTCACATCCATACATGACCACAGGAAAAACCATAGCCTTGACTAGATGGACCTTAGTCAGCAAAGTAATGTCTCTGCTTTTGAATATACTATCTAGGTTGGTCATAACTTTTCTTCCAAAGAGTAAGCGTCTTTTAATTTCATGGCTGCAATCACCATCTGCAGTCATTTTGGAGCCCCCCAAAATAAAGTCTGACACTGTTTCCACTGTTTCCCCATCTATTTNCGGGAGTCGTAACCACTGGACCACCAGGGAAATCCCTCTAAAGCTCTTAATATGCTAATATGCTTGGTGAATGTCCCAGAGGAGTATGTATGTGTGTGCGTATTAGGTTCAACTATCTGAAACCCCTCTTTCAGAGGTCAAGAACAATTCAACACTGGCAATTGCAAGTAGCCCAACTTAAGAGTACTCAGCACTTTCCATCTTGTTTGACTACAGAACTCTTGTGGGGAAATTTTTTGCAATATCTTTGTCCTCAGAGCCCCCTTTGGGAGCCACTGTTTTAAGTACTTAATATAGAGAGTGTTAGGTGCTTGAATGGTGCATGTTGCTTGGACCCCAATATGCTCACGTGTAACAGGATAATGGATTGAGCAGAATGGGAAGCAAGCAGATGTCGGAATCCTGTCAGGCCTTGGGGTTGAGTTTCTGGGAAGGTGGCCCAGTATGGCACTTCCCAACCTAATAAACTGGGAGCCACTGTTTTAAGTACTTAATATAGAGAGTGTTAGGTGCTTGAATGGTGCATGTTGCTTGGACCCCAATATGCTCACGTGTAACAGGATAATGGATTGAGCAGAATGGGAAGCAAGCAGATGTCGGAATCCTGTCAGGCCTTGGGGTTGAGTTTCTGGGAAGGTGGCCCAGTATGGCACTTCCCAACCTAATAAACATGCAGAAAGGCACATTACTGTATAGAGTCACAACTGCTGCTGTATTAAGGTGTAAGGATTTTTTTTTTAACTGTTAAAGTGCTTTAAAACATTTAGCTTTAATACATAAAGGCTCAGTGGAAGAAGCAGAATATGAAAGGGTACACACTGTATTACTATGTAAAAATGATTTACTGTTGGGCTTACAAAGGGCAAGAACAACAACAACAAAATAGTCATTTATAGTAATAGAACTATGGATGATCTTCTGTTTCCTTTTAAAAGAGAAATTCCTCAATGTTATTCTACTGTTTCACAGAAAAAAAAAGAAAAACCCAAACAAACAAAAATTATACCAGTTACTCCTTAGGCTTTGAGTCAACACCAGAATGTCTTCGGAGAAAGTCCCAACACGCCCCCTCTCCATTCTTTCCAGATGGGAAGGTGGAATCAAGGAGAAGAGGACCTTCCAGCCAGAACTTTAGTCAGTCATGTCCCACTGGCTCCATCACTTACCTTAACAGCCCTTCTGCCTCCACATCCAGACCAAGAATCAGCCCACCCACACAGATCCCCAAGTCTACAAGCATTCTAATACCCAATGGCTATTTTCTAACATCTGCATTTAAATTGTTTTTGACAGGATCCTATTAGCAACACTCTTGATAAATGATGATGAGCTTTCTCAGCAGGGCCTCAAAACCCTGTTGAATCTCCAGGTTTCAGAAATATGGTACATTTGTAGCAAGAAAGGGAAATAGCCGAAAACATTCCTACCGTAAGCACACGGTTATTGCTACAGCATGGAGTGCATGGATTTTGTGGGCTGAGAACCTCGCTCGCATTTTTGAGGTGTGTCCATGGGACAATGTCTTTCTCGTCTTGCTTATGATGCTGCCCTAACAGCCCCTCAGCTACCTTTTGGCAAGAGGGTAAGGCTGTTGCTGAGGGCTTTCCCCACAGCTCAGTGGTAAAGACTTCACCTGTGCTGCAGGAGACATGGGCTCAACCCCTGGATCAGGAAGAGCCTCTGGAGAAGGAAATGGGTAACGCGCTCCAGTATTCCTGCCTGAGAAATCCCGAGGACAGAGGAGCCTGGCAGGCTACGTATAGCCCATAGGGTTGCAAAGAGTCAGACACAGCTGAGTGACTGAGCGCGCGCCCAGGCAGTTGTCGGTGCCAAGGGGCCCCTCTGTGCAGGTCTGCAGGCCTGTGGGAGAGACTTTCGGGGCATCCCCAGGGCTTGGCAGGGAACACTTCTAAGTAAGGGACATTCGGAAGTCCTGCTTCCTCTCCCTGTCGCACTCTGACCCTAGGCAAGAAGCCATAAGCAAGCCCACCCCCAGCACCCCCCGGATGCCATCCTAGAGGATATGGTGTGAGTAATTGCCAGGAGGCAGAGCCCCTCCACAGGGAAGTGTCCACAGAGCGGGGCCCAGTGGACCCACCTTTGTCCACAGTCAAAGGTGGCTGTGGCAGGGGCTTCAGACTTGGATAGCTCTTGCTGAATTGCCGTGACCATATGTTAAGGTCTTTGGACAAAGACCCCCTGACTTACGGCCATCAGAATAACATCACAACTTTCCCATCAACTGACTTCTCTCTTAGCTGTGAAGAGAATCACCAAGACTTGGATCCTCATCAAAAAAAGTGGAGACAGAGGAAGAGGATAGGATGCTGCTTCCTTGGACAGGTCAGCTTCTTGACTGAAATAATTCCTCTTTCACATCCATCCTGCTGTGGGGCTTCCACCAGGACTTGTCTGGAAACCTAACCCCAGGCTTCAAGGCTTCCAGTCCAGGCTCCTCCGAGGTCTGAAAGCTCCCTCCCAAAGGGCACTTGGTAGTACACAGCTTATCCTTCCCTCGTCTCATAGGACTTTACCCTGACCCTGAAGTTCTAAAGGGTAATTGTCCCCACAATTTTATATTCTGTTCCTGAACCCCAAGGCTTTTTGGCAAAAAGTACAGTCAATCATAAAATGCATAAAATGAGTGAAAGGCTTTCTCCGCATTCCAGAAGTGGGTTTTCTGGAGGCAGAGTGCAGTGGTTTTGAGCTGTGTGGGCAGCAGAGGAGAGTAGCTACCACCAGGCCAGGCATAGAGAGGCAGAGGGCAACCCTAGGAGGTGGGACCAGTGCCTCTGGGGGAGAGGGAGAGGGTAGCGTCGTGGAAAGCACAGAACAAAGTATTTCAAGAAGGAGGTCATGAGACATTGTGTGTTGAATACTGATGTGAATTAGATTTGGCAATGTGGAGGTCACTAGAGACACTGACAGTAGCAATGTCTACAAAACCTCAGTGGAGTAGGTTGAGGAGAGAACAGTAATAGAACCCATGGTTTACACTCTCTGCCAAGTGCTTTACAGGCATCAACTCAGAAATTTCTCATAATCTTACAGTGTAGATTCTAACGTCATGCCCATTTTACAAGTGAGCACCTCCTGCCCATAAAGGATAGAGAACCTGCCCAGGGCCACACAGCTGGAAAGTGGTGGAGCTGGGATTGCATCCCAGCCTCCCGGGCCAGGGTCCAGTCTGGGAGCTGCCCCCTGACGCTGCCTCTATAACACCTGCAAATCATAAGATCACTAACTTTGAGCATCTTTCAACAAGTTTTCTGTGAAGGGAAAAGAGAGGCGATGGGAGCTGGAAAGGTCTTAGGGCTGACTCTCAGGACTTTTCTTTTAAGCTAGAAACACTGATGTGCAGGTGGCATGCTGACATGGATACTGCAGGAGCAGAGGAGAGGTGAGGGTGCTGGCTAGATGAGGAAAGAGGAGACAGACCCAGGCAGCAGAGGCCTCGCCCTTTGCTTGGAGCTGGGCTCATCCCCTGGTGCCAGCAGGGGAGGAAGAGAGAAAGGGTGCAGACGAGTGCGGCAGGCAGCTGGAGAAGAGAAAAGGTGGAGGAGTCAGAAGTCTGATGAGTCCCATTTCCTTGGTAAACGATAAAGCAAGATTATCATCTGAGACCGGGGACGGAGGGCAGGGTGGAGGAGGCTTGCAGGAGGCCTGAGGGGAGGAGAGAGGCATGAAATGGCCTTTTGGGAGGTGAGGAGCGAGGAGAACGCAATGAAGAGCCAAGACAGGAAGCAAAGAGACAATTCAATACCCCGGCACTTTACGGATGCTCTGTTTCTCCAATCTTTCATGCTTTTTCTTCTATGAAATTTCTCATTCTAAATCTGCAGAGAAAGAAAGAGAGGAAACTGCCGGCCCTTTCTCCCATTACTGCTGTGCTGGGAGTGGCGGGAATACATTTGAAAGTGATGTGATAGTAAATCCGAAACACTCCAGGCAGAGGGCTGGGGATTGTGGAAAGCCAGCATAAAGAGAAATATGACCTGGCTTTCTTACCTGCAGCACTCCACCCCTGTCAAGAAACCATACTGACTGTGGAGCGAGAGTGCCCACCCCCGGCAGCCAAGCGCTTTCCCGAATCTCACAGAGCAAGGATAGAGAAGAAGGTATCTCAAGGCCACTGAAATCCCAGAAGAATCTGGACACAGAGGACCCTTAGGCCGAGCTGCTACTTTAGGACTGGTTATTTCTCTGCCTCCCTCTGAGTCACTTTGTTATTCTGTAAAAACAATAAGAGGGGATCATTGAATAAGGGTGTCTAATACATACAGCACTATCTACTAACTATGAGCAAGGTGCTGCTCTGAACTCTTTTTATGTATCAACTCATTTAGTCTTCACAACAACTGTGAGGTTGATACGATTATTAACTCCAATTTACTGAGGGAATGAAGACACAGAGAGGTTAAGTAACTTACTTGGGGTCACTCACCTAGAGGAAAGCTGGAATATGAACACAGGTGAGGCTAACTAGCACCAACATTTCCACTTCTTCCTACGTCAAAGGTAATTATGGGTGAAGCTTTGGTCTCTTAGATCCTTCATGTTTGGGTAGATTGTGGTCAGTTGGGATCTAACAGTTTTTAGCTAGGGTCACGGGGCAATACGGAATCATTGAAAGAGCATCGTTCTACCCATTTNCACAGGTGAGGCTAACTAGCACCAACATTATTTCCACTTCTTCCTACGTCAAAGGTAATTATGGGTGAAGCTTTGATCTCTTAGATCCTTGATGTTTGGGTAGATTGTGGTCAGTTGGGATCTAACAGTTTTTAGCTAGGGTCACGGGGCAATACGGAATCATTGAAAGAGCATCGTTCTACCCATTTTTAACTGCATAACCTTAAGGCAAGTTGCCAGTTTATTTTTATTATCCCAGCAATAAAATGAGGGGTGTACTGACTTTCTAAATTTTTAGGCTCTGAAAGGATATAATTTTTACCAAGTTTCAACCACTTCTTACTCCTGCACTTGCTCATCTAGAGTAGCCACCTGGAAGAACACAGACCCAAGGCTGACAAATCACAGGCCCCAGGCTATTCTGGGCCCAGCACCCTCCTCGGCTGGTTGAGAACTCTAGTGTCCTGGTGGTCTCTGGTCTCTGAGGAGTTTTGTGGGTGATGAGCTGAGTTCTGCTTCTAGTGGCAGGAGATGAGGCAGAACTGATTACAAAGATAATTTTCTAATCAAAGTCAGTATAGAGGTCTAGGTAGGAACTTGTTGGTTCTGCCATTGGCTGACCAGGGGGACATTGTGCATTCATCTTAATTCAACATTTGCTTCTTTGAAATGGAGATAACTAGGAGTATGGGGTGGTTTAGTTAATTAACCATTATCTGGTGCTTGGTCATAGCTCTGGAGCTCCAGTGGCCCACTGAAGGCTGTGGCTCAGTCCCTGAGCAGTGCCTTATGGGAAGACTTAGACACTGAGCTTGTACACACAAGGACCTTCCAGACTCACCTCAGCTCCCTTAATACTTAATACTGGCAGAGCCAGACAGTTATTCTAAACCTTGGCCATCCTCAGGTTTGCAGAAGAATTGTCTCAGACTCATAGATAACAGAAGTAGGGTGGGCTTTTTTTTTTTTTTTCAAAACAAGAAGCTGAAAAACTCTGACTATTCCCAGAGTGTTGCTAGTGACCTGTCTTTAAGAAACCCCAGTAGCAACTTATCCAAAGTATGCTAGAATGCATATGTCATAGCCATGTATCAGCACTGTAGAGGGATTTGCAGATAAAGACTCTAGCAATAGCTCTTAGGATGTGCCAGGCACAGAACTGTCACATGTCATTCACACAACTCTAGGGGTTAGGTTCTATTATCAGCCCATTTCACAGGTAGGTAAATTGAGGCCCACAGAACTCAAGGTGGCACACAGATTTGAACTCAGGCAGTGTGATTCCAGAGCCTAGAGGGGTAGCTGTGGAGCTACACTGTCTCTCTACAACAAGAGACAAGACAAAGGCCAGGCCTTTGAGAAGCCAACCCCACAGAGGGAAGGAAATGGGCACAGGAACAGACATTTATCAACATGGCCAACCACGAACATATAAGGAACAATTAATTGCAACTGGAAAGGCCTGGGAAAGCAAACTCTGGAAGATGGTGATGGACAGGGAAGCCTGGTGTGCTACAGTCCGTGGGGTTGTAAAGAGCTGGACATGACTGCGTGAGCAGCAACAAGAAAGCCCAGGAAGACGTCACAGTGGCTGTGGCATTGAGCTGAATGCTGAGGGAAAGTGGTGGCCTCGCAGCAGGTGGAGACGGGGAGAAAGCCCACGTCTGCGGTGCGTGGGAACACAGGCACCTCCTGTTTAAATCTTCAGTGTGCCGTCTCTCTCTTTTTCCAACTCTCTATTTGGCTCAGGAGGATGGGCCCAGAAGGGCCCCAAAGTCTCGGGTTTTTTAGGCTCAGAGGGTCTGAAACTCAGAGGGCCCCTCTTTTCATATCTTGATGGGTTTCAAGTGTCATCATGGCCTGTGATGAGATCCTCCCCAGTCAGGCCTTGGTAAGATTTTCTCAGTAGGCAAACTTGTTATGTTGCCAAGCACTACGTTGTCTGGCCATCAAAGTCTGGTATGCCTGAGCCAGCCACCAGCCTGGAAACTTGTGGGGAATGGGGAACCGAGCTTTCGGAACAAAGTTTCCTGAGCCTCCTTGTTCTAGCCTCCCTCATCCTCTGTTTCGTCCATCTTCCTCTGGGAGAAAGACATGTCTGACATGTCCTCCTTCCTTTGACTTGTCTTCATCAATCCCACTGAGGCTGGTGATTTTCCCCAATCTTAGATGCTTCAAAGAACTCCCTTCAGATAGAAGAGACAGAATGGGATAGATGACGGTTCCAGGGAGAAGGAAGGAAGGAAGAGAGGGTGGGAGGAAGAAGAGAAGGAAGGGCCGGGGAGAGGAGGGAAGAAGGAGAGCAGAGTGACAATTTGAAATCCATGCTAACTGGGCCTCACTTGGACTTCAGCTTGCGTCTCTGCTTTCTGGAAGGAGAGCAATCAGATGCTAGAGCTATTTGATCTTCTCCGTTCACTGCTCATGCTCAATGCACCCAGGAAAATAGACTCAAAGGATCCTTGCCTTTTTCTGGTCTCATTTGGACTCAGGAGCTACTTGACAGTGTGTCCTCATTTTCTGTGCAAAGCCACATGAGTTCTGCTAAATGCCACATAGGCCATATTCTTGTCTGGATTGGATCTTCCGACCAGCGCCAGGCCGGTGTGACACGCCCTCCAGCCCTGGGTGCTCCATGAAACTGCTCTGTTGCCATCCACGAGACCCTCAGTCCTGGTCTTCATCCTGCCCCCCCCACCGTTTGCCCCCAGCTCTTTCTGACTCACCTTCCTCTGCTCTCCCTTAAACATGGGTGTTCTTCAGCTCCCCATGCCCAGCCCCTGGCTCCTATCCTTCTACGGGCTCTCTTTCGAAGACATTCCAGGGGACTACTTCCTGCCTCCTACTTTTGAATCTCACACTGACATCTCCTGCCCTGGCTTCTCCCAGTTTCAGCCTCAAGGCTTCCGCTGTCCACTGAGCATCACCACCTAAGGTTCCCAGGGAGACCTTAAATTCAACACGTGCCAAAGTTAACTAACTCTCATCTCTCGTCTCTGTTTCCCACCTCACTGTACCTAATCCAGGAACATGGGGGGGCATTCCAGGCTCCAACCTTCTCATCCATTCCTATTCTGTACCATCCTCCATTCATTTACCAAATACCACCAATTTGAAGTCCTAAATGTATCTTGACTAGGTTTCCTTTCTCTGGACCTCAGTTACCATTCTCAACTTCAGGTCCTTATCTTCCTTACCTATTTCCCTACCAATCTGTCCTCATATTCATCCTCTATGCTGCCTCGGGAATAACCTGCCTAAGATGAAAAACACCAAATTTCCCCTGCGAGACCTATGATGGCTCCTCATCACCCACACCAAATTCCCAGCTGAGTCTGCTAGATGAAGGCCCAGCATGACCTGACTCAGCCTCTTCAGCCTCGTCTCAGCACTCCCTGCCTCAAACTTCAGGCTCTGTTGATGATGCAGAGTAGCTTATAGCTTTCCAACACCTCACACTGCTTCATGAGTGTGTCCACTCTCCTGCCCAGCTCTATCCCCTCTGCCCAGAGGGCCCTTCCCATCCTTCTTCACCGGGATCATGCTAATCAATGCTCAACACTTAGCCCAGCCATCACCTGGCTCAGGAAACCTCCAAATTCTTAAGTTAGGGAAGTGCTCCAGTTTCACTCTGCTCCATTGTCCCATGGCTTATCGACAGAAGGCTGTAATTGTCTGTTTGGGAGTCTTTCTTTCCCATTAACCTAAAATCTTTTCAGTGTTTTAACTGCCCTTGACCTAGTGCCTCACGCAGTGCTTGGCCTATAGTAGGTGCTCTCTTAATACTGTCAACTGAATGTAAGCCCTTTAGAGAAGGGATCACCACTGCTCCATCCATGGATTCCTAAGGGGAGTGCACGCATGTCAATCGTGTCTGACTCTTTGTGACCCCATGGCTCCTCTGTCCATGGAATTTTCCAAGCGAAAATACTGGAGCAGGTTAACATTTCCTATTCCAGGGGATCTTCCTGACCCAGGGATCGAACCCAAACTCCTATGATGCTGCCCTAACAGCCCCTCAGCTACCTTTTGGCAAGAGGGTAAGGCTGTTGCTGAGGGCTTTCCCCACAGCTCAGTGGTAAAGACTTCACCTGTGCTGCAGGAGACATGGGCTCAACCCCTGGATCAGGAAGAGCCTCTGGAGAAGGAAATGGGTAACGCGCTCCAGTATTCCTGCCTGAGAAATCCCGAGGACAGAGGAGCCTGGCAGGCTACGTATAGCCCATAGGGTTGCAAAGAGTCAGACACAGCTGAGTGACTGAGCGCGCGCCCAGGCAGTTGTCGGTGCCAAGGGGCCCCTCTGTGCAGGTCTGCAGGCCTGTGGGAGAGACTTTCGGGGCATCCCCAGGGCTTGGCAGGGAACACTTCTAAGTAAGGGACATTCGGAAGTCCTGCTTCCTCTCCCTGTCGCACTCTGACCCTAGGCAAGAAGCCATAAGCAAGCCCACCCCCAGCACCCCCCGGATGCCATCCTAGAGGATATGGTGTGAGTAATTGCCAGGAGGCAGAGCCCCTCCACAGGGAAGTGTCCACAGAGCGGGGCCCAGTGGACCCACCTTTGTCCACAGTCAAAGGTGGCTGTGGCAGGGGCTTCAGACTTGGATAGCTCTTGCTGAATTGCCGTGACCATATGTTAAGGTCTTTGGACAAAGACCCCCTGACTTACGGCCATCAGAATAACATCACAACTTTCCCATCAACTGACTTCTCTCTTAGCTGTGAAGAGAATCACCAAGACTTGGATCCTCATCAAAAAAAGTGGAGACAGAGGAAGAGGATAGGATGCTGCTTCCTTGGACAGGTCAGCTTCTTGACTGAAATAATTCCTCTTTCACATCCATCCTGCTGTGGGGCTTCCACCAGGACCTGTCTGGAAACCTAACCCCAGGCTTCAAGGCTTCCAGTCCAGGCTCCTCCGAGGTCTGAAAGCTCCCTCCCAAAGGGCACTTGGTAGTACACAGCTTATCCTTCCCTCGTCTCATAGGACTTTACCCTGACCCTGAAGTTCTAAAGGGTAATTGTCCCCACAATTTTATATTCTGTTCCTGAACCCCAAGGCTTTTTGGCAAAAAGTACAGTCAATCATAAAATGCATAAAATGAGTGAAAGGCTTTCTCCGCATTCCAGAGGTGGGTTTTCTGGAGGCAGAGTGCAGTGGTTTTGAGTTGTGTGGGCAGCAGAGGAGAGTAGCTACCACCAGGCCAGGCATAGAGAGGCAGAGGGCAACCCTAGGAGGTGGGACCAGTGCCTCTGGGGGAGAGGGAGAGGGTAGCGTCGTGGAAAGCACAGAACAAAGTATTTCAAGAAGGAGGTCATGAGACATTGTGTGTTGAATACTGATGTGAATTAGATTTGGCAATGTGGAGGTCACTAGAGACACTGACAGTAGCAATGTCTACAAAACCTCAGTGGAGTAGGTTGAGGAGAGAACAGTAATAGAACCCATGGTTTACACTCTCTGCCAAGTGCTTTACAGGCATCAACTCAGAAATTTCTCATAATCTTACAGTGTAGATTCTAACGTCATGCCCATTTTACAAGTGAGCACCTCCTGCCCATAAAGGATAGAGAACCTGCCCAGGGCCACACAGCTGGAAAGTGGTGGAGCTGGGATTGCATCCCAGCCTCCCGGGCCAGGGTCCAGTCTGGGAGCTGCCCCCTGACGCTGCCTCTATAACACCTGCAAATCATAAGATCACTAACTTTGAGCATCTTTCAACAAGTTTTCTGTGAAGGGAAAAGAGAGGCGATGGGAGCTGGAAAGGTCTTAGGGCTGACTCTCAGGACTTTTCTTTTAAGCTAGAAACACTGATGTGCAGGTGGCATGCTGACATGGATACTGCAGGAGCAGAGGAGAGGTGAGGGTGCTGGCTAGATGAGGAAAGAGGAGACAGACCCAGGCAGCAGAGGCCTCGCCCTTTGCTTGGAGCTGGGCTCATCCCCTGGTGCCAGCAGGGGAGGAAGAGAGAAAGGGTGCAGACGAATGCGGCAGGCAGCTGGAGAAGAGAAAAGGTGGAGGAGTCAGAAGTCTGATGAGTCCCATTTCCTTGGTAAACGATAAAGCAAGATCATCATCTGAGACCGGGGACGGAGGGCAGGGTGGAGGAGGCTTGCAGGAGGCCTGAGGGGAGGAGAGAGGCATGAAATGGCCTTTTGGGAGGTGAGGAGCGAGGAGAACGCAATGAAGAACCAAGACAGGAAGCAAAGAGACAATTCAATACCCCGGCACTTTACGGACGCTCTGTTTCTCCAATCTTTCATGCTTTTTCTTCTATGAAATTTCTCATTCTAAATCTGCAGAGAAAGAAAGAGAGGAAACTGCCGGCCCTTTCTCCCATTACTGCTGTGCTGGGAGTGGCGGGAATACATTTGAAAGTGATGTGATAGTAAATCCGAAACACTCCAGGCAGAGGGCTGGGGATTGTGGAAAGCCAGCATAAAGAGAAATATGACCTGGCTTTCTTACCTGCAGCACTCCACCCCTGTCAAGAAACCATACTGACTGTGGAGCGAGAGTGCCCACCCCCGGCAGCCGAGCGCTTTCCCGAATCTCACAGAGCAAGGATAGAGAAGAAGGTATCTCAAGGCCACTGAAATCCCAGAAGAATCTGGACACAGAGGACCCTTAGGCCGAGCTGCTACTTTAGGACTGGTTATTTCTCTGCCTCCCTCTGAGTCACTTTGTTATTCTGTAAAAACAATAAGAGGGGATCATTGAATAAGGGTGTCTAATATATACAGCACTGTCTACTAACTATGAGCAAGGTGCTGCTCTGAACTCTTTTTATGTATCAACTCATTTAGTCTTCACAACAATTGTGAGGTTGATACGATTATTAACTCCAATTTACTGAGGGAATGAAGACACAGAGAGGTTAAGTAACTTACTTGGGGTCACTCACCTAGAGGAAAGCTGGAATATGAACACAGGTGAGGCTAACTAGCACCAACATTATTTCCACTTCTTCCTACGTCAAAGGTAATTATGGGTGAAGCTTTGATCTCTTAGATCCTTGATGTTTGGGTAGATTGTGGTCAGTTGGGATCTAACAGTTTTTAGCTAGGGTCACGGGGCAATACGGAATCATTGAAAGAGCATCGTTCTACCCATTTTTAACTGCATAACCTTAAGGCAAGTTGCCAGTTTATTTTTATTATCCCAGCAATAAAATGAGGGGTGTACTGACTTTCTAAATTTTTAGGCTCTGAAAGGATATAATTTTTACCAAGTTTCAACCACTTCTTACTCCTGCACTTGCTCATCTAGAGTAGCCACCTGGAAGAACACAGACCCAAGGCTGACAAATCACAGGCCCCAGGCTATTCTGGGCCCAGCACCCTCCTCGGCTGGTTGAGAACTCTAGTGTCCTGGTGGTCTCTGGTCTCTGAGGAGTTTTGTGGGTGATGAGCTGAGTTCTGCTTCTAGTGGCAGGAGATGAGGCAGAACTGATTACAAAGATAATTTTCTAATCAAAGTCAGTATAGAGGTCTAGGTAGGAACTTGTTGGTTCTGCCATTGGCTGACCAGGGGGACATTGTGCATTCATCTTAATTCAACATTTGCTTCTTTGAAATGGAGATAACTAGGAGTATGGGGTGGTTTAGTTAATTAACCATTATCTGGTGCTTGGTCATAGCTCTGGAGCTCCAGTGGCCCACTGAAGGCTGTGGCTCAGTCCCTGAGCAGTGCCTTATGGGAAGACTTAGACACTGAGCTTGTACACACAAGGACCTTCCAGACTCACCTCAGCTCCCTTAATACTTAATACTGGCAGAGCCAGACAGTTATTCTAAACCTTGGCCATCCTCAGGTTTGCAGAAGAATTGTCTCAGACTCATAGATAACAGAAGTAGGGTGGGCTTTTTTTTTTTTTTTCAAAACAAGAAGCTGAAAAACTCTGACTATTCCCAGAGTGTTGCTAGTGACCTGTCTTTAAGAAACCCCAGTAGCAACTTATCCAAAGTATGCTAGAATGCATATGTCATAGCCATGTATCAGCACTGTAGAGGGATTTGCAGATAAAGACTCTAGCAATAGCTCTTAGGATGTGCCAGGCACAGAACTGTCACATGTCATTCACACAACTCTAGGGGTTAGGTTCTATTATCAGCCCATTTCACAGGTAGGTAAATTGAGGCCCACAGAACTCAAGGTGGCACACAGATTTGAACTCAGGTAGTGTGATTCCAGAGCCTAGAGGGGTAGCTGTGGAGCTACACTGTCTCTCTACAACAAGAGACAAGACAAAGGCCAGGCCTTTGAGAAGCCAACCCCACAGAGGGAAGGAAATGGGCACAGGAACAGACATTTATCAACATGGCCAACCACGAACATATAAGGAACAATTAATTGCAACTGGAAAGGCCTGGGAAAGCAAACTCTGGAAGATGGTGATGGACAGGGAAGCCTGGTGTGCTACAGTCCGTGGGGTTGTAAAGAGCTGGACATGACTGCGTGAGCAGCAACAAGAAAGCCCAGGAAGACGTCACAGTGGCTGTGGCATTGAGCTGAATGCTGAGGGAAAGTGGTGGCCTCGCAGCAGGTGGAGACGGGGAGAAAGCCCACGTCTGCGGTGCATGGGAACACAGGCACCTCCTGTTTAAATCTTCAGTGTGCCGTCTCTCTCTTTTTCCAACTCTCTATTTGGCTCAGGAGGATGGGCCCAGAAGGGCCCCAAAGTCTCGGGTTTTTTAGGCTCAGAGGGTCTGAAACTCAGAGGGCCCCTCTTTTCATATCTTGATGGGTTTCAAGTGTCATCATGGCCTGTGATGAGATCCTCCCCAGTCAGGCCTTGGTAAGATTTTCTCAGTAGGCAAACTTGTTATGTTGCCAAGCACTACGTTGTCTGGCCATCAAAGTCTGGTATGCCTGAGCCAGCCACCAGCCTGGAAACTTGTGGGGAATGGGGAACCGAGCTTTCGGAACAAAGTTTCCTGAGCCTCCTTGTTCTAGCCTCCCTCATCCTCTGTTTCGTCCATCTTCCTCTGGGAGAAAGACATGTCTGACATGTCCTCCTTCCTTTGACTTGTCTTCATCAATCCCACTGAGGCTGGTGATTTTCCCCAATCTTAGATGCTTCAAAGAACTCCCTTCAGATAGAAGAGACAGAATGGGATAGATGACGGTTCCAGGGAGAAGGAAGGAAGGAAGAGAGGGTGGGAGGAAGAAGAGAAGGAAGGGCCGGGGAGAGGAGGGAAGAAGGAGAGCAGAGTGACAATTTGAAATCCATGCTAACTGGGCCTCACTTGGACTTCAGCTTGCGTCTCTGCTTTCTGGAAGGAGAGCAATCAGATGCTAGAGCTATTTGATCTTCTCCGTTCACTGCTCATGCTCAATGCACCCAGGAAAATAGACTCAAAGGATCCTTGCCTTTTTCTGGTCTCATTTGGACTCAGGAGCTACTTGACAGTGTGTCCTCATTTTCTGTGCAAAGCCACATGAGTTCTGCTAAATGCCACATAGGCCATATTCTTGTCTGGATTGGATCTTCCGACCAGCGCCAGGCCGGTGTGACACGCCCTCCAGCCCTGGGTGCTCCATGAAACTGCTCTGTTGCCATCCACGAGACCCTCAGTCCTGGTCTTCATCCTGCCCCCCCCAACGTTTGCCCCCAGCTCTTTCTGACTCACCTTCCTCTGCTCTCCCTTAAACATGGGTGTTCTTCAGCTCCCCATGCCCAGCCCCTGGCTCCTATCCTTCTACGGGCTCTCTTTCGAAGACATTCCAGGGGACTACTTCCTGCCTCCTACTTTTGAATCTCACACTGACATCTCCTGCCCTGGCTTCTCCCAGTTTCAGCCTCAAGGCTTCCGCTGTCCACTGAGCATCACCACCTAAGGTTCCCAGGGAGACCTTAAATTCAACACGTGCCAAAGTTAACTAACTCTCATCTCTCGTCTCTGTTTCCCACCTCACTGTACCTAATCCAGGAACATGGGGGGGCATTCCAGGCTCCAACCTTCTCATCCATTCCTATTCTGTACCATCCTCCATTCATTTACCAAATACCACCAATTTGAAGTCCTAAATGTATCTTGACTAGGTTTCCTTTCTCTGGACCTCAGTTACCATTCTCAACTTCAGGTCCTTATCTTCCTTACCTATTTCCCTACCAATCTGTCCTCATATTCATCCTCTATGCTGCCTCGGGAATAACCTGCCTAAGATGAAAAACACCAAATTTCCCCTGCGAGACCTATGATGGCTCCTCATCACCCACACCAAATTCCCAGCTGAGTCTGCTAGATGAAGGCCCAGCATGACCTGACTCAGCCTCTTCAGCCTCGTCTCAGCACTCCCTGCCTCAAACTTCAGGCTCTGTTGATGATGCAGAGTAGCTTATAGCTTTCCAGCACCTCACACTGCTTCATGAGTGTGTCCACTCTCCTGCCCAGCTCTATCCCCTCTGCCCAGAGGGCCCTCCCCATCCTTCTTCACTGGGATCATGCTAATCAATGCTCAACACTTAGCCCGGCCATCACCTGGCTCAGGAAACCTCCAAATTCTTAAGTTAGGGAAGTGCTCCAGTTTCACTCTGCTCTATTGTCCCATGGTTTATCAACAGAAGGCTGTAATTGTCTGTTTGGGAGTCTTTCTTTCCCATTAACCTAAAATCTTTTCAGTGTTTTAACTGCCCTTGACCTAGTGCCTCACACAGTGCTCGGCACATAGTAGGTGCTCTCCTAATACTGTCAACTGAATGTAAGCCCTTTAGAGAAGGGATCACCACTGCTCCATCCATGGATTCCTAAGGGGAGTGCACGCATGTCAATCGTGTCTGACTCTTTGTGATCCCATGGCTCCTCTGTCCATGGAATTTTCCAAGCGAAAATACTGGAGCAGGTTAACATTTCCTACTCCAGGGGATCTTCCTGACCCAGGGATCGAACCCGAACTCCTACATGTCTCCTGCACTGCAGGCAGATTCTTTACTGTTGAGCCACCAGGGAAGACCCTCTGTGGGTTGCTGCTGCTGCTGCTGCTGCTAAGTCGCTTCAGTCGTCTCCAACTCTGTGTGACCCCATGGACTGCAGCCCACCAGGCTCCTCTGTCCATGGGATTTTTCCAGGCAAGAGTATTGGAGTTGGGTGCCATTGCCTTCTCTGCCATGGGTTGAACTTATGGTCAGTTAATCTGCAACAAAGATCCAAGAATATACAATGGAGAAAAGACAATCTCTTCAATAAGTGGTGCTGGAAAAACTGGACAACTACATGTCAAAGAATGAAATTAGAACATTCTCTAATACCATACACAAAAATAAACTTAAAATGAATTAAAAGACCTAAATGTAAGACCAAATACTATACAACTTCTAGAGGAAAATATAGGCAGAACAGCTTTTGAAATACATTATAGCAATATTTTTTTAGATCTGTGTCCTAAAGCAAAGGAAATAAAAGCAAAAGTAAACAAATGGGACCTAAATAAATTTAAAAGCTTTTGCAAAGCAAAGGAAACCATCGGAAAAATTAAAAGACAGTCTACTGAATTGGAGAAAATATTTGCAAATGATATGATGGGTAAGGGATTACTATTTAACATATATAAACAGCTCACACAATTCAACATCAAAAAAACAGGCAACCCAATTGAAAAATAGACAGAACTAAACAGACGTTTCTCCAAAGAAGATATACTGATGGCCAATAGGCACATAAAAAGATGATCAACATCATTAATTATTAGAGAAATGCAAATCAAAACTACAATGAGGTACCACTTCACACTGGTCAGAATGGCCATTTTTAATGTCTACACATAACAAGTGCTAGAGAGGATGTGGAGAAAAGGGAACCCTCCTACATTGTTGGTGGAAATGTAAATTGGTGAAACCACCATGGGAAACAGTATGGAGGTTCCTCAAGAAACTAAAAATAAAGTACCTGTATGATTGAGCAATCCCGCTCCTAGGCGTATCTGGACAAAACTGTAATTCAAAAAGATACATGCACCCCTGTGTTCGTAGCAGCACTGTTCACAATAGCCAAGACATGGAAACAACCGAAATGTCCATCTATAGATGAATGGACATAGAAGAGGTGGTGTTGAGATACAATGGATGGAACACTACTCAGCAATGAAGAAGGATGGCACCTTTGCCATATGCAGCAACAAGGACAGACTTATAGGACATTATGCCAAGTGAAATAAGGCAGACAGAGAAAAACAAATACTGTATGATACCACTTATGTGTGGAATCTAAAAAACACAATGAACTAGTGAATAAAACGAAGAGTCAGACTCCCAGATCTAGAGAACAAACTAGTGGTTACCAATAGGGAGAGGGTACGGAAGAGGGGAAATAGAGGGGTTGGGTACTAAGAGGCGCAAACTATTATGTCCAAAATGAATAAACCACAAGGGCATATTGTGCCACACAGAGAGTATATGCAATATTTTATAGTAACTATAAATTGAGTATGAGTGTGTGTGTGTGTGTGTATAAGTCGCTCAGTCATGTCGGAGTCTTTGCAACCCCGTGGACTGTAGCCCGCCAGGCTCCTCTGTCCATGGGATTCTCCAGGCAAGAATATTGGAGTGGGTTGCCATTCTTTTCTCCAGGGGATCTTCCTGACTCAGGGTCTGAACCGGGATCTCCCACATTGTGGGCAGAGTCTTTACCATTTGAGCTACCAGGAAAGCTCATATATAATCTTTAAAAATTGTGAGTCACCATACTGTGCATCTGTAACATGTAATATTGCACACGGATTTTACTTTACTTTAAAAAAGCTGAAACAAAATGTTCCTTGGGTGAAGTCTGCTCCCACTGACGACCGTGAAGGGAAAGGGAGAAGAGAATTCTGACCACAGAGCTTCTAAATGTACCGTGGAGGTCAGGCCCAGTAGAACCTGCACACCAGCATTCCATCCCCCTGCATCCTGAGCATGAGTTTTGAAGGTAGTAAGCTCTCTGGTAATTATTTAAGATCCACTGGGTCTGCAGAGGATGGCAGACCCTCTCATGAACTCTCCCATACCACCAATCTCAGTAAAGTTGTGAGTATGAATTAAGGAAATTATGGCAAAGAAAGAGGCTTGTTAGGGCAGAGCCCTCCAGACCCCTGCTCCCCACCCAGCCTGCCATCGACCATCTTTCCAGGGGCCTCCTTGCACAAAGATTCGGCCACGCTCCTGGCTCCTCACTGCTTCTGCAACCTCAGAGCACAAAGAACTCCCAAGGCATGCTGGGGTCAACAAGAGGAGGCTCTGTGGATTCCAGTGGGTCTCTGAAGGGTGGGATCTGCGTTTTGAACACCCACCTCCTGCTAATCCTCCTGAAAAACCAGTCAGGCTGGTTGTAATATATTATTAGAAAGCCCACACATCCTTCTTGGGAACAACAGACCCACTTGTTGCATGAGGAGTGTTTCAGTGGAAGCAAGGAAGGGGTGGGGGTGGGGGAAGGGGGGCACTGGGGAGGGAGTGGAGTCAAGCCTGACACTGGAGACAGAACTTGGGTTTCAGCGTTGAGTAGGGTGGATTCCAACGCTGCCCTGCCCCTTCCAGGCTGTGTGGCCTTGAGAATGTGACTTAACCCCTATGAGGTGATCATGAACCCTCACAGGCTGTGGTGAGGATTACAGGAGGTGACTATGAGGCCCCTCGCTCAGGGCACAGAGAGAGAAAGTGCTGGCAAAACGCTAGGTCCTCTGATGTAGGTGCTTCTTGGGACATCCTCACTGGGCAGAAAAATCCAAATGGAAGGGAGCAAGGTGTCCTCACAGACACAGGAAGGGGCACACAGCCCAACAGTCATGCGGCCACCCTGAGTGCCCCCAGCCCCTGACTCAGGACTGGTGGCTTCAGGAGGACACCCATGAGGGAGCTGCTGTTTTGTTTTAAGGAAGAGAGTTTTCTAGGCTGCCTCTAAGAAGTAACATTCTCTCAGTCTTTTCAGAAACTTCACTGTTAATCTGAGGTTAACCTTTCCTCCCTCTCTGCTTTTCCTTTCTCTGGAAAAGACACAAACAACCCCTAGAACCAACATCCACCAGTCCTCTTAAACATCGTCACAAGTTGTGACCAAAGGTCAATCGCCAACCGTTTCAGGAAAACTCTTCCTTCACTTTCCATCTCTTTCCTTCTGGAAAGGTAAGCAACGGCCTGATGGATAAACAGGCAACTAAAGGGAGCTCTGTGAGAGGAGCAGAAGGTAAGGACGGGGCTTCCTTCATTTCTGGGGAGCTGGGCTCATTTTATCAATCCTCCTCCTCCATCTTCTCAGCTCTGCTAATGGACCTGCCCAACCACAGTTTCCAGGGCCACAAGCTCCCCTTGCTGCTGTTTCTTTATGTCCTTCCCCTGTCCTATCCCAGCCCCTAGGGTGGGCTGGCTTTGGCCTTCCACAAAGTTTTGTTTTCTCAGCAGCAGCAGCAGCAGCAGCAGCAAGGGTCTCCTCTCCAAGGAGCCCCCAGGAAAACTAGGGACCCCACCCTGGAGCCAGGGTGGAGGAAGGGTGTTGGTGTGAATTACTCAGCAGTACTGAGAAGTCATACCCACAGAAAAGTCAAAGCATGCTCACCTCCTTCATCCTGGGGGCTTATAGAGGGTCCCCCTGCACCCCAGCTATCATCAGTCATGGATTCCCTCCCACCCCATCAAGCAGCCCCACGCCATCCTACTTAGCGCCCCCACAAGAGCCTTAATGTCCCAGCTGGCACCACACTCCTTGGTCTAGAGCTGTCAGGTGCCAGTCCTCCCTCCATGGCAGAAAACCAATCTGACCCTGAATGGGGGCTTTGAATGGCCAGGGTGTGATGCTAAATCCAATTCTCTTAAGCTCTTATCTGGCCAGGCTCATGCCAGCCCAATGCTGGATCAGATAAGGGTACCAGTGGGGACCTATGGGACGGCCCAGCAGTCTTCAGCAGCCCCGCAAGCCCTCACCCCGGTTCCCTGCACCTGTAAAGATAGAGAAGAGAGCACTACCTCCAGAAGATGACCTGCCCCAGGGAAGCCATGGCGGGGGAACGGGCCCTTCCTGTGGGGCGCTGGGTGCCGGGGTGAGTGGAGCTGCCGCTGCCCTCCCAGTGCCGTGACTCACAGCCAGCTGGGGTGTGCTGGCCTTAAATAGTGGGTTCAGCCGGGAGTGGTCGGCGCTGCCGTGCACAGCTCAGGTATGAGGAAACAGCGCTGCTCTGCAGAAGTGCCTGCAGGCAAGAGGCTGCTCATCCCAGCCAGGGAGGTCTGGCGCACGCAGAGCCACCTTGCCAAGCCTTGACCCAGGGCAGAGAGTGGGAAGCAAAAGCTTCCCAGGCCCCCTGCTTCACACACATCTCTTCCAACTCTGCAGAGGGAGCGCTCCGGAGGGAGAGTGTGTCTCCACCCAAGAACAGATAGGAATGGCTCAGAGTGGCAGGTCTGAGCCAGGAAGCGGGAGGCCAGGAGCCCTTCCTGTGTGGCTGATGCTCAGACAGAGGTTGGGTCATCCCTGGTGGGATCTCTCATGGAGGGCGCTCATGCCGAGGGACCTCAGAAGGCTGTGAGCCCAGATGACAAGGTGCGAGTCTGTCACTCGAGACGGAGTTCACCTTGGGGGCCCGAGACTGCACTGCTGGGTGAGCAGATCCCTCAGTTAAATGGTGAGAGGTCCTGCCCCACCCCTGTCACAACTAGTTTGAGACTCCAAAACGACAGGGAATTTATGCTCCCTAGACATTATTGATGGGTGAGTGATAGTTGCTCAGCTGCATTGGACTCTTTGTGACCCCATGGCCTGTAGCCCACCAGGCTCCTCTGTCCATGGGTTTCTCAGGCAAGCATACCAGAGTGGGTGCCATTTCCTTCTCCAGTTGCTGTCGGGTGAGGGGGTTAGAAAATCTGGTCTCTTTTGAGACCAGAAATGGCATCCCACTCCATGGAACAAAATAGAAAGCCCAGAGATAAATCCACTCACCTATGGACACCTTATCTTTGACAAAGGAGGCAAGAATATACAATGGAGAAAAGACAATCTCTTTAACAAGTGGTGCTGGGAAAACTGGTCAACCACTTGTAAAAGAATGAAACTAGGGAACACTTTCTAACACCATACACAAAAATAAACTCAAAATGGATTAAAGATCTAAATGTAAGACCAGAAACTATAAAACTCCTAGAGGAGAACAGAGGCAAAACACTCTCTGACATACATCACAGCAGGATCCTCTATGATCCACCTCACAGAATATTGGAAATAAAAGCAAAAATGGGGACCTAATTAAAATTAAAAGCTTTTGCACAACAAAGGAAACTATAAGCAAGATGAAAAGACAGCCTTCAGAATGGGAGAAAATAATAGCAAATGAAGCAACTGACAAAGAATTAATCTCAAAAATATACAAGTAACTCCTGCAACTCAATCCCAGGAAAATAAACCACCTAATCAAAAAAATGGGCCAAAGAACTAAACAGACATTTCTCCAAAGAAGACATACAGATGGCTAATATACACATGAAAAGATGTTCAACATCACTCATTATCAGAGAAATGCAAATCAAAACCACAATGAGGTACCATTTCATGCCAGTCAGAATGGCTGTGATCCAAAAGTCTACAAGCAATAAATGCTGGAGAGGGTGTGGAGAAAAGGGAACCCTCCTACACTGTTGGTGGGAATGCAAACTAGTACAGCCACTATGGAGAACAGTGTGGAGATTCCTTATAAAACTGGAAATAGAACTGCTATATGACCCAACAATCCCACTGCTGGGCATACACACCAAGGACACCAGAACTGAAAGAGACACGTGTACCCCAATGTTCATCGCAGCAGTGTTTATAATAGCCAGGACATGGAAGCAACCTAGATGTCCATCAGCAGACGAATGGATAAGAAAGCTGTGGTACATATACACGATGGAGTATTACCCAGCCATTAAAAAGAATACATTTGAATCAGTTCTAATGAGGTGGATGAAACTGGAGCCTATTATACAGAGTGAAGTAAGCCAGAAAGAAAAACACCAATAAGGTATACTAACACATATATATGGAATTTAGAAAGATGGTAATAATAACCCTGTATGCGAGACAGCAAAAGAGACACAGACATATAGAACAGTCTTTTGGACTCTGTGGGAGAGGGCGACGGTTGGATGACTTGGGAGAATGGCATTGAAACATGAATATTATCATATGTGAAACAAATTGCCAGTCCAGGTTCGATGCATGATACAGGATGCTCGGGGCTGGTGCACTGGGATGACCCAGAGGGATGGGATGGCAGGAGGGAGGTGGGAGGGAGAGTCAGGATGGGGAATACATGTACACCTGTGGTGGATTCATGTCAATGTATGGCAAAACCAATACAATATTGTAAAGTAATTAGCCTCCAATTAAAGTAAATAAATTTATATATAAAAAAAGAAAATCTGGTCTCTGACCTTTCATCCAGCACTCAGATTTCCAACAAGACAGAAGTCTAGGGCCCAAAGCTTGCTCTCTCTGTATTGCTTCCTGCACCCCCTCCATCCCCCCCCCAACCCCCGCACCGAGGGGCATCCTGGATAGGAAGCATCCACGGACTGGCTGGTTCACCAACTACAGTCTGGCTGACTGTGTTTATTTCGGGGTAAAGATGCCCCAGGACTTCAGCAGAATGACTCCAGGGTTGGTGCAGAGTCTGCTGGAGTAAGCACGGAGCACAGCTGGGAAAGGAAGAAAGAACCCGGTGGTGGAGAGAAGGCAGCAGAGGAGAGGGCAATTTAACAGTGGGAAGAGCTTTGTTTTCATTTCTTATATATTTTTTCCTCTCTAGGGTTTAAAAAAAAATTGAAATATAGTTGATTTACATTGTTGTGTTAATTTCTGGTGTACAGCAACGTGATTCAGTTATATATATATATATTTTTTTCACTATAGGTTGTTACAAGATATTAATTAGTTTCCTGTGCTATATAGTGTTGGGCTTCCTCGGTGGCTCAGTGGTAAAGAATCCACCTGCCAAGCAGGAGATGTGGGTTCAATCCCTGGGTTGGGGAGATCCCCTGGAGGAGGAAATGGCAACCTATCCCAGTATTCTTGCCCGGAGAATCCCATGGACAGAGGAGCCTGGTGGACTACAGTTCATGGAGTCAAAAAGAGTCAGACACATCTTAGCAACTGAATAGCAGCAGCAGCTATATAGTAGGGCCTTGTTGGTTATCTATTTAATGTACAGTAGTGTATATCTGTTCATCCCAAATTCCTAATTTAGCCTTCCCTTCTCCCCTCTTTTGTAACCATAGGTTTGTTTTTCTATGTCTGTGAGTAACTGTTTTGTAAATAAAGTCATTTGTATCATTTTTTTTTAAAAAAAAGATTACACAAATAAGTGACATCATATAATATTAATATTAGTCTTTCTCAGTCTGACTTACTTCACTTTGTATTATTATCTCTAGGTCCATCCATGTTGCTGTAAATGGCATATTTCTTTCTTTTTATATCTGAGTAGTATTCAGAGTATATAGGTGCCTGCTTATCCATTCCTTTGTCAATGGACATTTAAGTTGCTTCCATGTCTTGGCTATTGTGATTAGTGCTGCTATGAACATTGAGGTGCATGTATGTTTTTGAATTAGAGTCTTCTCCGGATATATGCCCAGTGCGGTTGCTGGATTTTTAGTTTTGTAAGGAACCTCCATACTGTTTTCCACAGTGGCTACACCAATTTACATTCCCACCAACAGGGTAGGAGAGTTATGGGAAGATCTTTCAAATCATCCGTCATGTGATTTTGGGAACATTCCTTGAACTTTCTCCAAGGTACCTCTTCCTGGATGAGGGTGTGGAGTATCTCAGGGGGTCCACATGCCTTCCCTTCTCTGGAGTAAATAAAGGGGTGATGCCACGGACTTATGAGGTACCCATGCTAACTAGATCCTTTCTGGGTCTGGGGAGGATAAAGGAAGTGGAGCAGCAATTTCAATAGTTCCTATACATCTGACTGTCCCCAAAGGCACAAGGTTTCTTCTCCTCCCCCCCCCTTTTTTTTTTTGTAAACTTTTAATTTTGTATAGGAGTATAGCTGGTTAACAATGCTGTGATACTTCTGGTGGACACCGAAGGGTCTCAGCCAATCATATAAATGTATCCATTCTCCCCTCAAACTCCCCTCCAATCCAGGCTGCCAGGTAACATTGAGCAGAGTTCCCTGTGCTGTACAGCAGGCCCTTATTGGCTATCTGTTTTATACTGTGTACATGTCCATCTAGCTTCTTTTAGCTTGCTCTGGTCGCCATCACAAAGTAGCACTGACTGGATGGTTTAAATAATGGAAATGCCATTTTCCCACAGCTGTGTAGGCCAAAGTCCAAGACTGTGGTTCCAGCAGGGGTCTTCGGAAGTCTCTCTCCTTGGCTTAGTGATGGCTCTCTTTCCCCTGTGTTCTCACATGTCTTTCTTCTGAATGTCTCTGCATCTCTCCCCATCTCTCCCCAAGGCCGACCGGGGGAAACAGAAAACAGACTTCGTGTTTGCTTCACACACCTGCTTTACCTTTTGTCCTAATCTTAAATTGTTCTTCTATCTTATAAGCACAGCAGTCATATAGGATTCAGTTCAGTTCAGCTCAGTCCTCACTCATATCCGACTCTTTGCGACCCCATGAATCGCAGCACGCCAGGCCTCCCACCCATCACGAACTCCCGGAGTTCACTCAGACTCATGTCCATCGAGTCCGTGATGCCATCCAGCCATCTCATCCTCTGTCGTCCCCTTCTCCTCCTGCCCCCAATCCCTCCCAGCATCAGAGTCTTTTCCAATGAGTCAACTCTTCGCATGAGGTGGCCAAAGTACTGGAGTTTCAGCTTTAGCATCAGTCCTTCCAATGAACACCCAGACTGATCTCCTTTAGGATGGACTGGTTGGATCTCCTTGCAGTCCAAGGGACTCTCAAGAGTCTTCTCCAACACCACAGTTCAAAAGCATCAATTCTTTGGCGCTCAGCTTTCTTCACAGTCCAACTCTCACATCCATACATGACCA